>OZ024908.1:93395185-93397685 GCA_964017125.1 Flabesymbios commensalis
GTAAAATGTTATATACGGGAAGTTATCAGAATTTTTCATGGCATCACCTCAGCTGATTCTTATCAACCCCTCTGTCATATTTGTCTTGGCTGCTACGTTTGTTTGAGTTAATATATCGTCATGTGTGCTCTACACTTCGCTGGACATGACCCACCCCTAACCTTTATACTAAGAATGTGGTGACCTTTTAATGTTGTTGGCTCAGCTTCAAGCTGACGTATACGATGGGGGTTCCCCTGTTTCTCACATCCCTCAAAAGTCAAGTTAAAAATAAACTCAAATAAAGGGTGGTTGACTCACAGACTCACACGGGGTCACTGGGCTCGAATCCGCTGAAGCCGATGTTCCTTTCTCTGAGCACCCATTATAGAGCAACTAATTATTCTAATAATGAAAAACTCAAAAATAACATATTATTATTATTCTCAGCCAATTTTAATAAAAGTTTGCAATCATGTATTTTCTAGTCATGTCACACCTCATATATTTTGTACTTAATATTGTCAGTGCGGTGATCGTCTAGAGACGTCATAATCGTATAAAGTCAGTCCCCACGCTGAAAGTGTAAAATATTTCTGATAACCGTAGATCCATAACATAGGTATTCAAATGAAGTGGAAAGAGCTAACTAAAACATTTATGGTGATTTCAAATTGTAAATAACACTTTAATCTCCATGGTTTATATAAAAAATATTCTAGCGTTGAAGGGGTTAATTTTCCCACTTTTTTAGCGTTGTTACTCTCATCGACAACTGCCCCCTTATTCCTTGGACGAGAGCTGTATTTCCCAATACCGCACTCAAATGAACACCGTTTGCATATCGTCATGGTTAAACATCAACCGCACATATGGTAGAGAGAACAGTTAGAGTACTATATTTCCCTCTATCCACATTTTATCAGCTGATTTTAATCTGTCAACGCTTCAGCGCACCAACACGAACGCGGGTGCGATTAGGCACGCGACGAGGGACAGATCGCGAAAAGCACGTGACTGTCCACACACCAACGTAACGAGCAACTCGACATATGAGGCGCGACAACCGACCGACGCGATACGAGAATGTAACAGTTTTGAAAATGATCGCGCTGGTATAATTTGGTAATCAATAAATAATGTGTTTGAAAAACCGACGCGACGTCCTGCGTGACGTCGCGCGCGACGTCACGCAGGAGATAAGATACATTGAAGATAAGATACATTGAACCTGTGTTAGTTTGATGTCGGTTCATCATCCGCAATGCTGGTCCAACATTAAACCGACATTGCACCAACGACTCCTCCTTTCTAGGTGTAGAGTGGCTGCATATATTAACGAACATTCATTGTATTAATCCGTACAGTGCGGGGATCGTCTGCAGGCGTCAGAATCTGACGTCTACAGACGTCAGATTCTGACGTCTAAAGTCAATCCATGCACTGAAATAGCAAAATATTTATAATTGCCGTCGACCAATAACATATATTATGTGTTCAAATGAAGCGGAAAGAGCTAACTAAGACATTTATAAACTTAACACCCTTTGATTGCCAAGGTTTACACAAATATTTCAGAGCTGTAAGGGTTGAACGGCTTTAAAAAACCTGTTTCGTCCGATACAGTTGAGTTGTGATATGTTTAGCAAATAAGAAACGATCACACTAGATGTTAGTTTGGTGTAGGCCCAATATCTGCGACGTTGGCACTGGGGTATCTGGATGAACATCAAGAAAAATGCGGCTTCTTATCGTCAAATGTAATAACCCTTTGTTTTCTTTTTTAAATTGTCAACCACTTGAAGTAGTGTCTCGCTACCGTGACACACTACTTCAAGTGGTTGAAAAATGCTGATATCTGTTTAATTTTAGACCAAGCTAATGTAAATATTTATGTTTAACACTCGTTTCCTTCCAAATAACTGTAATCTAAGCTGACAATAAAACAGATTATATACGATTACAGTCTTACTTAGGGCTCAGAGGGTTAGCTGCTTTGATAAACCTGCTTTCCCGACCACGGAAAACAAAACGTTTAGGCTTTCAATATGTGAACTTAAGAACTAAAAAATATGATAAAAGTGGATGGAATGTAACGACGGCGTTCACTGGGGTCCGTAGACCGTGAAAAGGGGGGGGGGGGGGAGGAGTCGGGCACGACACGCTCACCCATAGCTGGAAATGAGTCAAAAGTGTAGGCCGTGGATTGCTGTATTAGTTTCACTCGGGAAAATCCACGTTTTTCAACATGGCGGTGACCGAGAGCGATGCCCACCCCAAGGTTCGAAAAATGTCCATCGGTTTTTAACAGCGTTGCAACAAATAAGTTGAGCATGCGATCTCGCAGGTGAAATGTTACTGATTCTAATAAATGTAATTTAACCCTGATTAATCGAGGCCAAGTCCTAGATATGAGCGTTCAAAGAAATGTCCTACGATTTTGTACGGGTCAAGCGTCGCAGACGTCGGCCCGGCATTATACCAACACTGGGTGAATGTCCATCCGTGGTGGGTGCGTCAA
>OZ024908.1:93402685-93542545 GCA_964017125.1 Flabesymbios commensalis
TGCCACCCGCATGCACAGCATGGGCAACGTTTTGGGGAGTGGTGCTGTCATGACAAAGCTATCATTGATCAATGACGTTAAATGAAACACCGCACTTGATTATTATCTATATGGAAACCGTAGAATTCAACAGACTGTGAAAAAATAATGATAGTGATTATTTTAATCTGTTGAAAAGGAAAGTTGTCAGTACATCCTAAGAGAAAACGAAAGTTTTCACTATAGGCTATTCGGACCAAGTCCAGTATTCTACCCCCGACCAATAGAAGAGTGGTTCAGCTTGTCACATGATAAGATCAGCCTACCACCGCCGTCATTCACTTGTAATTTAAATTAGGGGTATAATACCAGACTTGAGCCGGCTATTCTATATCTATTCAAAGCTTTACAATAGTGAGCACATTGAAAAAATGATTCTACTGCGACTATTCACAGCATCCCATGGTCACCAACATTATAATTTAAGAACATCTTCATATTGGAAATAATGCTTATCTCACGAGCTCGTTCTAATAAAATGTTTCCATAATGTTCAGGCTCAAAGCATCATGTTAGCTAGGTGAAAGATAAACTTGTTGCATGTTTTTTATTACCCCTCTTCAATAATTGTTTATTAAAATATGCTTTAATAAAATTGATGTTTTCTTTACCACATGCACAAATTCAGACCAATCAAGACTCGTCTGATTGGAATCATAAACTCCTAATAAAAATAAGTAAAAACTATCAATATTGATTTATCAAATAAATTCCTATGAAGCGCGTGACCTTCCTTTAATTTTGGGTAGAGCCAAATGTTTTAATTGCATATCTTGAAAACATGACTGACAAAATAGTTGTGGACAAATAAGCTGGTAACTTTACATTCCAACTTAGACCGTGTAGCTGGTTATCTGCTTCACCAGTTGATTGCTCGTATACAATAATGTCTACTTATTCCATTTCCAATTAGTTTAACTATATTCAACAACAATGTTTTCTTGTCGGGTGGATATTATTACTCAACGTATAGGGGAGCCTAATTATTTATATACTTAGTTATAAGGAAAGATATTTGGGTAATTAGTTCAATGTTTCTTTGTTCTATTATTCTTTTAAATTCGTAAAATTGATTGGCACCCCATCCCTCCCCCCCCCCCCGCACGCTATGCTTAAAAATTATTACAAAACCTCTCATTTCTTAGCAGTTTTTAATGTCGTCATCTCAGTGTTTGTGGCTGGATGTTTCCAGTTCTTAATTGTACAAGAGTATTCTTTGTTTCTCATCGTTAATAGCTAAGTTTCCACACAGGGTGTGTAAACTTAGCTATTAACCCTTTAACCGCCGGTGCCGTCCATAATTGTTTTTTACATTTTTAATAGCACATTACATATCAGCTTTTAAAAATGTTAAAGATAAAAAGTGACATTAATCAGCAAGATTTGAAATTTGTTGACCTCCATTTTGTCAAATGTGAATAATTTTCACTCACTCTGACGCGATCCACAACTTCAAGTGCGTAAAAATTCCAATTGAATAATTTGGTGGTTAAAGGGTTAAGCCACTATGTTTAATTTCTCTGTTTTAGATCAGAAAAAATCCAAAATCTAATGAGGGAGGGCGGTAAAAGCATTTAAGAAAAAAAACACATTTAACCTATTTTTAGAAAAATTATTGAGGGCGACGAAATAAAAAAAATTGATCTATTTGACAAAAAAGTTAATGAGGGCGACGAAAAAACGAGCAAAAAAAACATAGCTGGAAAAATATTTTTTATATCTTTTTTATATATTTTATCTCCCGAAATTAACTTTTTTTCTCAGAAATCGGCAACAATTCAATGCGCGCGCTGGGCGGAAAAGACACATGTTTTTTTGGTAATGCGCGGCCTAAATCTAATGCGCGCACTCATCTAAAACAGAGAAAAAATCCTAGTGGCCTTATGTGGTGACGATACATGGTTGACTGGTGTGCTGTTGCACTGGCCAGCCGTCGTGCTTGACCACTGATGCGTGACACGCTCGGCAAACATCGGTACACTGACAGGAGTGATATAATGGTATAAAACATCACATCTTCTCAAACAGACCCCCTGTCCTAAATTCCGCTTTCACAAAGCCCAAAATTACACTTTGAATATTACAATTACAACATATAATGTTAACGGATAATAATATTGTCTAAAGTCAATGCCATTAGGAACACAGAATGACCATCGGCTGCAATCAAAACACTTTTACATCATTTTCACAACCAAAATCGCCTTGCGACACGAGCCAGGAACAAATTATCTGTCGTCTGCATATCGTCTGCTAATCGAGTGCGGGTGCACCAATGATGAAGATAATGTAATATATCAAAATACGGTATATGTCATCCATTGCATTCACTGTCATTCATCTAACTGATCCTCATTTTATATCCTAATTCTACCCATAATTGTCTAACATACGTTCATTGGCATCAGAGAATGACTTTCTATCAATATTGATGTAAAAATATCCTGGCAGAAGGTCAATTATTAGCAGTTCACCAGGTTTGGTAAATAAGGCAAATTTACATTTCATATCTGATTTTAATAAAAAGACGACAACGACAAACCGAACAGAAAAATTGATATACATGTATAATTTATTTCACGCTTTGATAGGGCCAACCAATCGCATGTATCCACTATATCTTATAAACCCTACCAGTATCACTGGCACAAAGATTATCGACATGTAGCAAAATCTCTCAGCCACTCTCTACCAGTAGGCTTAGCAGCCTTCACGAAAAATGGCATTAGCAATTATCGAAATCTTACATTTAGGCTTAGAACATTCAGTGTGTGGTTAGAAAATAACCAATATATCACGAACTATGGTTATGTTTATGACATGTTATTATTTTTTTGACGTGTAATACACTGAACGCTTTACAATAGAATACATTATAAGCTTAGAATTTATTTAATTACAATACATTCAGTTTTACCATCAACGGGGATGACAATAGTATTTTGCACAGTTCAGTGCTTAAATGGTCTTTTTTTCTCACGCTTATTAGCCTCAACTTTCCACGCTACACATAGTTTACTGATAGGTTATTTAGTGTAGCCATCCTGAATAAATTTGTTGCACACTTTCACATCCCCTTGTAGGGTATAATGACTTTTTTGTTTGTCAGATGTGGTATCATTCAAGATATCTTGAAATTTTAGTGGTGCAGGGAACAATAGATCGGTGTCTGATGATACAGACGTCTTATTCAGCTTATCTTTTTTCCGTAGAATCTCTTTTATAGGTGCCATTTTTCTGGAAACGCTAGGAAAGAGAATTTTTCCGAAACTCAGAAAACAACACCATAGAAATCGTCTTTACAATCTCAGGAAAGATTTCATCGATGTTTGAAACTAAGGCCATGAGTGAATAATGTGCAAAAAGTTCTAGTAGCGTATGATTAACATCTGTTCGAAACGTCCAGGGGCGTAGCCAGGATTTGTCAGAGGGGGGTTCGAATTTCTGCTGTAGGCCTACCTCTCAAGCCTCGAAGAGGCTGACCGGCCCGAAGGCCTATTTTTACTTATGCTATAAATCTGATAAATTATTTCTTTATGGGACTGACAAGAATATTTGTCATAACTCCATTTTAATAGTCAGGCCTATAGTCTAGATACAGTAGGCTACAAGGTAGCCTCTAGCCTAACACTATTAGGCCTATTAGTATTATTATTATTATTATTTCATAGACTAGCCTTACTGTCTACAGTCACACGGACACGTCGAAGGCGTTGGGCCGACGTTGTACAAATGATGTTATACTGTAGGCTACTGTAGGTTAGGCCTACAGTGTAGGGCCTACTCTACTCGACAAGCGTCAATGCCTACTTGTCTTACTTTACTTGGAACCATTCCAGAACAATAAGATCTATAGGCCTACCATGAATGATTATACAACGATCCTAATATACAAAAAATAAGTGAGCAGTCTGTGCCACTGGCAGCGGTTTAATACCAAAGCAGATGCCATCCCATTTGACATGTAGGCCTAGTCTGAAGGCAGCAATTCTGGACTTCAATTTAAACCCAATAGGCCTAGTTTTATAAAGAGACGTCGTAAGTTACATTGGCACAGATCTTGTCAATTTAAAAATAAAATGGTCCCTATCAAATAGGATTCTATTTGTAAAACTTAATCCTAACGTTACAGACATGACAAAAGTTATGAAATTAAGGAATGGATGCTAGTGTCAGGGGGAGACTGGAACAGCCAGATATGACGTCACTGACATGTGTGAGCTAACACATGTCGGGGGCTGACATGTGTTGTAGAGCATAGTATGACTTCTAAAGAGACACCCATGTTATAATTTGATTTATTGATCAATAAATAAATATGGACGCGGTAGGTTTATCCATGTTGAAATAAAAGCAACAAAAGTGTTTTAAGTCAGTTGTCGGAGCTCTACATTCTTAGCTGTGGAAAAGGTCGAGGGCGAAGGCCGCTGTGGAAACGGCCTCTGCCTTTTCCACAGCTAAGAGTGGAGACCTCCTGGGGCTTTATCCTATACATAATATTCATGATAATCTGATCATGACCTTCGTGTGACATTTAATTATTCATCATATCGTCACCTTGGTGTTAAAGGGTGGTATCTGCCACTTTGTAAAGTGGCAGATACCACCCTTTAACACCAAGTTGACGATGTTTATCAGCACATTGATCAATGCTACCTCCCGTACTGATTCTGAAGCCTGAAATATATAAACAGCATTATGTGGATCTCATTCGCATTTAACTCCTACAACGCTGAAATAGTTTTGTATAAACCATGGAGACTAAAAGGTTTTCTTTCTGATTGAAAACATAATAAATGTCTTAGTGACCTCTGCCGATGGCAGAAGAGAATCCTTCAACTCAGAGGCAAACAGCAGTTACTGCTTACTTCAAAAACAAAACAGTTCCTGTTGTTTGTCTTTGTACTGCGGTCAGTATGCCAGTACTCGATGGCAGAAGAGAATCCTGCCCAACAAAGACATGCAGCAGTAAAAAAGAGGTTACTGTTGTTTTTGTCTTTGCATGGCGGTCAGTATTTCAGTACTCGATGGCAGGAGAGAATCCTGGAGCACAAAGATAAACAGCAGTAACTGCTTACTTGAAAAGTAAGCAGGTTCTGCTGTTTGTCTTTGTCCTGCAGTATATTCATGAACCCACACACCGCTGGGCCAACGCTGTTTTGATATTGGCCAACGTATCAAACGTTGGAACATCATTGAACAAGCGGCTATATGTATATAATACTCGTCATAATCTGGCCCTGACCTGTCGAGTCCCATTTACTTATTCACCATGCGTGGTGATATAGGGAACAATGCTCTTACCCTTGTGTGTATAAACCACGGAGACCAAAGGGTTATTTTCAACTTGAAATCATCATAACTGTCTTAGTTACCTCTCTCAGCTTCATTTGAATACCCATGTTATGGGTCTACGACCATTAGAAATTTTAATTCTTTCAGTGCTGGGATCGTCAAAATCTGACGTCTATGAACGTCAGATTCTGACGTCTAAAGACGGTCCCCGCACTGAATGGCGTAAGCCCCTTTTTCGCAGAATACGACAAAACTGGACCTGAAGAGTTTGCCTAAAATGGCGGGATTTACTGGATGTCACTGCCCATCATACACTGACATCAGACTCGAAAAGCGGGTCCTCACGGTCTGCGGCCGAGCGCGCCACTCCTCGGGCACTGAGTCTCCCCACCACACTACTAGATCTTTATGAGAGGACTGAGAAGATACACTTTATTTCTGTGAAATATCACTACCAGAGCGGGCGGTGCACTTCCGAGATCCAGTTAAAGATAGACCAGAATGTCGCTTTGGTAGAGGGCCTGACTGCATCGCCAGTCATGCATGCTTCCCGGGTTCGAACCCCGTTGATGCTGCGTGGGGTTTTCAGAGAAATATCCTTGTTTCTCCCTTCTCGACGTGACTGCGTGATCACGGTAATGGCGGCCTCGTCGAGTTGAGTCTGAAACCAGTGTATCGACGTTAATGTGACGCAGAGATGGCCCACGTACTTTGTCACGACTAAATAACCTGTCGCTCATCTATATGTTCGCTCCTCTAGGCCAATTGTTGCCTACATGACAATACCCCCCCCCCCCCTCATGTTTGCAGGGCCTGTTGTCGAATGACACACATACAACACACATGCACGCACACACACACGCCTGCAAAGAGTCGTTTACATGATCTAATTTGCATATCGTGGCTTAACCTACCCCCCCCCCCCCCACACACACACATATATACAAATATGCCTATGACATAAACCACAATGTTATCTGAACTATAGGTCTAGCACTGTAGTCTATAGCCTACCATTGACAATGTCATTCACTGGCACTGCCATCAATATTAACATGCCTAGGACAACTATAGCCCTACCAGGTTAAATACTGTAGATCTGCTAGTTTTCGCGAATTTCTGGTTTCGTGACTTTTCACGAAAGTTAGAATTCGCGAATTTTCATTTTTCTTTAGTAGCGCTATCATAAAAATAATTTTCCCGAGTTTCTTGAATTCCCAAATTTGTCCGCGCGAAAATTAAAACCTCGCGAATAGAACCAGTATGTTGCCTAACCTCATCATTTAGAATTAATAATGATAAAAAAAATTATGGCGCCCCCACAAGTGACTGGTGTAGGCTACGTGGGCCGCTGCAACTCTGCTGCAATGGATCCTTTAGTGCCATAGTGGTATGTAGTCAGTGACGATCCAGGTGAGGGGGGCGTGCATCCTAAAATAGGGCAAAACAGGCCCCGAACCTTTGTTAACTAAATGCCTAATCTAGACTCAAGTTGTGATGTTTAACAATATTCAACTATAAGGCACCAACACCTATCACTATATTTCCCCAAAAAAATGTTCTGATAATCACAGGCCGAAAAAAATATTAATCAACCTTGACATCGCCATTAGGCATGACTACACTCGTTTTCAAACCGCTTTATTAGCCGTTTATATTGGGAATAAAAAGTGTGTTTGAAGCCACACAACCAATATCATCATTTTTATTTCGGCTTCTTGATATATCCATAATATGTCAACATGTCCATAGACTAGAATTGCGTAAGTTTTTTTTAAATTTAGGGTTGCGCATTTACCAGTTAAGCGAGAAGTAATGACGAAATTTAATTTCAGGCATGCATGTCCAAAATAAGAAATAAAAAAATAACTGCTAAAGGGGCTTTCGGTACGGTACACTTGCTACGTTGCCACAGCAACCCAAAATGTAAAGGACTATCGCAATTCTAGTTTATGGCCATGTTTTTATATTATGGACATATTATGATTACCCTGAAAAAAAATTTAAGTCAGATTGAGTCTCTTTAAACATCAAGATTTGAAAATATTTTCTTTGGAATTAGGGGCCGCCAAACTAAAGTTTGCAATGTTCCACTATATAAAATTTCTGAACACAGTTTGTATTGGATTTAAACGCGGCAGCCCCTAAGAGAAATATGAGCGATTTCACCCACTTGAAGTTGTGGGTCGCAGTAGCGAGACACAACTTCCAGTGGGTGCAAAATATAATTTATTTAATTTAGCGCCTTGAAGACTAGGCTTGGGGTTCCGGGTGGCAAAGAAACGTAACACGTGTGGACAGTGGCAGGGAATAATGCAGCACATTACATTTTTTAAATAAAAATCACAATTTGACAGACAATGTAAGTATAAATAATTAACCCTTGTCCGGTTAGTTTTCAAAAAAACCCTCTACCCACAACCCACACCCTCGACCTGAGAATCCGAGGGGGTTGTGTTTCGCTACCGCGATCAACAACCTCAAATGGTTGAAAATTACTCATTTTGCTTAATTTGAGACCAAACATTTACAAAGCTTGATGTTTATAGTCTTTTCATTCCTAATAACAGTATTTCAACCCTTACAACACTGAATTATTTTTTGTATAAATCATACAACGTTTATTCTTGCTAGGCTATAGGTCTAGGTGTTCAAATTTGAGTGACTAGATCTATATGTATTTTTCAAATTATGTATTTTAACCAGAGAATGCAGTTTCGGTTCATTTATAATGACATGTCGGTCAGACAAAGTGATGTAGAATCCTTAATTCTGAGGCCTTCCTACCTCATACTGTAATTTACCATAGATAAGAATACCATACATGTAACTCTCTGACATCAGTGATCACAAGTGTACACATCAGAGATACATGCATATTTTTTATCTATGTCATGTATGGGCCTGAAGGCCTACTCAGTCATAGTACATTGAGCAAAAAAATCATGTAATATTAGATATTTCTTATGCAATTTATAATAATTCACCAGATACAATACCATAATATCAATAAACCCTTGATATAAGTGTAACTTTCAGATGATAATGTTATGTGATTTGCATTCACATTAGGCCATGAATAGTGCAAATTCAGCAGCTCGTGACATAATGTGGGCAAATCCTACACCATACCATATTTGTCATCAAAAATTATAATTCTACAACACTACATGCGCAACTTTCAAATTTTTGACACCCAATGAAATTTACACGACATCCATACATAAACTGCATTACCACACTATGACATACCATATGAGCAGCGGACGCCCCCCCCCCTCACACACTTGAAGAACACTAGGACTAATTTAGTCTCCAGGTATTAACCCTTCATCCATTACAAGCCGCGAATTGCTGTCGCAATTCTCAACTTATAGTGGATGAGGATCATTTTGAAGTGGATGACAAATTAAAGAAAAATTGTCATGTATTGGTGAAACAGTTTCATAGATTTTTTTTAATTTTTATTTGAATCTGTTATTTCCTGGGATGTAAAATGATGGTTTGATGCATCGTCAGGACTTAAAAGGTCAAAGGGTCATGTCTGCCACAGTACTACTAAGCTGATGAGTGACAAGACAACAAAGACAGTAATGGCAACAGCGCTGACACGCTGTGAGCGCGTCTAATAGGTATAATTAGTGGACTGGGGATACAATGACATGTAAGACAATACAACAAACACACTGATCTGCAATAACAGCAGTGAACGCAGTGAACATATAGCTCATTAGGTATAATTACTGGACCGGGTATGAAAAGACATGTGAGACAATACAACACAGACACCAATCAGCAATGACAATATGGGGAGATGGAGAGCCCCTCGCGCCGAAGATACCTGTAAGTGACCGTTGGGGTCTCTAGTGTGGGGTCGCAATGGCGGACGAGGGAAACTGCCCAATCTTCACCATTTCAACACAACCTTCCTTCCCCGTCGAATCGACGGTTCCAAATAAATCATAAAACTCTTTCTCCACTTGTCATGTTTATTCGTTAGACATCTGGCAACAAGAAAGCACAACCTCCGCGCACGGCACGTCCTGTTTGACTCAGAGAGAGCAACCTATGGCACGTCCGTAGTCGCCGAGTGTAACGTCTGAAGTGCGGGAAAAGTACCAAGACCGCATGGGCTCCAACTGTGTGCGCCCGGCACCAAGGTACGGAAACGAGGCAGTCGTCCACAGCTTCTCGCGTCCGGGAAGCCGGGGATAACTGCCACATAAACTTAACGAAGTAAGGATCCTACACTACCCCCGGGTGAGTGATAACGTAGGACCCAACTGACGTGTAGGAGACTGCTTCGTGCTAGTAGCGGGGTTGTAAAAATATGTAACCTCTTATAACTAAGCATAGTTTAAAAAATATAGCGTGTGTGGTTACAGCGTGGGTGGTTGAAATCGCAGCATTATACATGAATTCTCCCATCCTCTTAACACCAACTGTCCTTTATGTATGTATTCATATGCTGCAAGCTGCGATCAACCCATTCATTTGTCCATTTTCATGAGGATATTTCGTGAGCAGCCATCTAATTCACATCAGATAGATACTAAATCGATCTTAAATCATACATGTAGCAAGTAACAACAACCCTGAAAAATTCTTGAAATTTGAATGAGCATTTGAATAGTTGACATATAGTGAAATTTCGCAATTACAATTGAACTAAACAAACCGAATTGGTTATAGGCCTATATATAGGTGCGCCATAAACATAATAAGAAACAATATAGTAGGCTATCTGGCATTGAAATATCTAAATAAAAACTACTTAAGGGGTCTTGTGAAGTTAAAAAAATCCAAAAATCCGAGAAAAACTCGGATTAAACAGACCCCACCCTACCCAGCACCCTATCCAATTTTTTTTTTTGAAACATTTGGAAACATGAAAACAACACAAAAAACACAAAAAACACAACATTTCAAAAAAAAAATTATAATACGAGTTGAGGCTTGACCCACCCACCCACAAAACTCCTAAATGAAATTATTGGTTTCATTAATATTTTTTGTTTGTTTTTTATTGCCGTCCAGACATATTGGTGATTTCTAATTAATTATTTTGTATGTGTTTTTTGGATGCGCAAATCGGTTGTACGTTTCCGTTATCCCATGAATTTGAACAGTTTGGGTCAGTGCATAGGCCTATATAGTTGTGCACAAAGGAAATATATCGGCCGCAGCGGGACTCGAACAGGGTATCCCCGGGCTCTGAGTCAACCATGCTACCAATGAGCTATCCTGGCGCCACATAGAGGAGCGTCATTGGCAATTTGCTACGTGTCATTTTAAATGGTCTATAGTAGTGACATTTCGTAATTAAAACTAAATAAATTAGACCACTGGGTTTACAGAGGGCGTCATAATTAGCAACTTACTACCTGTCAAATGTCGGCTGATTATCGCCAGTGAAATCAGGCATCGCAGCCGTGACAGAATAATGATATAATAATGGGACTTCTACTATATAGTTACATGCCCGCCAGCGATGTCATTAGGCCCAAAAGGGGGGGGGGGTTCGTCCGAGCCCCTCGACCCCCCCCCCCTCCCCTGGCTACGCCCCTGAACGTCGTCACTACATATTCCAGTTTCAGTCGGTCAATCATTTCATTACCCGTGGTATCTAAATCCTGCGATATTTCCGTAACAAAAGGTGTACTTAGTTGTGAAATAACTTCCTCCAATAACTATCACTTTCTTCCCCTTCGGACACTCTCAATCAAAAGTCTATCTGTACTGCTGAACATTTCAGTGCAAAAAACGAAATGAATCGGGCTTTAGGCCACCTTTGTGCACATATAGGCTAAACTGGGCCAGGAGAACCTCCTGAGGATGGTGAGATGATTGAGATGACACTGTCCTCCAGACACAGGATTCGAAATTCGAGCCCTGGCGGTCTGAGGCCGAGCACGCTACCTCTCGGTCACGGAGGCTCCCCACAATACTAACTTTCACACGTGGATGGGGAAGAAACAATTTTTGTTTCTTTCAAACCGCCGAGACCCGGAACCGAACCCCGGACTCTGGCGTGAAAGGCAGCGGTGCTAACCACTACCCTAGGGCCCCCGCCCAACATTTCAGTGCAGCAATCGAGTTCTGGGCTATGTTCGAAACATTGCCTATGCATAAAATTGTCTATTCTAGTGGGATGTGGTATTACGCAGCACCGAAAATTCATGAGCAATCCACACATATAGCTAAATTGTGACCCTTTATGGCCAAATCTGGCCAAATTTGGCTATTTGTCTACATTTTGTAATTATTTCATTGTTGGATCGTTCTCGTTATCAGTATTGATCAGGTGTGCTGAACAAATAATGACAAAAATCAAGCGTTGAATAAAGCTATTAAAGTCGAATAGGAATAGTCGACAGGTGGAATCTGCTTCCCGCGCAGCCCAGTGAAACTGAACAGGGGGGGGGGGGGGGGAGTTGAAAACAAGCCTGTCAAACACGATATGTAAACCCATGGTATCATGGTTATAGCCTACTCTTTGTGACGCTGGGCCAAAATTAATCCAACATTGGTTCAACGTGTTTTGGTTGCTATGGAGAGCATCTATTCGAGAGTTTGAAACATATATTATCATATTTGATCAAATCTATACCATGTCTTGAAGCGCAACGTTTTAAAATGTAAATTTTCACCCACAACACGCCATAATTATTGCAAGTGAGTAATCTAGAAGATATATCACTCTCTAAATAGAAAATGGAACTCCAAACCCCCAAATAAATCATTTTAAAAATAATCTTGGGACAATAGCTAAATTAAAATATAATTATATTTAAATTAAAACCTTAATTAGCTCACAAAGATTCGGACAATTATGGGTAGAATTAAGATATAAAATGATCATCGTTAGTTGAATGACAGCGAATGCATTGGATGACATATACCATATTTCAGCATTGGTGCACCTGAACTTGATTAGCAGACGATATGCAGACGACAATTAATTTGTTCCTGGCTCGTGTCGCAAGGCGATTTTGGTGGTCAAATTGATGTAAAAGTGTTTTGACTGCAGCCGATGGTCATTCTGTGTCTTTAATGGCAGTGACTTTAGACAGAATTATTATCCGTTGACATTATATGTTGTAATTGTCATATTCATAATGTAAATGAGAGCTTTGTAAGAGCGGAATTTAGTACTGGGGGTCTGTTTCAGGAGATTTGGTGTTTCATACCATAGGATCTCTCTTGTCAGTGCACCGATGTTTGCCGAGTGCGTCACGCTTTAGTGGACAGCACGACGGCTGGCCAGTGTGCTGTTGGACCGCTGTCTGTGACGATTGAACCGTCACCTGTGTTACGTATCAGGTGTGTGCTATATCTCTGACAATCACTACAATGCTGTTTTAATGTTGGGCCACCGTCACAGACGGAGGCCCAACTTTAAACCAGCACTCTGGCAACATATCATGTTGTCTGGCATACCCAAGTTCAATCCCCAAACACAAAATGTTGAAACAAAGCTGGTTTTAACGTTGGCCCAGCGTCATAGACAGTGGGCCAACGTTAACCACTCGACGCTGAAATATCTTTGTATAAACCTTGGAGACAAAGACCTTTCTTAGTTTGAAATCATCATAAATGTCTTAGTTAGCTCTTTCTGCTTCATTTGAATATACCTATGTTATGGTCTACGGTCAATATAAATATTGTAATTCTTTCATGCAGGGATCGACTTCAGAATCTATAGACGTCGATTCTGACGCCTATGGACGTCTGATTTTGACGTCCATAAACGGTCCCCGCACTGAGACGGTTAAGACAGCATTGTGACGTCACTTCGCGTGACACTGACACGCTCGGCTTGTCGGGTCGACACGACTTGTCAAGCTCGGATAATTCAACACCAATTATAGAATGAATGGAATGCTACTGAATTTGTCCCACTATATATAGTATTCAATGGCAATGCTATTATTCATTGACATTGCCAGGTCTGTAACATGACGGAATCAGCAAACCACACGTAACAGCAAATCATTTCGTTGTAATTTAAATAGAAGGAGACCACTATTTTTGGCGAATCCAAGAAACGCACGGGGTGTCTCATGCGCTGGTCCAACATTCAGTTTACCGTTTGCTGTGTTGGCCCATTTTATCACAGAACTCGTTTTTCTGTGAAGAAGAAAGAACGAAATTCGAAGCGCCAACCGCCGAGTATATTTGGATCTACGAATCTATTGTAATTGAGTTCTGTCTTCGACTTAAAATACAAAGATTACGTGCAGGTGCTACAACAATTGATATAAAAAACCTCAATTCCATTGTCAGCATTGCTAAACCATGAAATATTAGACACGCAGTCTCATGGTTAAACCCGTATATTGTGCCTGACCTGACCAGTACAAAATAACAGTAGATTCGTAGATCCGAATCTACTGTTTTAACAATTGACTGACGTCACAGGTGTATTTTAATTATCGAGAGAATCAACTGAACCTGTAATAATTGTTTAAAATAATGTTTGGCTTAGGTTGTCTATGGGAGATACTTCAATGAACATTTCAACCTCGATCTCATCTTAAATCTGGGTCTTAGCTTAGGTGAAGAATCTCAGCATTTAGAAGTTCAACTTTCTCTTCTGCTATGGCTGCCGTTAAAAATACCACCCTACAATGTTACTAGTAGTTTCAGTAGCATATATCGCCCCCTTGGATATGAAAGGGTGCATCTGCCACTTCACGAAGTGGCTGATGCACCCTTTCATATCCAAGGGGGAGATATATGCTAACCCTTTTCAACCGCTGAGTTATCTTGAATAAATCAACCCCTTCAAGTGGGTGAAATTTACTCTTATTTAATTTACAATTTTTCATGCTTAAACACACATTTCGCTCGAAATAACAGTTATCCTTTTTCGCTTCATTTGAATACCTATGGTATGGTTCCACGACCATTACAAATACTTCATTTTTTTTAGTGCGTCAGAATCTGACGTCTAAACTCGATCCCCGTGATGTAAGTCTTTATAGTAAAATCAAGGTATATAATTATCACAGTGAGCTGTCCTCTAAATTATTTATATATTTATATTTATCCAATGTATTATCTGGTCTTTCACTGCATTATTGGGTCCCAACAATTCCCGTCTTTTAGTTAAGATAGAAACCCAACTTAACTAAAAGACGGAAAAGTTATAGATTGGTGGCACCACCTCCGTCCCCGACCACCCACCCTAAAGCTACTATCTTAGAAGTTTCTTTTAAATGTGTCTAAATTATGGTTTCTTTAAAAGACCCAATAATACGGTATAACAAAAGAAAGACCCAATGATAAATTGGATTCTAGTATATATATATATATAGGTAGGAACTGCGTGATCTCATTAAGGGGTTGAGTGACAACGAATACTTCTAAAGACTGGAGGATGTGGATAACCATCATTGTGTCAACGTCTCGCGTTTGGTGAACAAACATTCGTGTGTTATTACACCTCACTATTACTTGACGCAGCACCAGCCTCTCATTACGCCCACAGTCTTTTTCAGCTACACATCATAACTTTATTTGTGGGGATGAATCTATTTTACTTAAATCTGACTACAGGTACCTTGGTATAATTATTAATGAGTTTTTAAATTGTAACGTGACTGTGAAGGCAGTAGCTCTGTCGGCCCACAGAGCCTTGGGAAAACTGATTTCAAATTACGGGGCATCTGTGTGGGGCAATCGGAGCTACCCCGCCATTGAAGACGTACATAATAGGGCCTGTCGGTTTTATCTGGGGCTCGGTCAACACGCGCCCACTGCCGCTGCTAGAGGTGACATGGGTCTCATACCACCATTATGTAAACAACGCGTGGAGATGACAAGACAGTACCATCGATTAATTATTATGTCAGATAATAGGCTAAATAAAAGTGTTTTTATTTGGGCAGGCACGTCATCAGGTATAAGACAAAAGAGCTGGCCTGGTCGCATAGGTAAATTTCTTAAAGAGTTAGGAATAGAGAAGGAGATAGAGTGTTGTAATAGCAAGCAAGAAATGATCAGCCTCGTGAGGAATAATTGTATCTGTAAATGTGTAAGTGACTGGCATAGCACGATCAACAGGGAAACGGGAAGAAGAGGTGTCGGTGGAAATAAGTTAAGGACATATAGGCAGTTGAAAGATGAATATGGTGTAGAGCAGTATGTGATCAAGATAAAATCTGTTAAAGAGCGGAGTGCGCTTAGCAAGTTCAGAAGTGGTGTAGCGCCTATTAATTTAGAGCTGGGTCGCTACCTCGGTATACCTGTAAATAACAGATTTTGTAATTCTTGTGAAAATTGTGTTGAGGATGAAAAACATGTTTTATTGAGTTGTCCTATGTATAATGGTGTACGGTAAGCTTTGTTCACGCAGGCGTGTTATAATAACTCTGATTTTATGTCTTATGACGAAGACGCTAAGCTACGGTTTTTATTTAATGATGATGCTTTAGTTTCAAAATGTGCCAAAACCTGCCTTAAAATTATCAATATAAGGAGCAATGTGATAAATTATGTAAGATAATACATGAATATAATTAGGTATGGGAATATATGTATTTATGTATGTATGTATTTAAGTATGTATGTAAGTATGCACAACGTTTTACTCGCCTTTCATAACTTTTATCTCTTATTACTATGTTTTTATGTATGTCTTGAATATTTTAGTATGTGTCTCTCGCAACTCAAACTCTGAGTGATCTTTGTGAAATAAGAGTGAGACTTTAATAACTGATTTACTACTACGCTGTGCGTCTTGTATAGCCTGATAACAGGAATAATTTAGTCTGCCACTCTATTAGCCATTCTGCTGATGGGACTGTGAATATAATGGACAGTTTCAAGGCGGATTCAAATATAAATATTTCAAATCCATTTATTTCAGTAACTTGGGATCTATCGAAAAATACTCTGCAGTGGAATTTCATGTTCTTAGCAGGACAAGGGCTCACATCTAGCTGTAAGTGACATTACCACTGATGTGATGCACCTATAACTGTAAGTGACATTACCACTGGTGTGTGATACACATATAACTGTAAGTGACATTACCACTGGTGGGTGATACACATATAACTGTAAGTGACATTACCACTGGTGTGATACACATATAACTGTAAGTGACATCATCACTGGTGGGTGATACACATATAACTGTAAGTGACATTACCACTGGTGGGTGATACACATATAACTGTAAGTGACATTACCACTGATGTGATGCACCTATAACTGTAAGTGACATTACCACTGGTGTGTGATGCACCTATAACTGTAAGTGACATTACCACTGGTGGGTGATACACCTATAACTGTAAGTGACATTACCACTGGTGTGATACACATATAACTGTAAGTGACATTACCACTGGTGGGTGATACACATATAACTGTAGGTGACATTACCACTGGAGGGCGATACACATATAACTGTAAGTGACATTACCACTGGTGAGTGATACACATATAACTGTAAGTGACATTACCACTGGTGGGTGATACACATATAACTGTAAGTGACATTACCACTGGTGGGTGATACACCTATATTTGTAAGTGACATTACCACTGGTGTGATACACATATAACTGTAAGTGACATTACAACTGGTGTGTGATACACATATAACTGTAAGTGACATTACCACTGGTGTGTGATACATATATAACTGTAAGTGACATTACCACTGCTGTGTGATACACATATAACTATAAGTGGCATTACCACTGGTGTGTGATACCCATATAACTGTAAGTGACATTACTTCTGGTGTGTCATACACATATAACTGTAAGTGACATTCCCTCTGGTGTGTGATACACATATAACTGTAAGTGACATTACAACTGGTGTGTGATACACATATAACTGTAAGTGACATTACCTCTGGTGTGTCATACACATATAACTGTAAGTGACATTACCTCTGGTGTGTGATACACATATAGCTGTAAGTGACATTACAACTTGTGTGTGATACACATATAACTGTAAGTGACATTACCACTGGTGTGTGATACACATATAACTGTAAGTGACATTACCACTGGTGGGTGATACACATATAACTGTAAGTGACATTACCACTGGTGTGTGATACTCATGTAACTGTAAGTGACATTACCACTGGTGTGTGATACACATATAACTGTAAGTGACATTACCACTGTTGTGTGATACACATATAACTGTAAGCGACATTACCACTGGTGTGTGATACACATATAACTGTAAGTGACATTACCACTGGTGTGATACACATATAACTGTAAGTGACATTACCACTGGTATTTGATACACATATAACTGTAAGTGACATTACCACTGGTGTGTGATACACATATAACTGTAAGTGTCAATACCACTGGTGTGATACACATA
Source organism: Flabesymbios commensalis (assembly GCA_964017125.1). Lineage (NCBI taxonomy): Eukaryota > Metazoa > Annelida > Polychaeta > Terebellida > Flabelligeridae > Flabesymbios > Flabesymbios commensalis. The sequence goes on from OZ024908.1 coordinate 93,420,389, forward strand.
TAACTGTAAGTGACATTACCACTGGTGTGTGATACACATATAACTGTAAGTAACATTACCACTGGTGTGATACACATATAACTGTAAGTGACATTACTACTGGTGTTTTATACTCATATAACTGTAAGTGACATTACCACTGGTGTGTGATACTCATATAACTGTGAGTGGCATTACCTCTGGTGGGTGATACACATATAACTGTAAGTGACATTACCACTGGTGTGTGATACACATATAACTGTAAGTGACATTACCACTGGTGGGTGATACACAAATAACTGTAAGTGACATTACCACTGGTGGGTGATACTCATATAACAATAAGTGACATTACCACTGGTGTGATACTCATATAACTGTAAGAGACATTACCACTGGTGGGTGATACACCTATAACTGTAAGTGACATTACCTCTGGTGGGTGATACACCTATAACTGTAAGTGACATTACCACTGGTGGGTGATACCAAGAATTTATTAACCTGATACTCATATAACTATAAGTGACATTACCACTGGTGTGAGACTCATATAACTGTAAGTGACATTACCACTGGTGTGTGATAGACATATAACTGTAAGTTACATTACCACTGGTGTGTGATGCATATATAACTGTCAGTGACATTACCACTGGTGGGTGATACACATATAACTATAAGTGACATGACCACTGGTGTGATACACCTATAACTGTAAGTGGCATTACCACTGGTGGGTGATACACATATAACTGTAAGTGACATTACCACTGGTGTGTGATACACATATAACTGTAAGTGACATTACCACTGGTGGGTGATACGCAAATAACTATAAGTGACATTACCACTGGTGGGTGATACACCTATAACTGTAAGTGACATTACCTCTGGTGGGTGATACTCATATAACTATAAGTAACATTACCACTGGTGTGATTCTCATATAACTGTAAGTGACATTACCACTGGTGGGTGATACTCATATAGCTGTAAGTGACATTACCACTGGTGGGTGATACTCATATAACTGTAAGAGACATTACCACTGGTGGGTGATACACCTATAACTGTAAGTGACATTACCACTGGTGGGTGATACTCATATAACTATAAGTGACATTACCACTGGTGTGATTCTCATATAACTGTAAGAGACATTACCACTGGTGGGTGATACTCATATAGCTGTAAGTGACATTACCACTGGTGGGTGATACTCATATAACTATAAGTGACATTACCACTGGTATGATACTCATATAACTGTAAGTGACATTACTACTGGTGGGTGATACACCTATAACTGTAAGTGACATTACCTCTGGTGGGTGATACACCTATAACTGTAAGTGACATTACCACTGGTGGGTGATAATCATATAACTACAAGTGACATTACCACTGGTGTGATACTCATATAACTGTAAGTGACATTACCACTGGTGGGTGATACTCATATAGCTGTGAGTGACATTACCACTGGTGTTATACTCATATAACTGTAAGTGACATTACCACTGGTGTTTTATACTCATATAACTGTAAGTGACATTACCAATGGTGGGTGATATACATATAACTTTAAGTGACATTACCAGTGGTGTTTTATACTCATATAACTGTAAGTGACATCACCACTGATGTGTGATACTCATATAACTGTAAGTGACATAACCACTGATGTGAGATAATCATATAACTGTAAGTGACATTACAACTGGTGTTTTATACACATATAACTGTAAGTGACATTACCTCTGGTGTTTGATACACATATAACTGTAAATGACATTACAACTGGTATGTCATACACATATAACTATAAGTGGCATTACCACTGGTGTGAGACACATATAGCTGTAAGTGACATTACCACTGGTGTGTGATACACAAATAACTATAAGTGACATTACCACTGGTGGGTGATACACATATAACTGTAAGTGACATTACCACTGGTGTGATACACATATAACTGTAAGTGACATTACCACTGGTGGGTGATACACATATAACTGTAAGTGACATTACCACTGGTGTGTGATACACATATAACTGTAAGTGACATTACCACTGGTGTGTGATACACATATAACTGTAAGTGACATTACCACTGGTGGGTGATACACATATAACTGTAAGTGACATTACCACTGGTGTGTGATACACATATAACTGTAAGTGATATTACCACTGGTGGGTGATACACATATAACTGTAAGTGACATTACCACTGGTGGGTGATACACATATAACTGTAAGTGACATTACCACTGGTGGGTGATACTCATATAACTGTCAGTGACATTACCACTGGTGGGTGATACTCATATAACTATAAGTGACATTACCACTGGTGGGTGATACTCATATAACTGTAAGTGACATTACCACTGGTGTGTGATACACATATAACTGTAAGTGACATTACCACTGGTGGGTGATACTCATATAACTGTAAGTGACATTACCACTGGTGCGTGATACACATATAACTGTGAGTGACATTACCACTGGTGGGTGATACTCATATAACTGTAAGTGACATTACCACTGGTGGGTGATACACATATAACTGAAAGTGACATTACCACTGGTGTTTTATACTCATATAACTGTAAGCAAGAATTTATTAACCAAGAATGTAGCACTGAATATATGCTGATATTCCAATTCATTGTATTTTTGAAAGTACTGTAGTTCCGTTGTTTGTGGGCCGATTTTGATTTTTAAAAGCGCGATTTGGAGAGATGTATGCCCACTTGTCCATAGTAGTTTGAGTTTCGCAGTTTAGCTAACATGTACACGCTAGGCGTCGCTTGAATCACAGTGGTATACCGCTGCTGATGCATCTTTCTCGCGATGCATGCACACTGTCTGTCGACTACTCCAATGGGGATCTCGCCTAATTATCATAATATATGACTGAGCTGTTTCCTATTGGAGGAGCGGTGCACACGTCAGACTACGGAATAAGCTGGTGGAACACGTGCGCGTTCAGCACATGGCTAGGATCTCACAAAGACGTCATTGTCAGCTTGTCTTATCTGACGCTGTGGTTAAGTACATATCTGATACAGATGGAATCTGCTCCTGGTATCCACACGAGTATTCATGAGCATATATCTACCAACAAGATGCTGCTATACATAGCCCACTTCCCCCCGATCGAAAGCCAGTCACTCTGCTGGACGATTATATATAGGTCTACGGAATAAGCTGGTGGAACACGTGCGCGTTCAGCACATGGCTAGGATCTCACAAAGGCGTCATTGTCAGCTTGTCTTATCTGACGCTGTGGTTAAGTACATATCTGATACAGAACTCTGCTGGACGATTATATCTAGGTCTAAACCCTTTGAAAGTTGTGGCTCGTAAACAGTTCAGTAGCAGGTTTTAAAATCACCATGATCGTGTATCTGTACTATCAGATTATAGAGCCTATCAATGATGCTAAATATACATGATGCCATATGTCTATTAATATAATTGTAGAAGTGAAGTCATGAATACAAATACTCCCTTTAAAAATGTATTTGAATACGAATACATCACTGTCCAGATGTAATCGAATACAAATACATGTAAAATATACCTATAGTGGCAAGATGTAATGAAAAAGCAGTTTTAATAGAAGAATAATAATGTAATGCATGAGGGAGGTAAAATTATGTCATTCACAGAAATAGTGTGTTTTTATGTATCCTGATACATTGGTTCAACATTGAATTAATGTTTAGAATGTAGGTACAGACTAATAAGTCTGTGATGACTTGTCTTTGTGTCAACAAAATATTGTCTGTCTGTTCGTAGTACAGCATTAAATGCCGTTTACCACTAGTGAAATACGATAACATTTAGGGCTATACTAAGTCCCAGTTGTAGACCCATAGCATAAATTCTGCGACGCTGGCCCAACATAAATCTAACACTGCATGGATCAACTTATCGAGTTTTACTGAGAAGGTGAGGAGGATGTTGTTGGAGGCCTGGAGACGATGACGGCCGTGGTTTGTGAGTACGGTACTCTTATCACATATTGCAATGTTGTCATCAAAAAGAGGGTGAACGGATTTGTCTGTTAACATGTTAAGGGAGTAGGCTCAGGCATAGTATTATGTCACAGCGCACAGGCCACAGATTTATGACACACACATCTTTAGTCAATCGCTCTTTTTCAAAACTTACCTGTACAACGTTATGCGTGTAAGATCCTAGCAACAAGAAAATATATAGGGGCTTAAATCAGTTGTGTTTCAATAACACGTGGGCGGGGGCCCTAGGGTAGTGGTTAGCACCGCTGCCTTTCACGCCAGAGTCTGGGGTTCGGTTCCCGGTCTCGGCGGTTTGAAAGAAACAAAAATGTTTCTTCCCCATCCACGTGTGAAAGTCAATATTGTGGGGAGCCTCCGTGACCGAGAGGTAGCGTGCTCGGCCTCAGACCGCCAGGGTTCGAATTTCGAATCCTGTGTCTGGAAGACAGTGTCATCTCAATCATCTCACCATCCTCAGGAGGTTCTCCTGGCCCAGTTTAGCCTATATGTGCACAAAGGTGGCCTAAAGCCCGATTCATTTCATTTCAATAACACGTTTTATTGTTCCACTTCTCGGTTTTGATAAATACAGGAATTTTAAATAGTATTCAAATACAATACGAATACTTGTATTCATAATTTGTCATGAATACTCAGAAAATTGTGAGGAGCCACCATTCAATCTCCAATGGGGGACTGGAGTATATTTGAAATAAATACTTTGAGATTGATTTTTCATGGAATAAATAATTGTCTGAAGGATATGCTGTAACTAAATATTTAATCACCTTAAAAAACATTTTTTTTCTTGTCTCCGCACGGCAACTTAAAAAGATGCCTAAATTGGTGAAAACACATTTATAAACTGATCGGAAACTACTCGGTGATAAAGGGTTAATCTGGATCACGTTCGCCAATTATACAGACTGTAGGGAAGCATGTCTTCGACTTTTGCCGCAAACAACATCAGCCATGCGTCAACCAACCACATTACCAGCCTGTCACATCACCTTCACCCCGTATGATACGACAGAACGATTTGACACAGTGGTGAGATGATCAAAATTGAAGATATTGGCCAAATGGTAAACAAGGGGGGGGGGGATAGAGAAACCACCCGACCGGCACGAGGCAGCCCAGTAAACACAAAATATTTGTATATTATTCATACAACGTTGGTCCAACGTCTTTCGTTGGTCCTAAATTGAATAAATATTATACATATGTTTTGTGTTTCCTGTGAATGGCTCATTAGATATTGTTTTAATGTTGGTACATCGCTCAGGACCTTATTGTGGCTGAATGTTTACACGGAATTAAATTTCGTTGATGGATTTTTTTTTTAATTTAGTAAGAAACTACACTGTGACGCGTTTGCTTCATGGTATAAAGTTAGTCCTATCACTATTGTGAGCGAGGAAGTGTGTGTGTGGAGGGGGGGGGGGGATTTCACCTTTAGCTAAAATAATATCTTAACATTACAAAGTACTTGATAGAAAGTTATGTTTTAGGGGAAATATATTATTTTGAAAAGTTATTATACATTAGTCAAAATAAAATGACAAAAATGGTGATCCCGAGTGAGAGCCTCTTTAGCAAAAAGGGACTACGTAGCCGCATCAATTGTGATGGATATGCGATTTAAACATCTACAACAATTATTGGCAACATTGGTATGTTAATGCGCATTTATTATTGGACAAATGTACTTGAATAAATGACTAACCTTTCACATCTCAAATAAATAACATTTACTAATGATGCACAAAAATACAGTATATCTTTGCTACGTGGACTCGAAGGGTGGATAGGATTACTGGAAGACGGTCCTATGTCCTCTGTAGTTGCCCTTTTAACGGAATGTCTAGATTTCGTCTACTTGTAAATCTTGCACGGTGATACATCTGGTTACATTCAGCACACCAGTTATCTCTTTCTAGCACAAGGTTCCTCTCATCTCTAGTGGCATTTGTGCGAAGTGTGTACCATTTTAAACATTTTTTAGCTGGCAACTCGATTGAATGGCACATTTTTCTCAACTACTTAATCGGGAACATATCTCACACCAGAACAAACAGCCTGAAATTCCGTTTTAGACACACCAGCACAGAATACATAAGCTGGCCTAAGCTTATCCAGAAGTTTGCCAGTTTTTTCCAAGTCGACAAAGTTACCTTCATTGATACAGACTCTATGGCGTCACCAGCAACAATTAGATCTGCTTATCCTGCGTCAGTTACGCGTACAACAGTAACAGTTGCTGGTCCACCACGCTGAGGTGGAATGTCGGCCTTTATGCGCGAAATCTCAATGGCATGATGCTGGTCAAAATAACCCCAGACTAGAGAGCGCACTTGTAGAACGGGAAAGTTGACACTAACATAAGCGGCTATCTTGCATAATCCTGGATTAATTATATGAACTTTTCGAAGTCCCACAGTTTGACAAGAACGATTCATCGCACAAAAACAAAATACACTAAGCACTCATCCGAAAATAGGGTTGACGAAGAAAGAAAAATAATAAGCTTGGTTTACAGGTAGGACTATTAAATACACGATTGAGAACAGTCTCAAACTACCAAGACTGATATATATATATATATATTAGTGTATGCTACATAAATCATAAAAAATATTAAGAACAGCTAAATAGATTGTGTCGGTGGATGTAGGCCTATCCACTAATATAATTGTACAGGTGAACAACGATATAACACGAATCGTTACAACACGTATCGGTTATAACACGGTAAGGTCATGGACCCCAAAATTTAGGACCCCTTTTCTGGCTTTTTTACTGAATACCGTGTTATAATTTCCAAATCTACAAGATTTATTGAAAGAGTAAACAGTATGTGCATCGCGTAGACTAATCGCTATCACCGACAACGCCAACACGCATCATGTTAACTCAGCTAATGCTAAACGTTACGCCCAGCATTGAAACAATGTTTGGCTAACGCTGGGTCTACACAAATGAGCGCGGAACAGTGTGCCGTGTTATGTCATAACACCGGGCAGTGAGGCGAGAATAAGTGGCCCGCTGGAGACGCTTTGATATCTTCGTATATTATAATACGGCATAATATAATTCACTTGTGTCATAAAATTGTAAAGAACGTATTGTATTCGAATAGATAATCATTAGTCCAATGATCGTGTTATAAATTTCCGAAGATCGGTTATAAATTGAATGAAGATTGTGTTTTTATTATGTCATAATGCCGGGCAGTGAGGCGAGAATAAGTGGCCCGCTGGAGACGCTTTGATATCTTCGTATATTATAATGCGGTATAATAATATTTCATAGAAATCATGTTATAAATTTGTAAAGAACGTATTGTATTCGAACATATTTTTATTAGTCTAAAGATCGTGTTATAAATTGAATGAAGATCGAGTTTTTATTATGTCATAATGCCGGGCAGTGAGGCGAGAATAAGTGGCCCGCTGGAGACGCTTTGATATCTTTGTATATTATAATGCGGTATAATAATATTTCATAGAAATCGTGTTATAAATTTGTAAAGAACGTATTGTATAACACGATTCACTTATAACACGATTTGACTCATTGGACCCCAACGATCGTGTTATAACGATGTTCACCTGTACTAAGTGACCAATGAGTTTCAATTGAATTTCTTTGATGTGACTTACACTTCCCCAGTTAACATGTCGACCCGTTGTTGTGTTAATGTTTGCCCACCGTCTTCGACGGTGGCCCAACATTAACCCTACATTGGGTGGAGGTCTGATGTTTGCTGGGTTGCCATAAACCCCCGCAAGTTTACAACGTTGTCCCGATGTTGTTTCAATGCTGTCACCCTTTGCAACACATTGGCACAGTATTGAAAATATTAACGTTAGGTCAACGTATCTGTCGTGTTTGCTGGGCAACATTGGAGACTAGCAGTTACAGTATGTGTTTTATGATCTATCAGCATAGGTCAGAGAGAGAGCATCACAGGGTCATCTTAGCGGTATATTGGAGCTCTGTAGTTTTATGACGGATGTGATGCTGCTGCTGACAAAAACATCCAACAGTAGGGGCAGCAGCAACGATGTTTATCAACATGTGCCAAATTTGGCACAGCTGCATAATTAGAGACTGTAGCGCACCGTTGCGAGAAACTGGTGTACTAAGACAGCATCCGACACCCTTAGTTTTTGATGGAATAAACGGCTGAGAGTAGTCCCCTTTCAGAGAAGTTATACCCTCCGATGTATCAGCTAGTGACAAAAAAATACCTTCCATATGTAGACGGGATGATAATCTACAAGTGGATATGTTTGATATCGCTGTGCGTTGTATAGTTTTTATCACAGGGGACATTAGTTTTTGGCATTTTACAGCATCTCAAGTGCTACATTCTTGGTAAATTCTCGCTGTAAGTGACATTACCACTGGTGGGTGATACTCATATAACTGAAAGTGACATTACCACTGATGTTTTATACTCATATAACTGTAAGTGACATTACAACTGGTGTGTGATACACATATAACTGCAAGTGACATTACCACTGGTGTATGATACACATATAGCTGTAAGTGACATTGCCACTGTTGGGTGATACACATATAACTGTAAGTGAAATTACCACTGGTGGGTGATACTCATATAACTATAAGTAAAATTACCACTGGTGGGTGATACTCATATAGCTATAAGTAACATTACCACTGGTGGGTGATACACATATAACTGTAAGTGACATTACCACTGGTGTGTGATACACATATAACTGTAAGTGACATTACCACTGGTGGGTGATACACCTATAACTGTAAGTGACATTACCACTGGTGTGATACACCTATAACTTCAAGTGACATTACCACTGATGGGTGATACTCATATAACTGTACGTGACATTACCACTGGTGTGAGACACATATAACTGTAAGTGACATTACCTCTGGTGTGTCATACACATATAACTGTAAGTGACATTACCTCTGGTGTGTGATACACATATAACTGTAAGTGACATTACAACTGGTGTGTGATACACATATAACTGTAAGTGACATTACCACTGGTGTGTGATACACATATAACTGTAAGTGACATTACCACTGGTGGGTGATACACATATAACTGTAAGTGACATTACCACTGGTGTGTGATACTCATGTAACTGTAAGTGACATTACCTCTGGTGGGTGATACACATATAACTGTAAGTGACATTACCACTGTTGTGTGATACACATATAACTGTAAGCGACATTACCACTGGTGTGTGATACACATATAACTGTAAGTGACATTACCACTGGTGTGATACACATATAACTGTAAGTGACATCACCACTGGTATTTGATACACATATAACTGTAAGTGACATTAACACTGGTGTGTGATACACATATAACTGTAAGTGTCATTACCACTGGTGTGATACACATATAACTGTAAGTGACATTACCACTGGTGTGTGATACACATATAACTGTAAGTGACATTACCACTGGTGTGATACACATATAACTGTAAGTGACATTACTACTGGTGTTTTATACTCATATAACTGTAAGTGACATTACCACTGGTGTGTGATACTCATATAACTGTAAGTGACATTACCTTTGGTGGGTGATACACATATAACTGTAAGTGACATTACCACTGGTGTGTGATACACATAAAACTGTAAGTGACATTACCACTGGTGGGTGATACACAAATAACTGTAAGTGACATTACCACTGGTGGGTGATACTCATATAACTATAAGTGACATTACCACTGGTGTGATACTCATATAACTGTAAGAGACATTACCACTGGTGGGTGATACACCTATAACTGTAAGTGACATTACCTCTGGTGGGTGATACACCTATAACTGTAAGTGACATTACCACTGGTGGGTGATACCAAGAATTTATTAACCTGATACTCATATAACTATAAGTGACATTACCACTGGTGTGAGACTCATATAACTGTAAATGACATTACCACTGGTGTGTGATAGACATATAACTGTAAGTTACATTACCACTGGTGTGTGATGCATATATAACTGTCAGTGACATTACCACTGGTGGGTGATACACATATAACTATAAGTGACATGACCACTGGTGTGATACTCATATAACTGTAAGTGACATTACCACTGGTGGGTGATACACATATAACTGTAAGTGACATTGCCACTGGTGGGTGATACTCATATAACTGTAAGTGACATTACCACTGGTGGGTGATACTCATATAACTATAAGTGACATTACCACTGGTGGGTGATACTCATATAACTGTAAGTGACATTACCACTGGTGGGTGATACACATATAACTGTAAGTGACATTTCCACTGGTGGGTGATACTCATATAACAGTAAATGACATTACCTCTGGTGGGTGATACACATATAACTGTAAGTGACATTACCACTGGTGTGTGATACACATTTAACTGTAAGTGACATTACCACTGGTGGGTGATACACAAATAACTGTAAGTGACATTACCACTGGTGGGTGATACTCATATAACTATAAGTGACATTACCACTGGTGTGATTCTCATATAACTGTAAGAGACATTACCACTGGTGGGTGATACACCTATAACTGTAAGTGACATTACCTCTGGTGGGTGATACACCTATAACTGTAAGTGACATTACCACTGGTGGGTGATACTCATATAATTTTAAGCGACATTACCACTGGTGTGAGACTCATATAACTGGAGGTGACATTACCACTGGTGTGTGATAGACATATAACTGTAAGTTACATTACCACTGGTGTGTGATGCATATATAACTGTCAGTGACATTACCACTGGTGGGTGATACACATATAACTATAAGTGGCATGATCACTGGTGTGATACTCATATAACTGTAAGTGACATTACTACTGGTGTGTGATACACCTATAACTGTAAGTGGCATTACCACTGGTGGGTGATACACATATAACTGTAAGTGACAATACCACTGGTGTGTGATAAACATATAACTGTAAGTGACATTACCACTGGTGGGTGATACACAAATAACTGTAAGTGACATTACCACTGGTGGGTGATACTCATATAACTAGATGTGACATTACCACTGGTGTGATACTCATATAACTGTAAGAGACATTACCACTGGTGGGTGATACACCTATAACTGTAAGTGACATTACCTCTGGTGGGTGATACACATATAACTGTAAGTGACATTACCACTGGTGGGTGATACTCATATAACTATAAGTGACATTACCACTGGTGTGATTCTCATATAACTGTAAGTGACATTACCACTGGTGGGTGATACTCATATAGATGTAAGTGACATTACCACTGGTGGGTGATACTCATATAACTATAAGTGACATTACCACTGGTATGATACTCATATAACTGTAAGTGACATTACTACTGGTGGGTGATACACCTATAACTGTAAGTGACATTACCTCTGGTGTGTGATACACCTATAACTGTAAGTGATATTACTACTGGTGGGTGATAATCATATAACTATAAGTGACATTACCACTGGTGTGATACTCATATAACTGTAAGTGACATTACCACTGGTGGGTGATACTCATATAGCTGTGAGTGACATTACCACTGGTGTTATACTCATATAACTGTAAGTGACATTACCACTGGTGTTTTATACTCATATAACTGTAAGTGACATTACCAATGGTGGGTGATATACATATAACTGTAAGTGACATTACCAGTGGTGTATTATACTCTGATAACTGTAAGTGACATCACCACTGATGTGTGATACTCATATAACTGTAAGTGATATAACCACTGATGTGTGATACTCATATAACTGTAAGTGACATTACAACTGGTGTTTTATACACATATAACTGTAAGTGACATTACCTCTGGTGTTTGATACACATATAACTGTAAGTGACATTACCACTGGTGTGAGACACATATAGCTGTAAGTGACATTACCACTGGTGTGTGATACACAAATAACTATAAGTGACATTACCACTTGTGGGTGATACACATATAACTGTAAGTGACATTACCACTGGTGTGGTACACATATAACTGTAAGGGACATTACCACTGGTGGGTGATACACATATAACTGTAAGTGACATTACCACTGGTGTGTGATACACATATAACTGTAAGTGACATTACCACTGGTGGGTGATACTCATATAACTGTAAGTGACATTACCGCTGGTGGGTGATACTTATATAACTATAAGTGACATTACCACTGGTGGGTGATACTCATATAACTGTAAGTGACATTACCACTGGTGGGTGATACACATATGACTGTAAGTGACATTACCACTGATGGGTGATACTCATATAACTGTAAGTGACATTACCACTGGTGGGTGATACACATATAACTTTAAGTGACATTACCACTGGTGGGTGATACTCATATAACTGTAAGTGACATTACCACTGGTGCGTGATACACATATAACTGAAAGTGACATTACCACTGATGTTTTAAACTCATATAACTGTAAGTGACATTACCACTGGTGGGTGATACACATATAACTGAAAGTGACATTACCACTGGTGTTTTATACTCATATAACTGTAAGTGACATTACCACTGGTGTGTGATACACAAATAACTATAAGTGACATTACCACTTGTGGGTGATACACATATAACTGTAAGTGACATTACCACTGGTGTGGTACACATATAACTGTAAGTGACATTACCACTGGTGGGTGATACACATATGACTGTAAGTGACATTACCACTGGTGGGTGATACTCATATAACTGTAAGTGACATTACCACTGGTGGGTGATACACATATAACTGTAAGTGACATTACCACTTGTGGGTGATACACATATAACTGTAAGTGATATTACCACTGGTGGGTGATACGCATATAACTTTAAGTGACATTACCACTGGTGGGTGATACACATATAACTGTAAGTGACATTACCACTGGTGGGTGATACACATATAACTGTAAGTGACATTACCACTGTTGGTTGATACTCATATAACTGTAAGTGACATTACTACTGGTGTGATACACATATAACTGTAAGTGACATTACCACTGGTGGATGATACACATATAGCTGTAAGTGACATTACCACTGGTGGGTGATTCTCAGATAACTATAAATGACATTACCACTGGTGGGTGATACTCATATAACTGTAAGTGACATTACTACTGGTGTTTTATACTCATATAACTGTAAGTGACATTACTACTGGTGTGTGATACACATATAACGGTAAGTGACATTACCACTGGTGGGTGATACACATATAACTGTAAGTGACATTACCACTGGTGAGTGATACACATATAACTGTAAGTGACATTACCACTGGTGGGTGATACACATATAACTGTAGGTGACATTACCACTGGTGGGCGATACACATATAGCTGTCAGTGACATTACCACTGGTGGGTGATACACATATAACTATAAGTGACATTACCACTGGAGGGTGATACACATATAACTGTAAGTGACATTACCACTGGTGGGTGATACACATATAACTGTAAGTGACATTACCACTGGTGTGATACACATATAACTGTAAGTGACATTACCACTGGTGTCTGATACACATATAACGGTAAGTGACATTACCACTGGTGGGTGATACTCATATAACTGTAAGTGACATTACTAATGGTGTTTTATACTCATATAACTGTAAGTGACATTACCACTGTTGGGTGATACACATACAACTGTAAGTGACATTACCAGTTGTGTTTTATACTCATATAACTGTAAGTGACATTACCACTGGTGTGTGATATTCATATAACTGTAAGTGACATTACCACTGATGTGTGATACTCATATAACTGTAAGTGACATTACCACTGGTGGGTGTTACACATATAACTGTAAGTGACATTACCACTGGTGGGTGATACGCAAATAACTATAAGTGACATTACCACCGGTGGGTGGTACACATATAACTGTAAGTGACATTACCACTGGTGTGATACACATATAACTGTAAGTGACATTACCACTGGTGTGATACACATATAACTGTAAGTGACATTACCACTGGTGGGTGTTACACATATAACTGTAAGTGACATTACCACTGGTGGCTGATACACATATAACGGTAAGTGACATTACCACTGGTGGGTGATACTCATATAACTGTAAGTGACATTACTAATGGTGTTTTATACTCATATAACTGTAAGTGACAATACCACTGTTGGGTGATACACATACAACTGTAAGTGACATTTCCAGTGGTGTTTTATACTCATATAACTGTAAGTGACATTACCACTGGTGTGTGATATTCATTTAACTGTAAGTGACATTACCACTGATGTGTGATACTCATATAACTGTAAGTGACATTACCACTGGTGGGTGTTACACATATAACTGTAAGTGACATCACCACTGGTGGGTGATACGCAAATAACTATAAGTGACATTACCACCGGTGGGTGGTACACATATAACTGTAAGTGACATTACCACTGGTGGGTGATACCACATATAACTGTAAGTGACATTACCACTGGTGTGTGATACTCATATAACTGTAAGTGACATTACCACTGGTGGGTGATACACATATAACTGTAAGTGACATTACCACTGGTGTTTTATACACATATAACTGTAAGTGACATTACCACTGGTGGGTGATACGCAAATAACTATAAGTGACATTACCACTGGTGTGTGATACACATATAACTGTATGTGACATTACCACTGGTGTGTGATACATATATAACTGTAAGTGACATTACCACTGATGGGTTATACACATATTACTGTAAGTGACATTATCACTGGTGTGTGATACTCATATAACTGTAAGTGACATTACCACTGGTGGGTGATACGCTAATAACTATAAGTGACATTACCACTGGTGTGTGATACACATATAACTGTAAGTGACATTACCACTGGTGTGCGATACACATATAACTGTAAGTGACATTACCACTGGTGGTTGATACTCATATAACTATAAGTGACATTACCACTGGCGAGTGATACACATATAACTGTAAGTGACATTACCACTGGTGTGATACACATATAACTGTGAGTGACATTACCACTGGTGGGTGATACACATATAACTGTAAGCGACATTACCACTGGTGAGTGATACACATATAACTGTAAGTGACATTACCACTGGTGTGTGATACACATATACCTGTAAGTGACATTACCACTGGTGTGATACACCTATAACTGTAAGTGACATTACCACTGGTGTGTGATATTCATATAACTGTAAGTGACATTACCACTGGTGTGTGATACACATATAACTGTAAGTGACATTACCACTGGAGGGTGATACACCTATAACTGTAAGTGACATTACCACTGGTGTGATACACCTATAACATTAAGTGACATTACCACTGGTGGGTGATACTCATATAACTGTAAGTGACATTACCACTGGTGTGAGACACATATAACTGTAAGTGACATTACCACCGATGGGTTATACACATATAACTGTAAGTGACATTACCACTGGTGTGTGATACTTATATAACTGTAAGTGACAAAACCACTGGTGGGTGATACACATAACTGTGAGTGACATTACCACTGGTGGGTGATACTCATATAACTGTGAATGACATTACCACTGGTGGGTAATACACATATAACTGTAAGTGACATTACCAGTGGTGTTTTATACTCATATAACTGTAAGTGACATTACCACTGGTGTGTGATACTCATATAACTGTAAGTGACATCACCACTGATGTGATACACATATAACTGTAAGTGACATTACATCTGGTGGGTGATACACATATAACTGTAAGTGACATTACCACTGGTGTGATACACATTTAACTGTAAGTGACATTACATCTGGTGTGTGATACACATCTAGCTGTAAGTGACATTACCACTGATGTTTGATACTCATATAACTGTAAGTGACATTACCACTGGTGGGTGATACGCAAATAACTATAAGTGACATTACCACTGGTGGGTGCTACACATATAACTGTAAGTGACATTACCACTGGTGGGTGATACACCTATAACTGTAAGTGACATTACCACTGGTGTGATACACCTATAACTTTAAGTGACATTACCACTGGTGGGTGATACTCATATAACTGAAAGTGACATTACCACTGATGTTTTATACTCATATAACTGTAAGTGACATTACCACTGGTGGGTGATACACATATAACTGTAAGTGACATTACCACTAGTGGGTGATACACATATAACTGAAAGAGACATTACCACCGGTGGGTGATACACATATAACTGTAAGTGACATTACCACTGGTGGGTGATACACATATAACTGTAAGTGACATTACCACTAGTGGGTGATACACATATAACTGAAAGAGACATTACCACCGGTGGGTGATACACATATAACTGTAAGTGACATTACCACTGGTGGGTGATACGCATATAATTTTAAGTGACATTACCACTGGTGGGTGAAACGCATATAACTGTAAGTGACATTACCACTGGTGGGTGATACACATATAACTGTAAGTGACATTACCACTGATGGGTGATACTCATATAACTGTAAGTGACATTACTACTGGTGTTTTATACTCATATAACTGTAAGTGACATTACTACTGGTGTGTGATACACATATAACGGTAAGTGACATTACCACTGGTGGCTGATACACATATAACTGTAAGTGACATTACCACTGGTGAGTGATACACATAAAACTGTAAGTGACATTACCACTGGTGGGTGATACACATATAACGGTAAGTGACATTACCACTGGTGGGTGATACACATATAACGGTAAGTGACATTACCACTGGTGGGTGATACTCATATAACTGTAAGTGACATTACTAATGGTGTTTTATACTCATATAACTGTAAGTGACATTACCACTGTTGGGTGATACACATACAACTGTAAATGACATTACCAGTGGTGTGTGATACACATATAACGGTAAGTGACATTACCACTGGTGGGTGATACACATATAACGGTAAGTGACATTACCACTGGTGGGTGATACTCATATAACTGTAAGTGACATTACTAATGGTGTTTTATACTCATATAACTGTAAGTGACATTACCACTGTTGGGTGATACACATACAACTGTAAATGACATTACCAGTGGTGTTTTATACTCATATAACTGTAAGTGACATTACCACTGGTGTGTGATATTCATATAACTGTAAGTGACATTACCACTGATGTGTGATACTCATATAACTGTAAGTGACATTACCACTGGTGGGTGTTACACATATAACTGTAAGTGACATTACCACTGGTGGGTGATACGCAAATAACTATAAGTGACATTACCACCGGTGGGTGGTACACATATAACTGTAAGTGACATTACCACTGGTGGGTGATACACATATAACTGTAAGTGACATTACCACTGGTGTGTGATACTCATATAACTGTAAGTGACATTACCACTGGTGGGTGATACACATATAACTGTAAGTGACATTACCACTGGTGTTTTATACACATATAACTGTAAGTGACATTACCACTGGTGGGTGATACGCAAATAACTATAAGTGACATTACCACTGGTGTGTGATACACATATAACTGTATGTGACATTACCACTGGTGTGTGATACATATATAACTGTAAGTGACATTACCACTGATGGGTTATACACATATAACTGTAAGTGACATTATCACTGGTGTGTGATACTCATATAACTGTAAGTGACATTACCACTGGTGGGTGATACGCTAATAACTATAAGTGACATTACCACTGGTGTGTGATACACATATAACTGTAAGTGACATTACCACTGGTGTGCGATTCACTTATAACTGTAAGTGACATTACCACTGGTGGTTGATACTCATATAACTATAAGTGACATTACCACTGGCGAGTGATACACATATAACTGTAAGTGACATTACCACTGGTGTGATACACATATAACTGTGAGTGACATTACCACTGGTGGGTGATACACATATAACTGTAAGCGACATTACCACTGGTGAGTGATACACATATAACTGTAAGTGACATTACCACTGGTGTGTGATACACATATACCTGTAAGTGACATTACCACTGGTGTGATACACCTATAACTGTACGTGACATTACCACTGGTGGGTGATACTCACATAACTATAAGTAACATTACCACTGGTGGGTGATACACATATAACTGTAAGTGACATTACCACTGGTGTGTGATACACATATAACTGTAAGTGACATTACCACTGGAGGGTGATACACCTATAACTGTAAGTGACATTACCACTTGTGTGATACACCTATAACATTAAGTGACATTACCACTGGTGGGTGATACTCATATAACTGTAAGTGACATTACCACTGGTGTGAGACACATATAACTGTAAGTGACATTACCACCGATGGGTTATACACATATAACTGTAAGTGACATTACCACTGGTGTGTGATACTTATATAACTGTAAGTGACAAAACCACTGGTGGGTGATACACATATAACTGTGAGTGACATTACCACTGGTGGGTGATACTCATATAACTGTAAATGACATTACCACTGGTGGGTGATACACATATAACTGTAAGTGACATTACCAGTGGTGTTTTATACTCATATAACTGTAAGTGACATTACCACTGGTGTGTGATACTCATATAACTGTAAGTGACATCACCACTGGTGTGATACACATATAACTGTAAGTGACATTACATCTGGTGGGTGATACACATATAACTGTAAGTGACATTACCACTGGTGTGATACACATATAACTGTAAGTGACATTACATCTGGTGTGTGATACACATCTAGCTGTAAGTGACATTACCACTGATGTTTGATACTCATATAACTGTAAGTGACATTACCACTGGTGGGTGATACGCAAATAACTATAAGTGACATTACCACTGGTGGGTGCTACACATATAACTGTAAGTGACATTACCACTGGTGGGTGATACACCTATAACTGTAAGTGACATTACCACTGGTGTGATACACCTATAACTTTAAGTGACATTACCACTGGTGGGTGATACTCATATAACTGAAAGTGACATTACCACTGATGTTTTATACTCATATAACTGTAAGTGACATTACCACTGGTGGGTGATACACATATAACTGTAAGTGACATTACCACTAGTGGGTGATACACATATAACTGAAAGAGACATTACCACCGGTGAGTGATACACATATAACTGTAAGTGACATTACCACTGGTGGGTGATACGCATATAACTTTAAGTGACATTACCACTGGTGGGTGAAACGCATATAACTGTAAGTGACATTACCACTGGTGGGTGATACACATATAACTGTAAGTGACATTACCACTGGTGGGTGATACTCATATAACTGTAAGTGACATTACCACTGGTGGGTGATACACATATAACTGTAAGTGACATTACCACTGGTGAGTGATACACATATAACTGTAAGTGACATTACCACTGGTGTGATACACATATAACTGTAAGTGACATTACCACTGGTGGATGATACACATATAGCTGTAAGTGACATTACCACTGGTGGGTGATACTCATATAGCTGTAAGTGACATTACCACTGGTGGGTGATACTCATATAGCTATAAGTGACATTACCACTGGTGGGTGGTACACATATAACTGTAAGTGACATTACCACTGGTGGGTGATACTCATATAGCTGTAAGTGACATTACCACTGGTGGGTGATACTCATATAACTGTAAGTGACATTACTACTGATGTTTTATACTCATATAACTGTAAGTGACATTACTACTGGTGTGTGATACACATATAACGGTAAGTGACATTACCACTTGTGGATGATACACATATAACTGTAAGTGACATTACCACTGGTGAGTTATACACATATAACTGTAAGTGACATTACCACTGGTGGGCGATACACATATAACTGTAAGTGACATTACCACTGGTGGGTGATACACATATAACTGTAAGTGACATTACCACTGGTGGGTGATACTCATATAGCTGTAAGTGACATTACCACTGGTGGGTGATACTTATATGGCTATAAGTGACATTACCACTGGTGGGTGATACTCATATAGCTATAAGTGACATTACCACTGGTGGGTGATACACATATAACTGTAAGTGACATTACCACTGGTGGGTGATACACATATAACTGTAAGTGAAATTACCACTGGTGGGTGATACGCAAATAACTATAAGTGACATCACCACTGGTGGGTGGTACACATATAACTGTAAGTGACATTACCACTGGTGAGTGATACACATATAACTGTAAGTGACATTACCACTAGTGGGTGATACTCATATAGCTATAAGTGACATTACCACTGGTGGGTGATACTCATATAGCTATAAGTGACATTACCACTGGTGGGTGATACACATATAACTGTAAGTGAAATTACCACTGGTGGGTGATACGCATATAACTTTAAGTGACATTACCACTGGTGGGTGAAACGCATATAACTGTAAGTGACATTACCACTGGTGGGTGATACTCATATAACTGTAAGTGGCATTACCACTGGTGGGTGATACACATATAACTGTAAGTGACATTACCACTGGTGAGTGATACACATATAACTGTAAGTGACATTACCACTGGTGTGATACACATATAACTGTAAGTGACATTACCACTGGTGGATGATACACATATAGCTGTAAGTGACATTACCACTGGTGGGTGATACTCATATAGCTGTAAGTGACATTACCACTGGTGGGTGATACTCATATAGCTATAAGTGACATTACCACTGGTGGGTGGTACACATATAACTGTAAGTGACATTACCACTGGTGGGTGATACTCATATAGCTGTAAGTGACATTATCACTGGTGGGTGATACTCATATAACTGTAAGTGACATTACTACTGATGTTTTATACTCATATAACTGTAAGTGACATTACTACTGGTGTGTGATACACATATAACGGTAAGTGACATTACCACTGGTGGATGATACACATATAACTGTAAGTGACATTACCACTGGTGGGTGATACACATATAACTGTAAGTGACATTACCACTGGTGGGTGATACTCATATAACTGTAAGTGAAATTACCACTGGTGGGTGATACACATATAACTGTGAGTGACATTACCACTGGTGAGTGATACACATATAACTGTAAGTGACATTACCACTGGTGTGATACACATATAACTGTAAGTGACATTACCACTGGTGGATGATACACATATAGCTGTAAGTGACATTACCACTGGTGGGTGATACTCATATAGCTGTAAGTGACATTACCACTGGTGGGTGATACTCATATAGCTATAAGTGACATTACCACTGGTGGGTGGTACACATATAACTGTAAGTGACATTACCACTGGTGGGTGATACTCATATAGCTGTAAGTGACATTACCACTGGTGGGTGATACTCATATAACTGTAAGTGACATTACTACTGATGTTTTATACTCATATAACTGTAAGTGACATTACTACTGGTGTGTGATACACATATAACGATAAGTGACATTACCACTTGTGGATGATACACATATAACTGTAAGTGACATTACCACTGGTGAGTTATACACATATAACTGTAAGTGACATTACCACTGGTGGGCGATACACATATAACTGTAAGTGACATTACCACTGGTGGGTGATACACATATAACTGTAAGTGACATTACCACTGGTGAGTGATACACATATAACTGTAAGTGACATTACCACTGGTGGGTGATACTCATATAGCTGTAAGTGACATTACCACTGGTGGGTGATACTCATATAGCTATAAGTGACATTACCACAGGTGGGTGATGCTCATATAGCTATAAGTGACATTACCACTGGTGGGTGATACACATATAACTGTAAGTGACATTACCACTGGTGGGTGATACACATATAACTGTAAGTGAAATTACCACTGGTGGGTGATACGCAAATAACTATAAGTGACATCACCACTGGTGAGTGGTACACATATAACTGTAAGTGACATTACCACTGGTGAGTGATACACATATAACTGTAAGTGACATTACCACTGGTGGGTGATACTCATATAGCTATAAGTGACATTACCACTGGTGGGTGATACTCATATAGCTATAAGTGACATTACCACTGGTGGGTGATACACATATAACTGTAAGTGACATTACCACTGGTGGGTGATACACATATAACTATAAGTGACATGATCACTGGTGTGATACTCATATAACTGTAAGTGACATTACTACTGGTGTGTGATACACCTATAACTGTAAGTGGCATTACCACTGGTGGGTGATACACATATAACTGTAAGTGACAATACCACTAGTGTGTGATACACATATAACTGTAAGTGACATCACCACTGGTGGGTGATACACAAATAACTGTAAGTGACATTACCACTGGTGGCTGATACTCATATAACTAGATGTGACATTACCACTGGTGTGATACTCATATAACTGTAAGAGACATTACCACTGGTGGGTGATACACCTATAACTGTAAGTGACATTACCTCTGGTGGGTGATACACATATAACTGTAAGTGACATTACCACTGGTGGGTGATACTCATATAACTATAAGTGACATTACCACTGGTGTGATTCTCATATAACTGTAAGTGACATTACCACTGGTGGGTGATACTCATATAGATGTAAGTGACATTACCACTGGTGGGTGATACTCATATAACTATAAGTGACATTACCACTGGTATGATACTCATATAACTGTAAGTGACATTACTACTGGTGGGTGATAATCATATAACTATAAGTGACATTACCACTGGTGTGATACTCATATAACTGTAAGTGACATTACCACTGGTGGGTGATACTCATATAGCTGTGAGTGACATTACCACTGGTGTTATACTCATATAACTGTAAGTGACATTACCACTGGTTTTTTATACTCATATAACTGTAAGTGACATTACCAATGGTGGGTGATATACATATAACTGTAAGTGACATTACCAGTGGTGTTTTATACTCATATAACTGTAAGTGACATCACCACTGATGTGTGATACTCATATAACTGTAAGTGACATAACCACTGATGTGTGATACTCATATGACTGTAAGTGACATTACAACTGGTGTTTTATACACATATAACTGTAAGTGACATTACCTCTGGTGTTTGATACACATATAACTGTAAGTGACATTACCACTGGTGTGAGACACATATAGCTGTAAGTGACATTACCACTGGTGTGTGATACACAAATAACTATAAGTGACATTACCACTTGTGGGTGATACACATATAACTGTAAGTGACATTACCACTGGTGTGATACACATATAACTGTAAGTGACATTACCACTGGTGGGTGATACACATATAACTGTAAGTGACATTACCACTAGTGTGTGATACACATATATCTGTAAGTGACATTACCACTGGTGGGTGATACTCATATAACTGTGAGTGACATTACCGCTGGTGGGTGATACTTATATAACTATAAGTGACATTACCACTGGTGGGTGATACTCATATAACTGTAAGTGACATTAGCACTGGTGGGTGATACACATATGACTGTGAGTGACATTACCACTGGTGGGTGATACTCATATAACTGTAAGTGACATTACCACTGGTGGGTGATACACATATAACTTTAAGTGACATTACCACTGGTGGGTGATACTCATATAACTGTAAGTGACATTACCACTGGTGCGTGATACACATATAACTGAAAGTGACATTACCACTGATGTTTTAAACTCATATAACTGTAAGTGACATTACCACTGGTGGGTGATACACATATAACTGAAAGTGACATTACCACTGGTGTTTTATACTCATATAACTGTAAGTGACATTACCACTGGTGGGTGATACTCATATAACTGAAAGTGACATTAGCACTGATGTTTTATACTCATATAACTGTAAGTGACATTACCACTGGTGTGTGATACACATATAACTGTAAGTGACATTACCACTGGTGTGTGATACACATATAGCTGCAAGTGACATTACCACTGGTGGGTGATACACATATAACTGTAAGTGAAATTACCACTGGTGGGTGATACTCATATAACTATAAGTAACATTACCACTGGTGGGTGATACTCATATAACTATAAGTAACATTACCACTGGTGGGTGATACACATATAACTGTAAGTGACATTACCACTGATGTGTGATACACATATAACTGTAAGTGACATTACCACTGGTGGGTGATACACCTATAACTGTAAGTGAAATTACCACTGGTGGGTGATACTCATATAACTATAAGTAACATTACCACTGGTGGGTGATACTCATATAACTATAAGTAACATTACCACTGGTGGGTGATACACATATAACTGTAAGTGACATTACCACTGGTGTGAGACACATATAACTGTAAGTGACATTACCACTGATGGGTTATACACATATAACTGTAAGTGAAATTACCACTGGTGTGTGATAAACCTATAACTGTAAGTTACATTACCACTGGTGGGTTATACTCATATAACCGTACGTGACATTACCACTGGTGGGTGATACACATATAACTGTAAGTGACATTACCACTTGTGTGTGATACTCATATAACTTTAAGATACATAACCACTGGTGTGTGATACACATATAACTGTGAGTGACATTACCACTGGTGGGTGATACTCATATAACTATAAGTAACATTACCACTGGTGGGTGATACTCATATAACTGTAAGTGACATTACCACTGGTGGGTGATACACATATAACTGTAAGTGACATTA
Organism: Flabesymbios commensalis; assembly: GCA_964017125.1. Classification (NCBI taxonomy): domain Eukaryota; kingdom Metazoa; phylum Annelida; class Polychaeta; order Terebellida; family Flabelligeridae; genus Flabesymbios; species Flabesymbios commensalis. The sequence goes on from OZ024908.1 coordinate 93,445,260, forward strand.
CCAGTAGTGTTTTATACTCATATAACTGTAAGTGACATTACCACTGGTGTGTGATACTCATATAACTGTAAGTGACATTACATCTGGTGGGTGATACACATATATCTGTAAGTGACATTACCACTGGTGGGTGATACACATATAAATGTCAGTGACAAAACCAGTGGTGTTTTATACTCATATAACTGTAAGTGACATTACCACAGGTGTGTGATATTCATATAACTGTAAGTGACATTGCCACTGATGTGTGATACTCACATATAACTTTAAGTGACATTACCACTGGTGGGTGATACACATATAACTGTAAGTGACATTACCACTGGTGGGTGATACGCAAATAACTATAAGTGACATTACCACCGGTGGGTGGTACACATATAACTGTAAGTGACATTACCACTGGTGGGTGATACACATATAACTGTAAGTGACATGACCACTGGTGGGTGATAAGCTTATAACTGTAAGTGACATTACCACTGGTGGGTGATACACATATAACTGTAAGTGACATTACCACTGGTGGGTGATACACATATAACTGTAAGTGATATTACCACTGGTGAGTGATACGCATATAACTTTAAGTGACATTACCACTGGTGGGTGATACACATATAACTGTAAGTGACATTACCACTGGTGTTCTATACACATATAACTGTAAGTGAAATTACCACTGGTGGGTGATACGCAAATAACTATAAGTGACATTACTACTGGTGGGTGCTACACATATAACTGGAGGTGACATTACCACATGGTGGGTGATACACATATAACTGTAAGTGACATTACCACTGGTGGGTGATACGCATATAACTGTAAGTGACATTACCACTGGTGAGATACACATATAACTGTAAGTGGCATTACCACTGGTGGGTGATACGCATATAACTGTAAGTGACATTACCACTGGTGGGTGATACACATATAACTGTAAGTGACATTACCACTGGTGTGATACACATATAACTGTAAGTGACATTACCACTGGTGGGTGATAAGCTTATAACTGTAAGTGACATTACCACTGGTGGGTGATACACATATAATTGTAAGTGACATTACCACTGGTGGGTGATACACATATAACTGTAAGTGATATTACCACTGGTGGGTGATACGCATATAACTTTAAGTGACATTACCACTGGTGGGTGATACACATATAACTGTAAGTGACATTACCACTGGTGGGTGATACACATATAACTGTAAGTGACATTACCACTGTTGGTTGATACTCATATAACTGTAAGTGACATTACTACTGGTGTGATACACATATAACTGTAAGTGACATTACCACTGGTGGATGATACACATATAGCTGTAAGTGACATTACCACTGGTGGGTGATTCTCAGATAACTATAAGTGACATTACCACTGGTTGGTGATACTCATATAACTGTAAGTGACATTACTACTGGTGTTTTATACTCATATAACTGTAAGTGACATTACTACTGGTGTGTGATACACATATAACGGTAAGTGACATTACCACTGGTGGGTGATACACATATAACTGTAAGTGACATTACCACTGGTGAGTGATACACATATAACTGTAAGTGACATTACCACTGGTGGGTGATACACATATAACTGTAGGTGACATTACCACTGGTGGGCGATACACATATAGCTGTCAGTGACATTACCACTGGTGGGTGATACACATATAACTATAAGTGACATTACCACTGGAGGGTGATACACATATAACTGTAAGTGACATTACCACTGGTGGGTGATACACATATAACTGTAAGTGACATTACCACTGGTGTGATACACATATAACTGTAAGTGACATTACCACTGGTGGGTGATACTCATATAACTGTAAGTGACATTACTAATGGTGTTTTATACTCATATAACTGTAAGTGACATTACCACTGTTGGGTGATACACATACAACTGTAAGTGACATTACCAGTGGTGTTTTATACTCATATAACTGTAAGTGACATTACCACTGGTGTGTGATATTCATATAACTGTAAGTGACATTACCACTGATGTGTGATACTCATATAACTGTAAGTGACATTACCACTGGTGGGTGTTACACATATAACTGTAAGTGACATTACCACTGGTGGGTGATACGCAAATAACTATAAGTGACATTACCACCGGTGGGTGGTACACATATAACTGTAAGTGACATTACCACTGGTGTGATACACATATAACTGTAAGTGACATTACCACTGGTGTGATACCCATATAACTGTAAGTGACATTACCACTGGTGGGTGTTACACATATAACTGTAAGTGACATTACCACTGGTGGCTGATACACATATAACAGTAAGTGACATTACCACTGGTGGGTGAAACTCATATAACTGTAAGTGACATTATTAATGGTGTTTTATACTCATATAACTGTAAGTGACATTACCACTGTTGGGTGATACACATACAACTGTAAGTGACATTTCCAGTGGTGTTTTATACTCATATAACTGTAAGTGACATTACCACTGTTGTGTGATATTCATATAACTGTAAGTGACATTACCACTGATGTGTGATACTCATATAACTGTAAGTGACATTACCACTGGTGGGTGTTACACATATAACTGTAAGTGACATTACCACTGGTGGGTGATACGCAAATAACTATAAGTGACATTACCACCGGTGGGTGGTACACATATAACTGTAAGTGACATTACCACTGGTGGGTGATACCACATATAACTGTAAGTGACATTACCACTGGTGTGTGATACTCATATAACTGTAAGTGACATTACCACTGGTGGGTGATACACATATAACTGTAAGTGACATTACCACTGGTGTTTTATACACATATAACTGTAAGTGACATTACCACTGGTGGGTGATACGCAAATAACTATAAGTGACATTACCACTGGTGTGTGATACACATATAACTGTATGTGACATTACCACTGGTGTGTGATACATATAAAACTGTAAGTGACATTACCACTGATGGGTTATACACATATAACTGTAAGTGACATTATCACTGGTGTGTGATACTCAAATAACTGTAAGTGACATTACCACTGGTGGGTGATACGCTAATAACTATAAGTGACATTACCACTGGTGTGTGATACACATATAACTGTAAGTGACATTACCACTGGTGTGCGATACACATATAACTGTAAGTGACATTACCACTGGTGGTTGATACTCATATAACTATAAGTGACATTACCACTGGCGAGTGATACACATATAACTGTAAGTGACATTACCACTGGTGTGATACACATATAACTGTGAGTGACATTACCACTGGTGGGTGATACACATATAACTGTAAGCGACATTACCACTGGTGAGTGATACACATATAACTGTAAGTGACATTACCACTGGTGTGTGATACACATATACCTGTAAGTGACACTACCACTGGTGTGATACACCTATAACTGTAAGTGACATTACCACTGGTGGGTGATACTCATATAACTATAAGTAACATTACCACTGGTGGGTGATACACATATAACTGTAAGTGACATTACCACTGGTGTGTGATACACATATAACTGTAAGTGACATTACCACTGGAGGGTGATACACCTATAACTGTAAGTGACATTACCACTGGTGTAATACACCTATAACATTAAGTGACATTACCACTGGTGGGTGATACTCATATAACTGTAAGTGACATTACCACTGGTGTGAGACACATATAACTGTAAGTGACATTACCACCGATGGGTTATACACATATAACTGTAAGTGACATTACCACTGGTGTGTGATACTTATATAACTGTAAGTGACAAAACCACTGGTGGGTGATACACATATAACTGTGAGTGACATTACCACTGGTGGGTGATACTCATATAACTGTGAATGACATTACCACTGGTGGGTGATACACATATAACTGTAAGTGACATTACCAGTGGTGTTTTATACTCATATAACTGTAAGTGACATTACCACTGGTGTGTGATACTCATATAACTGTAAGTGACATCACCACTGATGTGATACACATATAACTGTAAGTGACATTACATCTGGTGGGTGATACACATATAACTGTAAGTGACATTACCACTGGTGTGATACACATATAACTGTAAGTGACATTACATCTGGTGTGTGATACACATCTAGCTGTAAGTGACATTACCACTGATGTTTGATACTCATATAACTGTAAGTGACATTACCACTGGTGGGTGATACGCAAATAACTATAAGTGACATTACCACTGGTGGGTGCTACACATATAACTGTAAGTGACATTACCACTGGTGGGTGATACACCTATAACTGTAAGTGACATTACCACTGGTGTGATACACCTATAACTTTAAGTGACATTACCACTGGTGGGTGATACTCATATAACTGAAAGTGACATTACCACTGATGTTTTATACTCATATAACTGTAAGTGACATTACCACTGGTGGGTGATACACATATAACTGTAAGTGACATTACCACTGGTGGGTGATACACATATAACTGAAAGAGACATTACCACCGGTGGGTGATACACATATAACTGTAAGTGACATTACCACTGGTGGGTGATACGCATACAATTTTAAGTGACATTACCACTGGTGGGTGAAACGCATATAACTGTAAGTGACATTACCACTGGTGGGTGATACACATATAACTGTAAGTGACATTACCACTGGTGTGTGATACTCATATAACTGTAAGTGACATTACCACTGGTGTGATACACATATAGCTGTAAGTGACATTACCACTGGTGGGTGATTCTCAGATAACTATAAGTGACATTACCACTGGTGGGTGATACTCATATAACTGTAAGTGACATTACTACTGGTGTTTTATACTCATATAACTGTAAGTGACATTACTACTGGTGTGTGACACACATATAACGGTAAGTGACATTACCACTGGTGGGTGATACACATATAACTGTAAGTGACATTACCACTGGTGAGTGATACACATAAAACTGTAAGTGACATTACCACTGGTGTGTGATACACATATAACGGTAAGTGACATTACCACTGGTGGGTGATACACATATAACGGTAAGTGACATTACCACTGGTGGGTGATACTCATATAACTGTAAGTGACATTACTAATGGTGTTTTATACTCATATAACTGTAAGTGACATTACCACTGTTGGGTGATACACATACAACTGTAAATGACATTACCAGTGGTGTGTGATACACATATAACGGTAAGTGACATTACCACTGGTGGGTGATACACATATAACGGTAAGTGACATTACCACTGGTGGGTGATACTCATATAACTGTAAGTGACATTACTAATGGTGTTTTATACTCATATAACTGTAAGTGACATTACCACTGTTGGGTGATACACATACAACTGTAAATGACATTACCAGTGGTGTTTTATACTCATATAACTGTAAGTGACATTACCACTGGTGTGTGATATTCATATAACTGTAAGTGACATTACCACTGATGTGTGATACTCATATAACTGTAAGTGACATTACCACTGGTGGGTGTTACACATATAACTGTAAGTGACATTACCACTGGTGGGTGATACGCAAATAACTATAAGTGACATTACCACCGGTGGGTGGTACACATATAACTGTAAGTGACATTACCACTGGTGGGTGATACACATATAACTGTAAGTGACATTACCACTGGTGTGTGATACTCATATAACTGTAAGTGACATTACCACTGGTGGGTGATACACATATAACTGTAAGTGACATTACCACTGGTGTTTTATACACATATAACTGTAAGTGACATTACCACTGGTGGGTGATACGCAAATAACTATAAGTGACATTACCACTGGTGAGTGATACACATATAACTGTAAGTGACATTACCACTGGTGGGTGATACACATATAACTGTAGGTGACATTACCACTGGTGGGCGATACACATATAGCTGTCAGTGACATTACCACTGGTGGGTGATACACATATAACTGTAAGTGACATTACCACTGTTGGTTGATACTCATATAACTGTAAGTGACATTACTACTGGTGTGATACACATATAACTGTAAGTGACATTACCACTGGTGGATGATACACATATAGCTGTAAGTGACATTACCACTGGTGGGTGATTCTCAGATAACTATAAGTGACATTACCACTGGTTGGTGATACTCATATAACTGTAAGTGACATTACTACTGGTGTTTTATACTCATATAACTGTAAGTGACATTACTACTGGTGTGTGATACACATATAACGGTAAGTGACATTACCACTGGTGGGTGATACACATATAACTGTAAGTGACATTACCACTGGTGAGTGATACACATATAACTGTAAGTGACATTACCACTGGTGGGTGATACACATATAACTGTAGGTGACATTACCACTGGTGGGCGATACACATATAGCTGTCAGTGACATTACCACTGGTGGGTGATACACATATAACTATAAGTGACATTACCACTGGAGGGTGATACACATATAACTGTAAGTGACATTACCACTGGTGGGTGATACACATATAACTGTAAGTGACATTACCACTGGTGTGATACACATATAACTGTAAGTGACATTACCACTGGTGGGTGATACTCATATAACTGTAAGTGACATTACTAATGGTGTTTTATACTCATATAACTGTAAGTGACATTACCACTGTTGGGTGATACACATACAACTGTAAGTGACATTACCAGTGGTGTTTTATACTCATATAACTGTAAGTGACATTACCACTGGTGTGTGATATTCATATAATTGTAAGTGACATTACCACTGATGTGTGATACTCATATAACTGTAAGTGACATTACCACTGGTGGGTGTTACACATATAACTGTAAGTGACATTACTACTGGTGTTTTATACTCATATAACTGTAAGTGACATTACTACTGATGTGTGATACACATATAACGGTAAGTGACATTACCACTGGTGGGCGATACACATATAACTGTAAGTGACATTACCACTGGTGAGTGATACACATATAACTATAAGTGACATTACCACTGGAGGGTGATACACATATAACTGTAAGTGACATTACCACTGGTGGGTGATACACATATAACTGTAAGTGACATTACCACTGGTGTGATACACATATAACTGTAAGTGACATTACCACTGGTGGGTGATACTCATATAACTGTAAGTGACATTACTAATGGTGTTTTATACTCATATAACTGTAAGTGACATTACCACTGTTGGGTGATACACATACAACTGTAAGTGACATTACCAGTGGTGTTTTATACTCATATAACTGTAAGTGACATTACCACTGGTGTGTGATATTCATATAACTGTAAGTGACATTACCACTGATGTGTGATACTCATATAACTGTAAGTGACATTACCACTGGTGGGTGTTACACATATAACTGTAAGTGACATTACCACTGGTGGGTGATACGCAAATAACTATAAGTGACATTACCACCGGTGGGTGGTACACATATAACTGTAAGTGACATTACCACTGGTGTGATACACATATAACTGTAAGTGACATTACCACTGGTGTGATACACATATAACTGTAAGTGACATTACCACTGGTGGGTGTTACACATATAACTGTAAGTGACATTACCACTGGTGGCTGATACACATATAGCGGTAAGTGACATTACCACTGGTGGGTGATACTCATATAACTGTAAGTGACATTATTAATGGTGTTTTATACTCATATAACTGTAAGTGACATTACCACTGTTGGGTGATACACATACAACTGTAAGTGACATTTCCAGTGGTGTTTTATACTCATATAACTGTAAGTGACATTACCACTGATGTGTGATACTCATATAACTGTAAGTGACATTACCACTGGTGGGTGTTACACATATAACTGTAAGTGACATTACCACTGGTGGGTGATACGTAAATAACTATAAGTGACATTACCACCGGTGGGTGGTACACATATAACTGTAAGTGACATTACCACTGGTGGGTGATACCACATATAACTGTAAGTGACATTACCACTGGTGTGTGATACTCATATAACTGTAAGTGACATTACCACTGGTGGGTGATACACATATAACTGTAAGTGACATTACCACTGGTGTTTTATACACATATAACTGTAAGTGACATTACCACTGGTGGGTGATACGCAAATAACTATAAGTGACATTACCACTGGTGTGTGATACACATATAACTGTATGTGACATTACCACTGGTGTGTGATACATATATAACTGTAAGTGACATTACCACTGATGGGTTATACACATATAACTGTAAGTGACATTATCACTGGTGTGTGATACTCATATAACTGTAAGTGACATTACCACTGGTGGGTGATACGCTAATAACTATAAGTGACATTACCACTGGTGTGTGATACACATATAACTGTAAGTGACATTACCACTGGTGTGCGATACACATATAACTGTAAGTGACATTACCACTGGTGGTTGATACTCATATAACTATAAGTGACATTACCACTGGCGAGTGATACACATATAACTGTAAGTGACATTACCACTGGTGTGATACACATATAACTGTGAGTGACATTACCACTGGTGGGTGATACACATATAACTGTAAGCGACATTACCACTGGTGAGTGATACACATATAGCTGTAAGTGACATTATCACTGGTGTGTGATACACATATACCTGTAAGTGACATTACCACTGGTGTGATACACCTATAACTGTAAGTGACATTACCACTGGTGGGTGATACTCATATAACTATAAGTAACATTACCACTGGTGGGTGATACACATATAACTGTAAGTGACATTACCACTGGTGTGTGATACACATATAACTGTGAGTGACATTACCACTGGAGGGTGATACACCTATAACTGTAAGTGACATTACCACTGGTGTGATACACCTATAACATTAAGTGACATTACCACTGGTGGGTGATACTCATATAACTGTAAGTGACATTACCACTGGTGTGAGACACATATAACTGTAAGTGACATTACCACCGATGGGTTATACACATATAACTGTAAGTGACATTACCACTGGTGTGTGATACTTATATAACTGTAAGTGACAAAACCACTGGTGGGTGATACACATATAACTGTGAGTGACATTACCACTGGTGGGTGATACTCATATAACTGTGAATGACATTACCACTGGTGGGTGATACACATATAACTGTAAGTGACATTACCAGTGGTGTTTTATACTCATATAACTGTAAGTGACATTACCACTGGTGTGTGATACTCATATAACTGTAAGTGACATCACCACTGATGTGATACACATATAACTGTAAGTGACATTACATCTGGTGGGTGATACACATATAACTGTAAGTGACATTACCACTGGTGTGATACACATATAACTGTAAGTGACATTACATCTGGTGTGTGATACACATCTAGCTGTAAGTGACATTACCACTGATGTTTGATACTCATATAACTGTAAGTGACATTACCACTGGTGGGTGATACGCAAATAACTATAAGTGACATTACCACTGGTGGGTGCTACACATATAACTGTAAGTGACATTACCACTGGTGGGTGATACACCTATAACTGTAAGTGACATTACCACTGGTGTGATACACCTATAACTTTAAGTGACATTACCACTGGTGGGTGATACTCATATAACTGAAAGTGACATTACCACTGATGTTTTATACTCATATAACTGTAAGTGACATTACCACTGGTGGGTGATACACATATAACTGTAAGTGACATTACCACTGGTGGGTGATACACATATAACTGAAAGAGACATTACCACCGGTGGGTGATACACATATAACTGTAAGTGACATTACCACTGGTGGGTGATACGCATATAATTTTAAGTGACATTACCACTGGTGGGTGAAACGCATATAACTGTAAGTGACATTACCACTGGTGGGTGATACACATATAACTGTAAGTGACATTACCACTGGTGGGTGATACTCATATAACTGTAAGTGACATTACCACTGGTGTGATACACATATAGCTGTAAGTGACATTACCACTGGTGGGTGATTCTCAGATAACTATAAGTGACATTACCACTGGTGGGTGATACTCATATAACTGTAAGTGACATTACTACGGGTGTTTTATACTCATATAACTGTAAGTGACATTACTACTGGTGTGCGACACACATATAACGGTAAGTGACATTACCACTGGTGGGTGATACACATATAACTGTAAGTGACATTACCACTGGTGAGTGATACACATAAAACTGTAAGTGACATTACCACTGGTGTGTGATACACATATAACGGTAAGTGACATTACCACTGGTGGGTGATACACATATAACGGTAAGTGACATTACCACTGGTGGGTGATACTCATATAACTGTAAGTGACATTACTAATGGTGTTTTATACTCATATAACTGTAAGTGACATTACCACTGTTGGGTGATACACATGCAACTGTAAATGACATTACCAGTGGTGTGTGATACACATATAACGGTAAGTGACATTACCACTGGTGGGTGATACACATATAACGGTAAGTGACATTACCACTGGTGGGTGATACTCATATAACTGTAAGTGACATTACTAATGGTGTTTTTTACTCATATAACTGTAAGTGACATTACCACTGTTGGGTGATACACATACAACTGTAAATGACATTACCAGTGGTGTTTTATACTCATATAACTGTAAGTGACATTACCACTGGTGTGTGATATTCATATAACTGTAAGTGACATTACCACTGATGTGTGATACTCATATAACTGTAAGTGACATTACCACTGGTGGGTGTTACACATATAACTGTAAGTGACATTACCACTGGTGGGTGATACGCAAATAACTATAAGTGACATTACCACCGGTGGGTGGTACACATATAACTGTAAGTGACATTACCACTGGTGGGTGATACACATATAACTGTAAGTGACATTACCACTGGTGTGTGATACTCATATAACTGTAAGTGACATTACCACTGGTGGGTGATACACAAATAACTGTAAGTGACATTACCACTGGTGTTTTATACACATATAACTGTAAGTGACATTACCACTGGTGGGTGATACGCAAATAACTATAAGTGACACTACCACTGGTGAGTGATACACATATAACTGTAAGTGACATTACCACTGGTGGGCAATACACATATAGCTGTCAGTGACATTACCACTGGTGGGTGATACACATATAACTATAAGTGACATTACCACTGGAGGGTGATACACATATAACTGTAAGTGACATTACCACTGGTGGGTGATACACATATAACTGTAAGTGACATTACCACTGGTGTGATACACATATAACTGTAAGTGACATTACCACTGGTGGGTTATACTCATATAACTGTAAGTGACATTACTAATGGTGTTTTATACTCATATAACTGTAAGTGAAATTACCACTGTTGGGTGATACACATACAACTGCAAGTGACATTACCAGTGGTGTTTTATACTCATATAACTGTAAGTGACATTACCACTGGTGTGTGATATTCATATAACTGTAAGTGACATTACCACTGATGTGTGATAATCATATAACTGTAAGTGACATTACCACTGGTGGGTGTTACACATATAACTGTAAGTGACATTACCACTGGTGGGTGATACGCAAATAACTATAAGTGACATTACCACCGGTGGGTGGTACACATATAACTGTAAGTGACATTACCACTGGTGTGATACACATATAACTGTAAGTGACATTACCACTGGTGTGATACACATATAACTGTAAGTGACATTACCACTGGTGGGTGTTACACATATAACTGTAAGTGACATTACCACTGGTGGCTGATACACATATAACGGTAAGTGACATTACCACTGGTGGGTGATACTCATATAACTGTAAGTGACATTACTAATGGTGTTTTATACTCATATAACTGTAAGTGACATTACCACTGTTGGGTGATACACATACAACTGTAAGTGACATTTCCAGTGGTGTTTTATACTCATATAACTGTAAGTGACATTACCACTGTTGTGTGATATTCATATAACTGTAAGTGACATTACCACTGATGTGTGATACTCATATAACTGTAAGTGACATTACCACTGGTGGGTGTTACACATATAACTGTAAGTGACATTACCACTGGTGGGTGATACGCAAATAACTATAAGTGACATTACCACCGGTGGGTGGTACACATATAACTGTAAGTGACATTACCACTAGTGGGTGATACCACATATAACTGTAAGTGACATTACCACTGGTGTGTGATACTCATATAACTGTAAGTGACATTACCACTGGTGGGTGATACACATATAACTGTAAGTGACATTACCACTGGTGTTTTATACACATATAACTGTAAGTGACATTACCACTGGTGGGTGATACGCAAATAACTATAAGTGACATTACCACTGGTGTGTGATACACATATAACTGTATGTGACATTACCACTGGTGTGTGATACATATATAACTGTAAGTGACATTACCACTGATGGGTTATACACATATAACTGTAAGTGACATTATCACTGGTGTGTGATACTCATATAACTGTAAGTGACATTACCACTGGTGGGTGATACGCTAATAACTATAAGTGACATTACCACTGGTGTGTGATACACATATAACTGTAAGTGACATTACCACTGGTGTGCGATACACATATAACTGTAAGTGACATTACCACTGGTGGTTGATACTCATATAACTATAAGTGACATTACCACTGGCGAGTGATACACATATAACTGTAAGTGACATTACCACTGGTGTGATACACATATAACTGTGAGTGACATTACCACTGGTGGGTGATACACATATAACTGTAAGCGACATTACCACTGGTGAGTGATACACATATAACTGTAAGTGACATTACCACTGGTGTGTGATACACATATACCTGTAAGTGACATTACCACTGGTGTGATACACCTATAACTGTAAGTGACATTACCACTGGTGGGTGATACTCATATAACTATAAGTAACATTACCACTGGTGGGTGATACACATATAACTGTAAGTGACATTACCACTGGTGTGTGATACACATATAACTGTAAGTGACATTACCACTGGAGGGTGATACACCTATAACTGTAAGTGACATTACCACTGGTGTGATACACCTATAACATTAAGTGACATTACCACTGGTGGGTGATACTCATATAACTGTAAGTGACATTACCACTGGTGTGAGACACATATAACTGTAAGTGACATTACCACCGATGGGTTATACACATATAACTGTAAGTGACATTACCACTGGTGTGTGATACTTATATAACTGTAAGTGACAAAACCACTGGTGGGTGATACACATATAACTGTGAGTGACATTACCACTGGTGGGTGATACTCATATAACTGTGAATGACATTACCACTGGTGGGTGATACACATATAACTGTAAGTGACATTACCAGTGGTGTTTTATACTCATATAACTGTAAGTGACATTACCACTGGTGTGTGATACTCATATAACTGTAAGTGACATCACCACTGATGTGATACACATATAACTGTAAGTGACATTACATCTGGTGGGTGATACACATATAACTGTAAGTGACATTACCACTGGTGTGATACACATATAACTGTAAGTGACATTACATCTGGTGTGTGATACACATCTAGCTGTAAGTGACATTACCACTGATGTTTGATACTCATATAACTGTAAGTGACATTACCACTGGTGGGTGATACGCAAATAACTATAAGTGACATTACCACTGGTGGGTGCTACACATATAACTGTAAGTGACATCACCACTGGTGGGTGATACACCTATAACTGTAAGTGACATTACCACTGGTGTGATACACCTATAACTTTAAGTGACATTACCACTGGTGGGTGATACTCATATAACTGAAAGTGACATTACCACTGATGTTTTATACTCACATAACTGTAAGTGACATTACCACTGGTGGGTGATACACATATAACTGTAAGTGACATTACCACTGGTGGGTGATACACATATAACTGAAAGAGACATTACCACCGGTGGGTGATACACATATAACTGTAAGTGACATTACCACTGGTGGGTGATACGCATATAATTTTAAGTGACATTACCACTGGTGGGTGAAACGCATATAACTGTAAGTGACATTACCACTGGTGGGTGATACTCATATAACTGTAAGTGACATTACCACTGGTGGGTGATACACATATAACTGTAAGTGACATTACCACTGGCGGGTGATACTCATATAACTGTAAGTGACATTACCACTGGTGTGATACACATATAGCTGTAAGTGGCATTACCACTGGTGGGTGATTCTCAGATAACTATAAGTGACATTACCACTGGTGGGTGATACTCATATAACTGTAAGTGACATTACTACTGGTGTTTTATACTCATATAACTGTAAGTGACATTACTACTGGTGTGTGACACACATATAACGGTAAGTGACATTACCACTGGTGGGTGATACACATATAACTGTAAGTGACATTACCACTGGTGAGTGATACACATAAAACTGTAAGTGACATTACCACTGGTGTGTGATACACATATAACGGTAAGTGACATTACCACTGGTGGGTGATACACATATAACGGTAAGTGACATTACCACTGGTGGGTGATACTCATATAACTGTAAGTGACATTACATCTGGTGTGTGATACACATCTAGCTGTAAGTGACATTACCACTGATGTTTGATACTCATATAACTGTAAGTGACATTACCACTGGTGGGTGATACGCAAATAACTATAAGTGACATTACCACTGGTGGGTGCTACACATATAACTGTAAGTGACATTACCACTGGTGGGTGATACACCTATAACTGTAAGTGACATTACCACTGGTGTGATACACCTATAACTTTAAGTGACATTACCACTGGTGGGTGATACTCATATAACTGAAAGTGACATTACCACTGATGTTTTATACTCATATAACTGTAAGTGACATTACCACTGGTGGGTGATACACATATAACTGTAAGTGACATTACCACTGGTGGGTGATACACATATAACTGAAAGAGACATTACCACCGGTGGGTGATACACATATAACTGTAAGTGACATTACCACTGGTGGGTGATACGCATATAATTTTAAGTGACATTACCACTGGTGGGTGAAACGCATATAACTGTAAGTGACATTACCACTGGTGGGTGATACTCATATAACTGTAAGTGACATTACCACTGGTGGGTGATACACATATAACTGTAAGTGACATTACCACTGGCGGGTGATACTCATATAACTGTAAGTGACATTACCACTGGTGTGATACACATATAGCTGTAAGTGACATTACCACCGGTGGGTGATTCTCAGATAACTATAAGTGACATTACCACTGGTGGGTGATACTCATATAACTGTAAGTGACATTACTACTGGTGTTTTATACTCATATAACTGTAAGGGACATTACTACTGGTGTGTGACACACATATAACGGTAAGTGACATTACCACTGGTGGGTGATACACATATAACTGTAAGTGACATTACCACTGGTGAGTGATACACATAAAACTGTAAGTGACATTACCACTGGTGTGTGATACACATATAACGGTAAGTGACATTACCACTGGTGGGTGATACACATATAACGGTAAGTGACATTACCACTGGTGGGTGATACTCATATAACTGTAAGTGACATTACTAATGGTGTTTTATACTCATATAACTGTAAGTGACATTACCACTGTTGGGTGATACACATACAGCTGTAAATGACATTACCAGTGGTGTGTGATACACATATAACGGTAAGTGACATTACCACTGGTGGGTGATACACATATAACGGTAAGTGACATTACCACTGGTGAGTGATACTCATATAACTGTAAGTGACATAACTAATGGTGTTTTATACTCATATAACTGTAAGTGACATTACCACTGTTGGGTGATACACATACAACTGTAAATGACATTACCAGTGGTGTTTTATACTCATATAACTGTAAGTGACATTACCACTGGTGTGTGATATTCATATAACTGTAAGTGACATTACCACTGATGTGTGATACTCATATAACTGTAAGTGACATTACCACTGGTGGGTGTTACACATATAACTGTAAGTGACATTACCACTGGTGGGTGATACGCAAATAACTATAAGTGACATTACCACCGGTGGGTGGTACACATATAACTGTAAGTGACATTACCACTGGTGGGTGATACACATATAACTGTAAGTGACATTACCACTGGTGTGTGATACTCATATAACTGTAAGTGACATTACCACTGGTGGGTGATACACATATAACTGTAAGTGACATTACCACTGGTGTTTTATACACATATAACTGTAAGTGACATTACCACTGGTGGGTGATACGCAAATAACTATAAGTGACATTACCACTGGTGTGTGATACACATATAACTGTATGTGACATTACCACTGGTGTGTGATACATATATAACTGTCAGTGACATTACCACTGATGGGTTATACACATATAACTGTAAGTGACATTATCACTGGTGTGTGATACTCATATAACTGTAAGTGACATTACCACTGGTGGGTGATACGCTAATAACTATAAGTGACATTACCACTGGTGTGTGATACACATATAACTGTAAGTGACATTACCACTGGTGTGCGATTCACATATAACTGTAAGTGACATTACCACTGGTGGTTGATACTCATATAACTATAAGTGACATTACCACTGGCGAGTGATACACATATAACTGTAAGTGACATTACCACTGGTGTGATACACATATAACTGTGAGTGACATTACCACTGGTGGGTGATACACATATAACTGTAAGCGACATTACCACTGGTGAGTGATACACATATAACTGTAAGTGACATTACCACTGGTGTGTGATACACATATACCTGTAAGTGACATTACCACTGGTGTGATACACCTATAACTGTTAGTGACATTACCACTGGTGGGTGATACTCATATAGCTATAAGTAACATTACCACTGGTGGGTGATACACATATAACTGTAAGTGACATTACCACTGGTGTGTGATACACATATAACTGTAAGTGACATTACCACTGGAGGGTGATACACCTATAACTGTAAGTGACATTACCACTGGTGTGATACACCTATAACATTAAGTGACATTACCACTGGTGGGTGATACTTATATAACTGTAAGTAACATTACCACTGGTGTGAGACACATATAACTGTAAGTGACATTACCACCGATGGGTTATACACATATAACTGTAAGTGACATTACCACTGGTGTGTGATACTTATATAACTGTAAGTGATAAAACCACTGGTGGGTGATACACATATAACTGTGAGTGACATTACCACTGGTGGGTGATACTCATATAACTGTAAATGAAATTACCACTGGTGGGTGATACACATATAACTGTAAGTGACATTACCAGTGGTGTTTTATACTCATATAACTGTAAGTGACATTACCACTGGTGTGTGATACTCATATAACTGTAAGTGACATCACCACTGGTGTGATACACATATAACTGTAAGTGACATTACATCTGGTGGGTGATACACATATAACTGTAAGTGACATTACCACTGGTGTGATACACATATAACTGTAAGTGACATTACATCTGGTGTGTGATACACATCTAGCTGTAAGTGACATTACCACTGATGTTTGATACTCATATAACTGTAAGTGACATTACCACTGGTGGGTGATACGCAAATAACTATAAGTGACATTACCACTGGTGGGTGCTACACATATAACTGTAAGTGACATTACCACTGGTGGGTGATACACCTATAACTGTAAGTGACATTACCACTGGTGTGATACACCTATAACTTTAAGTGACATTACCACTGGTGGGTGATACTCATATAACTGAAAGTGACATTACCACTGATGTTTTATACTCATATAACTGTAAGTGACATTACCACTGGTGGGTGATACACATATAACTGTAAGTGACATTACCACTAGTGGGTGATACACATATAACTGAAAGAGACATTACCACCGGTGGGTGATACACATATAACTGTAAGTGACATTACCACTGGTGGGTGATACGCATATAACTTTAAGTGACATTACCACTGGTGGGTGAAACGCATATAACTGTAAGTGACATTACCACTGGTGGGTGATACACATATAACTGTAAGTGACATTACCACTGGTGGGTGATACTCTTATAACTGTAAGTGACATTACCACTGGTGGGTGATACACATATAACTGTAAGTGACATTACCACTGGTGAGTGATACACATATAACTGTAAGTGACATTACCACTGGTGTGATACACATATAACTGTAAGTGACATTACCACTGGTGGATGATACACATATAGCTGTAAGTGACATTACCACTGGTGGGTGATACTCATATAGCTGTAAGTGACATTACCACTGGTGGGTGATACTCATATAGCTATAAGTGACATTACCACTGGTGGGTGGTACACATATAACTGTAAGTGACATTACCACTGGTGGGTGATACTCATATAGCTGTAAGTGACATTACCACTGGTGGGTGATACTCATATAACTGTAAGTGACATTACTACTGATGTTTTATACTCATATAACTGTAAGTGACATTACTACTGGTGTGTGATACGCATATAACGGTAAGTGACATTACCACTTGTGGATGATACACATATAACTGTAAGTGACATTACCACTGGTGAGTTATACACATATAACTGTAAGTGACATTACCACTGGTGGGTGATACACATATAACTGTAAGTGACATTACCACTGGTGAGTGATACACATATAACTGTAAGTGACATTACCACTGGTGGGTGATACTCATATAGCTGTAAGTGACATTACCACTGGTGGGTGATACTCATATGGCCATAAGTGACATTACCACTGGTGGGTGATACTCATATAGCTATAAGTGACATTACCACTGGTGGGTGATACACATATAACCGTAAGTGACATTACCACTGGTGGGTGATACACATATAACTGTAAGTGAAATTACCACTGGTGGGTGATACGCAAATAACTATAAGTGACATCACCACTGGTGGGTGGTACACATATAACTGTAAGTGACATTACCACTGGTGAGTGATACACATATAACTGTAAGTGACATTACCACTGGTGGGTGATACTCATATAGCTATAAGTGACATTACCACTGGTGGGTGATACTCATATAGCTATAAGTGACATTACCACTGGTGGGTGATACACATATAACTGTAAGTGAAATTACCACTGGTGGGTGATACGCATATAACTTTAAGTGACATTACCACTGGTGGGTGAAACGCATATAACTGTAAGTGACATTACCACTGGTGGGTGATACTCATATAACTGTAAGTGACATTACCACTGGTGGGTGATACACATATAACTGTAAGTGACATTACCACTGGTGAATGATACACATATAACTGTAAGTGACATTACCACTGGTGTGATACACATATAACTGTAAGTGACATTACCACTGGTGGATGATACACATATAGCTGTAAGTGACATTACCACCGGTGGGTGATACTCATATAGCTGTAAGTGACATTACCACTGGTGGGTGATACTCATATAGCTATAAGTGACATTACCACTGGTGGGTGGTACTCATATAGCTGTAAGTGACATTATCACTGGTGGGTGATACTCATATAACTGTAAGTGACATTACTACTGATGTTTTATACTCATATAACTGTAAGTGACATTACTACTGGTGTGTGATACACATATAACGGTAAGTGACATTACCACTGGTGGATGATATACATATAACTGTAAGTGACATTACCACTGGTGGGTGATACACATATAACTGTAAGTGACATTACCACTGGTGGGTGATACTCATATAACTGTAAGTGAAATTACCACTGGTGGGTGATACACATATAACTGTAAGTGACATTACCACTGGTGAGTGATACACATATAACTGTAAGTGACATTACCACTGGTGTGATACACATATAACTGTAAGTGACATTACCACTGGTGGATGGTACACATATAGCTGTAAGTGACATTACCACTGGTGGGTGATACTCATATAGCTGTAAGTGACATTACCACTGGTGGGTGATACTCATATAGCTATAAGTGACATTACCACTGGTGGGTGGTACACATATAACTGTAAGTGACATTACCACTGGTGGGTGATACTCATATAGCTGTAAGTGACATTACCACTGGTGGGTGATACTCATATAACTGTAAGTGACATTACTACTGATGTTTTATACTCATATAACTGTAAGTGACATTACTACTGGTGTGTGATACACATATAACGGTAAGTGACATTACCACTTGTGGATGATACACATATAACTGTAAGTGACATTACCACTGGTGAGTTATACACATATAACTGTAAGTGACATTACCACTGGTGGGCGATACACATATAACTGTAAGTGACATTACCACTGGTGGGTGATACACATATAACTGTAAGTGACATTACCACTGGTGAGTGATACACATATAACTGTAAGTGACATTACCACTGGTGGGTGATACTCATATAGCTATAAGTGACATTACCACTGGTGGGTGATACTCATATAGCTATAAGTGACATTACCACTGGTGGGTGATACACATATAACTGTAAGTGACATTACCACTGGTGGGTGATACACATATAACTGTAAGTGAAATTACCACTGGTGGGTGATACGCAAATAACTATAAGTGACATCACCACTGGTGGGTGGTACACATATAACTGTAAGTGACATTACCACTGGTGAGTGATACACATATAACTGTAAGTGACATTACCACTGGTGGGTGATACTCATATAGCTATAAGTGACATTACCACTGGTGGGTGATACTCATATAGCTATAAGTGACATTACCACTGGTGGGTGATACACATATAACTGTAAGTGACATTACCACTGGTGGGTGATACACATATAACTGTAAGTGAAATTACCACTGGTGGGTGATACGCATATAACTTTAAGTGACATTACCACTGGTGGGTGAAACGCATATAACTGTAAGTGACATTACCACTGGTGGGTGATACTCATATAACTGTAAGTGACATTACCACTGGTGGGTGATATACATATAACTGTAAGTGACATTACCACTGGTGAGTGATACACATATAACTGTAAGTGACATTACCACTGGTGTGATACACATATAACTGTAAGTGACATTACCACTGGTGGATGATACACATATAGCTGTAAGTGACAATACCACTGGTGGGTGATACTCATATAGCTGTAAGTGACATTACCACTGGTGGGTGATACTCATATAGCTATAAGTGACATTACCACTGGTGGGTGGTACACATATAACTGTAAGTGACATTACCACTGGTGGGTGATACTCATATAGCTGTAAGTGACATTACCACTGGTGGGTGATACTCATATAACTGTAAGTGACATTACTACTGATGTTTTATACTCATATAACTGTAAGTGACATTACTACTGGTGTGTGATACACATATAACGGTAAGTGACATTACCACTGGTGGATGATACACATATAACTGTAAGTGACATTACCACTGGTGAGTTATACACATATAACTGTAAGTGACATTACCACTGGTGGGCGATACACATATAACTGTAAGTGACATTACCACTGGTGGGTGATACACATATAACTGTAAGTGACATTACCACTGGTGAGTGATACACATATAACTGTAAGTGACATTACCATTGGTGGGTGATACTCATATAGCTGTAAGTGACATTACCACTGGTGGGTGATACTCATATAGCTATAAGTGACATTACCACTGGTAGGTGATACTCATATAGCTATAAGTGACATTACCACTGGTGGGTGATACACATATAACTGTAAGTGACATTACCACTGGTGGGTGATACACATATAACTGTAAGTGAAATTACCACTGGTGGGTGATACGCAAATAACTATAAGTGACATCACCACTGGTGGGTGGTACACATATAAGTGTAAGTGACAGTATCACTGGTGTGTGATACACATATAACTGTAAGTGACATTACCACTGGTGGATGATACACATATAACTGTAAGTGACATTACCACTGGTGAGTTATACACATATAACTGTAAGTGACATTACCACTGGTGGGCGATACACATATAACTGTAAGTGACATTACCACTGGTGGGTGATACACATATAACTGAAAGAGACATTACCACTGGTGGGTGATACACATATAACTGTAAGTGATATTACCACTGGTGGGTGATACGCATATAACTTCAAGTGACATTACCACTGGTGGGTGAAAACGCATATAACTGTAAGTGACATTACCACTGGTGGGTGATACACATATAACTGTAAGTGACATTACCACTGGTGGGTGATACTCATATAACTGTAAGTGACATTACCACTGGTGGGTTATACACATATAACTGTAAGTGACATTACCACTGGTGAGTGATACACATATAACTGTAAGTGACATTACCACTGGTGTGATACACATATAACTGTAAGTGACATTACCACTGGTGGATGATACTCATATAGCTGTAAGTGACATTACCACTGGTGGGTGATACTCATATAGCTATAAGTGACATTACCACTGGTGGGTGGTACACATATAACTGTAAGTGACATTACCACTGGTGGGTGATACTCATATAGCTGTAAGTGACATTACCACTGGTGGGTGATACTCATATAACTGTAAGTGACATTACTACTGATGTTTTATACTCATATAACTGTAAGTGACATTACTACTGGTGTGTGATACACATATAACGGTAAGTGACATTACCACTTGTGGATGATACACATATAACTGTAAGTGACATTACCACTGGTGAGTTATACACATATAACTGTAAGTGACATTACCACTGGTGGGCGATACACATATAACTGTAAGTGACATTACCACTGGTGGGTGATA
This sequence comes from Flabesymbios commensalis, assembly GCA_964017125.1. Taxonomy (NCBI): domain Eukaryota; kingdom Metazoa; phylum Annelida; class Polychaeta; order Terebellida; family Flabelligeridae; genus Flabesymbios; species Flabesymbios commensalis. The sequence continues at coordinate 93,468,299 of OZ024908.1, forward strand.
CACATATAACTGTAAGTGACATTACCACTGGTGAGTGATACACATATAACTGTAAGTGACGTTACCACTGGTGGGTGATACTCATATAGCTATAAGTGACATTACCACTGGTGGGTGATACTCATATAGCTATAAGTGACATTACCACTGGTGGGTGATACACATATAACTGTAAGTGACATTACCACTGGTGGGTGATACACATATAACTGTAAGTGAAATTACCACTGGTGGGTGATACGCAAATAACTATAAGTGACATCACCACTGGTGGGTGGTACACATATAACTGTAAGTGACATTACCACTGGTGAGTGATACACATATAACTGTAAGTGACATTACCACTGGTGGGTGATACTCATATAGCTATAAGTGACATTACCACTGGTGGGTGATACTCATATAGCTATAAGTGACATTACCACTGGTGGGTGATACACATATAACTGTAAGTGACATTACCACTGGTGGGTGATACACATATAACTGTAAGTGAAATTACCACTGGTGGGTGATACGCATATAACTTTAAGTGACATTACCACTGGTGGGTGAAACGCATATAACTGTAAGTGACATTACCACTGGTGGGTGATACTCATATAACTGTAAGTGACATTACCACTGGTGGGTGATACACATATAACTGTAAGTGACATTACCACTGGTGAGTGATACACATATAACTGTAAGTGACATTACCACTGGTGTGATACACATATAACTGTAAGTGACATTACCACTGGTGGATGATACACATATAGCTGTAAGTGACAATACCACTGGTGGGTGATACTCATATAGCTGTAAGTGACATTACCACTGGTGGGTGATACTCATATAGCTATAAGTGACATTACCACTGGTGGGTGGTACACATATAACTGTAAGTGACATTACCACTGGTGGGTGATACTCATATAGCTGTAAGTGACATTACCACTGGTGGGTGATACTCATATAACTGTAAGTGACATTACTACTGATGTTTTATACTCATATAACTGTAAGTGACATTACTACTGGTGTGTGATACACATATAACGGTAAGTGACATTACCACTGGTGGATGATACACATATAACTGTAAGTGACATTACCACTGGTGAGTTATACACATATAACTGTAAGTGACATTACCACTGGTGGGCGATACACATATAACTGTAAGTGACATTACCACTGGTGGGTGATACACATATAACTGTAAGTGACATTACCACTGGTGAGTGATACACATATAACTGTAAGTGACATTACCATTGGTGGGTGATACTCATATAGCTGTAAGTGACATTACCACTGGTGGGTGATACTCATATAGCTATAAGTGACATTACCACTGGTAGGTGATACTCATATAGCTATAAGTGACATTACCACTGGTGGGTGATACACATATAACTGTAAGTGACATTACCACTGGTGGGTGATACACATATAACTGTAAGTGAAATTACCACTGGTGGGTGATACGCAAATAACTATAAGTGACATCAACACTGGTGGGTGGTACACATAGAAGTGTAAGTGACAGTATCACTGGTGTGTGATACACATATAACTGTAAGTGACATTACCACTGGTGGATGATACACATATAACTGTAAGTGACATTACCACTGGTGAGTTATACACATATAACTGTAAGTGACATTACCACTGGTGGGCGATACACATATAACTGTAAGTGACATTACCACTGGTGGGTGATACACATATAACTGAAAGAGACATTACCACTGGTGGGTGATACACATATAACTGTAAGTGATATTACCACTGGTGGGTGATACGCATATAACTTCAAGTGACATTACCACTGGTGGGTGAAACGCATATAACTGTAAGTGACATTACCACTGGTGGGTGATACACATATAACTGTAAGTGACATTACCACTGGTGGGTGATACTCATATAACTGTAAGTGACATTACCACTGGTGGGTTATACACATATAACTGTAAGTGACATTACCACTGGTGAGTGATACACATATAACTGTAAGTGACATTACCACTGGTGTGATACACATATAACTGTAAGTGACATTACCACTGGTGGATGATACACATATAGCTGTAAGTGACATTACCACTGGTAGGTGATACTCATATAGCTGTAAGTGACATTACCACTGGTGGGTGATACTCATATAGCTATAAGTGACATTACCACTGGTGGGTGGTACACATATAACTGTAAGTGACATTACCACTGGTGGGTGATACTCATATAGCTGTAAGTGACATTATCACTGGTGGGTGATACTCATATAACTGTAAGTGACATTACTACTGATGTTTTATACTCATATAACTGTAAGTGACATTACTACTGGTGTGTGATACACATATAACGGTAAGTGACATTACCACTGGTGGGTGATACACATATAACTGTAAGTGACATTACCACTGGTGGGTGATACACATATAACTGTAAGTGAAATTACCACTGGTGGGTGATACGCAAATAACTATAAGTGACATCACCACTGGTGGGTGGTACACATATAACTGTAAGTGACATTACCAGTGGTGAGTGATACACATATAACTGTAAGTGACATTACCACTGGTGGGTGATACTCATATAGCTATAAGTGACATTAGCACTGGTGGGTGATACTCATATAGCTATAAGTGACATTACCACTGGTGGGTGATACACATATAACTGTAAGTGAAATTACCACTGGTGGGTGATACGCATATAACTTTAAGTGACATTACCACTGGTGGGTGAAACGCATATAACTGTAAGTGACATTACCACTGGTGGGTGATACTCATATAACTGTAAGTGACATTACCACTGGTGGGTGATACACATATAACTGTAAGTGACATTACCACTGGTGAGTGATACACATATAACTGTAAGTGACATTACCACTGGTGTGATACACATATAACTGTAAGTGACATTACCACTGGTGGATGATACACATATAGCTGTAAGTGACATTACCACTGGTGGGTGATACTCATATAGCTGTAAGTGACATTACAACTGGTGGGTGATACTCATATAGCTATAAGTGACATTAAAACTGGTGGGTGGTACACATCTAACTGTAAGTGACATTACCACTGGTGGGTGATACTCATATAGCTGTAAGTGACATTATCACTGGTGGGTGATACTCATATAACTGTAAGTGACATTACTACTGATGTTTTATACTCATATAACTGTAAGTGACATTACTACTGGTGTGTGATACACATATAACGGTAAGTGACATTACCACTGGTGGATGATATACATATAACTGTAAGTGACATTACCACTGGTGGGTGATACACATATAACTGTAAGTGACATTACCACTGGTGGGTGATACTCATATAACTGTGAGTGAAATTACCACTGGTGGGTGATACACATATAACTGTAAGTGACATTACCACTGGTGAGTGATACACATATAACTGTAAGTGACATTACCACTGGTGTGATACACATATAACTGTAAGTGACATTACCACTGGTGGATGATACACATATAGCTGTAAGTGACATTACCACTGGTGGGTGATACTCATATAGCTGTAAGTGACATTACCACTGGTGGGTGATACTGATATAGCTATAAGTGACATTACCACTGGTGGGTGGTACACATATAACTGTAAGTGACATTACCACTGGTGGGTGATACTCATATAGCTGTAAGTGACATTACCACTGGTGGGTGATACTCATATAACTGTAAGTGACATTACTACTGATGTTTTATACTCATATAACTGTAAGTGACATTACTACTGGTGTGTGATACACATATAACGGTAAGTGACATTACCACTTGTGGATGATACACATATAACTGTAAGTGACATTACCACTGGTGAGTTATACACATATAACTGTAAGTGACATTACCACTGGTGGGCGATACACATATAACTGTAAGTGACATTACCACTGGTGGGTGATACACATATAACTGTAAGTGACATTACCACTGGTGAGTGATACACATATAACTGTAAGTGACATTACCACTGGTGGGTGATACTCATATAGCTGTAAGTGACATTACCACTGGTGGGTGATACTCATATAGCTATAAGTGACATTACTACTGGTGGGTGATACTCATATAGCTATAAGTGACATTACCACTGGTGGGTGATACACATATAACTGTAAGTGACATTACCACTTGTGGGTGATACACATATAACTGTAAGTGAAATTACCACTGGTGGGTGATACGCAAATAACTATAAGTGACATCACCACTGGTGGGTGGTACACATATAACTGTAAGTGACATTTTTACCACTGGTGAGTGATACACATATAACTGTAAGTGACATTACCACTGGTGGGTGATACTCATATAGCTATAAGTGAAATTACCACTGGTGGGTGATACTCATATAGCTATAAGTGACATTACCACTGGTGGGTGATACACATATAACTGTAAGTGACATTACCACTGGTGGGTGATACACATATAACTGTAAGTGAAATTACCACTGGTGGGTGATACGCATATAACTTTAAGTGACATTACCACTGGTGGGTGAAACGCATATAACTGTTAGTGACATTACCACTGGTGGGTGATACTCATATAACTGTAAGTGACATTACCACTGGTGGGTGATACACATATAACTGTAAGTGACATTACCACTGGTGAGTGATACACATATAACTGTAAGTGACATTACCACTGGTGTGATACACATATAACTGTAAGTGACATTACCACTGGTGGATGATACACATATAGCTGTAAGTGACATTACCACTGGTGGGTGATACTCATATAGCTGTAAGTGACATTACCACTGGTGGGTGATACTCATATAGCTATAAGTGACATTACCACTGGTGGGTGGTACACATATAACTGTAAGTGACATTACCACTGGTGGGTGATACTCATATAGCTGTAAGTGACATTACCACTGGTGGGTGATACTCATATAACTGTAAGTGACATTACTACTGATGTTTTATACTCATATAACTGTAAGTGACATTACTACTGGTGTGTGATACACATATAACGGTAAGTGACATTACCACTGGTGGATGATACACACATAACTGTAAGTGACATTACCACTGGTGAGTTATACACATATAACTGTAAGTGACATTACCACTGGTGGGCGATACACATATAACTGTAAGTGACATTACCACTGGTGGGTGATACACATATAACTGTAAGTGACATTACCACTGGTGAGTGATACACATATAACTGTAAGTGACATTACCACTGGTGGGTGATACTCATATAGCTGTAAGTGACATTACCACTGGTGGGTGATACTCTTATAGCTATAAGTGACATTACCACTGGTAGGTGATACTCATATAGCTATAAGTGACATTACCACTGGTGGGTGATACACATATAACTGTAAGTGACATTACCACTGGTGGGTGATACACATATAACTGTAAGTGAAATTACCACTGGTGGGTGATACGCAAATAACTATAAGTGACATCACCACTGGTGGGTGGTACACATATAAGTGTAAGTGACAGTATCACTGGTGTGTGATACACATATAACTGTAAGTGACATTACCACTGGTGGATGATACACATATAACTGTAAGTGACATTACCACTGGTGAGTTATACACATATAACTGTAAGTGACATTACCACTGGTGGGCGATACACATATAACTGTAAGTGACATTACCACTGGTGGGTGATACACATATAACTGAAAGAGACATTACCACTGGTGGGTGATACACATATAACTGTAAGTGATATTACCACTGGTGGGTGATACGCATATAACTTCAAGTGACATTACCACTGGTGGGTGAAACGCATATAACTGTAAGTGACATTACCACTGCTGGGTGATACACATATAACTGTAAGTGACATTACCACTGGTGGGTGATACTCATATAACTGTAAGTGACATTACCACTGGTGGGTTATACACATATAACTGTAAGTGACATTACCACTGGTGAGTGATACACATATAACTGTAAGTGACATTACCACTGGTGTGATACACATATAACTGTAAGTGACATTACCACTGGTGGATGATACACATATAGCTGTAAGTGACATTACCACTGGTAGGTGATACTCATATAGCTGTAAGTGACATTACCACTGGTGGGTGATACTCATATAGCTATAAGTGACATTACCACTGGTGGGTGGTACACATATAACTGTAAGTGACATTACCACTGGTGGGTGATACTCATATAGCTGTAAGTGACATTACCACTGGTGGGTGATACTCATATAACTGTAAGTGACATTACTACTGATGTTTTATACTCATATAACTGTAAGTGACATTACTACTGGTGTGTGATACACATATAACGGTAAGTGACATTACCACTGGTGGATGATACACATATAACTGTAAGTGACATTACCACTGGTGAGTTATACACATATAACTGTAAGTGACATTACCACTGGTGGGTGATACTCATATAGCTGTAAGTGACATTACCACTGGTGGGTGATACTCATATAGCTATAAGTGACATTACCACTGGTGGGTGATACTCATATAGCTATAAGTGACATTACCACTGGTGGGTGATACACATATAACTGTAGGTGACATTACCACTGGTGGGCGATACACATATAACGGTGAGTGACATTACCACTGGTGGATGATACACATATAACTGTAAGTGACATTACCACTGGTGAGTGATACACATATAACTGTAAGTGACATTACCACTGGTGGGTGATACACATATAACTGTAGGTGACATTACCACTGGTGGGCGATACACATATAACTGTAAGTGACATTACCAAGTGACATTACCACTGGTGGGTGATACTCATATAACTGTAAGTGACATTACTACTGGTGTTTTATACTCATATAACTGTAAGTGACATTACTACTGGTGTGTGATACACATATAACGGTAAGTGACATTACCACTGGTGGATGATACGCATATAACTTTAAGTGACATTACCACTGGTGGGTGATACTCATATAACTGTAAGTTACATTACCACTGGTGGGTCATACTCATATAACCGTAAGTGACATTACCACTGGTGGGTGATACACATATAACTGAAGGTGACATTACCACTGGTGTTTTATACTCATATGACTGTAAGTGACATTACCACTGGTGGTTAATACTCATATAACTGAAAGTGACATTACCACTGATGTTTTATACTCATGTAACTTTAAGTGACATTACCACTGGTGTGTGATACACAAATAACTGTAAGTGACATTACCACTGGTGTGTGATACACATATAGCTGTAAGTGACATTACCACTGGTGGGTGATACACATATAACTGTAAGTGACATTACCACTGGTGTGATACACATATAACTGTAAGTGACATTACCACTGGTGGATGATACACATATAGCTGTAAGTGACATTACCACTGGTGGGTGATACTCATATAGCTGTAAGTGACATTACCACTGGTGGGTGATACTCATATAGCTATAAGTGACATTACCACTGGTGGGTGGTACACATATAACTGTAAGTGACATTACCACTGGTGGGTGATACTCATATAGCTGTAAGTGACATTACCACTGGTGGGTGATACTCATATAACTGTAAGTGACATTACTACTGATGTTTTATACTCATATAACTGTAAGTGACATTACTACTGGTGTGTGATACACATATAACGGTAAGTGACATTACCACTGGTGGATGATACACATATAACTGTAAGTGACATTACCACTGGTGAGTTATACACATATAACTGTAAGTGACATTACCACTGGTGGGCGATGCACATATAACTGTAAGTGACATTACCACTGGTGGGTGATACACATATAACTGTAAGTGACATTACCACTGGTGAGTGATACACATATGACTGTAAGTGACATTACCACTGGTGGGTGATACTCATATAGCTGTAAGTGACATTACCACTGGTGGGTGATACTCATATAGCTATAAGTGACATTACCACTGGTGGGTGATACTCATATAGCTATAAGTGACATTACCACTGGTGGGTGATACGCATATAACTGTAGGTGACATTACCACTGGTGGGCGATACACATATAACGCTAAGTGACATTACCACTGGTGGATGATACACATATAACTGTAAGTGACATTACCACTGGTGAGTGATACACATATAACTGTAAGTGACATTACCACTGGTGGGTGATACACATATAACTGTAGGTGACATTACCACTGGTGGGCGATACACATATAACTGTAAGTGACATTACCAAGTGACATTACCACTGGTGGGTGATACTCATATAACTGTAAGTGACATTACTACTGGTGTTTTATACTCATATAACTGTAAGTGACATTACTACTGGTGTGTGATACACATATAACGGTAAGTGACATTACCACTGGTGGATGATACGCATATAACTTTAAGTGACATTACCACTGGTGGGTGATACTCATATAACTGTAAGTTACATTACCACTGGTGGGTCATACTCATATAACCGTAAGTGACATTACCACTGGTGGGTGATACACATATAACTGAAAGTGACATTACCACTGGTGAGTTATACACATATAACTGTAAGTGACATTACCACTGGTGGGCGATACACATATAACTGTAAGTGACATTACCACTGGTGGGTGATACACATATAGCTGTAAGTGACATTACCACTGGTGAGTGATACACATATAACTGTAAGTGACATTACCACTGGTGTGTGATACACATATAACTGTAAGTGACATTACCACTGGTGGGTGATACACATATAACTGTAAGTGACATTACCACTGGTGGGTGATACTCATATAACTATGAGTAACATTACCACTGGTGAGTGATACTCATATAACTATAAGTAACATTACCACTGGTGGGTGATACACATATAACTGTAAGTGACATTACCACTGGTGTGTGATACACATATAACTGTAAGTGACATTACCACTGGTGTGTAATACACATATAACTGTAAGTGACATTACCACTGGTGGGTGATACACATATAACAGTAAGTGACATTACCACTGGTGGGTGATACTCATATAACTATAAGTAACATTACCACTGGTGAGTGATACTCATATAACTATAAGTAACATCACCACTGGTGGGTGATACACATATAACTGTAAGTGACATTACCACTGGTGTGTGATACACATATAACTGTAAGTGACATTACCACTGGTGGGTGATACACCTATAACTTTAAGTGACATTACCACTGGTGGGTGATACTCATATAACGGTAAGTGACATTACCACTGGTGTGAGACACATATAACTGTAAGTGACATTACCACTGGTGGGTGATACTCATATAACCGTAAGTGACATTACCACTGGTGGGTGATACACATATAACTGTAAGTGACATTACCACTGGTGTGTGATACTCATATAACTGTAAGTGACATAACCACTGGTGGGTGATACACATATAACTGTGAGTGACATTACCACTGGTGGGTGATACTCATATAACTGTAAGTGACATTACCGCTGGTGGGTGATACACATATAACTGTAAGTGACATTACCAGTGGTGTTTTATACTCATATAACTGTAAGTGACATTACCACTGGTGTGTGATACACATATAACTGTAAGTGACATTAGCATCGGTGTGATACATATATAACTGTAAGTGACATTACCACTGGTGTGTGATACACATTTAACTGTAAGTGACATTACCACTGGTGTGTGATACACATACAACTGTAAGTGACATTACCATTGGTGTGATACATATATAACTGTAAGTGACATTACCACTGGTGGGTGATACTCATATAACTATAAGTAACATTACCACTGGTGGGTGATACTCATATAACTATAGGTAACATTACCACTGGTGGGTGATACACATATAACTGTAAGTGACATTACCACTGGTGTGCGATACACATATAACTGTAAGAGACATTACCACTGGTGGGTGATACACCTATAACTGTAAGTGACATTACCACTGGTGTGATACACCTATAACTTTAAGTGACATTACCACTGGTGGGTGATACTCATATAACTGTAAGTGACATTACCACTGGTGTGAGACACATATAACTGTAAGTGACATTACCACTGATGGGTTATACCAAGAATTTATTAGTCTCCAATGTTGCCCAGCAAACACGACAGATACGTTGACCAACGTTAATATTTTCAATACTGTGCCAATGTGTTGTAAAGGGTGACAGCATTGAAACAACATCGGGACAACGTTGTAAACTTGCGGGGTTTATGACAACCCAGCAAACATCAGACCTCCACCCAATGTTGGGTTAATGTTGGGCCACCGTCGAAGACGGTGGGCAAACATTAACACAACAACGGGTCGAAATTCAATTGAAACTCATTTGTCACTTAGTACAGGTGAACATCGTTATAACACGATCGTTGGGGTCCAATGAGTCAAATCGTGTTATAAGTGAATCGTGTTATACAATACGTTCTTTACAAATATATAACACGATTTCTATGAAATATTATTATACCGCATTATAATATACAAAGATATCAAAGCATCTCCAGCTGGCCACTTATTCTCGCCTCACTGCCCGGCATTATGACATAATAAAAACACGATCTTCATTCAATTTATAACACGATCTTTAGACTAATAAAAATATGTTCGAATACAATACGTTCTTTACAAATTTATAACATGATTTCTATGAAATATTATTATACCGCATTATAATATACGAAGATATCAAAGCGTCTCCAGCGGGCCACTTATTCTCGCCTCACTGCCCGGCATTATGACATAATAAAAACACGATCTTCGTTCAATTTATAACACGATCTTCGGAAATTTAAAACACGATCTACAGAAATTTATAACACGATCATTGGACTAATAATTCTCTATTCGAATACAATACGTTCTTTACAATTTTATGACACGATTTTTATGATTGAATTATATTATTCCGTATTATAATATACGAAGATATCTAAGCGTCTCCAGCGGGCCAATTATTCTCGCCTCACTGCCCGGTGTTATGACATAACACGGCACACTGTTCCGCGCTCATATGTGTAGACCCAGCGTTGGCCAAACATTGTTTCAATGCTGGGCGTAACGTTTAGCATTAGCTGAGTTAACATGATGCGTGTTGGCGTTGTCGGCGATAGCGATTAGTGTACGCGATGCACATACTGTTTACTCTTTTAATAAATCTTGTAGATTTGGAAATTATAACACGGTATTCTGTAAAAAAGCCAGAAAAGGGGTCCTAAATTTAGGGGTCCATGACCTTACCGTGTTATAACCGATCCGTGTTGTAACGATTCGTGTTATATCGTTGTTCACCTGTACAATTATATTAGTGGATAGGCCTACATCCACCGACACAATCTATTTAGATGTTCTCAATATTTTTTATGATTTATGTAGCATACACTAATATATATATATATATATCAGTCTTGGTAGTTTGAGACTGTTCTCAATCGTGTATTTAATAGTCCTACCTGTAAACCGAGCTTATTATTTTTCTTTCTTCGTCAACCCTATTTTCGGATGAGTGCTTAGTGTATTTTGTTTTTGTGCGATGGATCGTTCTTGTCAAACTGTGGGACTTCGAAAAGTTCATATAATTAATCCAGGATTATGCAAGATAGCCGCTTATGCTAGTGTCAACTTTCCCGTTCTACAAGTGCGCTCTCTAGTCTGGGGTTATTTTGACCAGCATCATGCCATTGAGATTTCGCGCATAAAGGCCGACATTCCACCTCAGCGTGGTGGACCAGCAACTGTTACTGTTGTACGCGTAACTGACGCAGGATAAGCAGATCTAATTGTTGCTTGTGACGTCATAGAGCCTGTATCAATGAAGGTAACTTTGTCGACTTGAAAAAAACTGGCAAACTTCTGGAAAAGCTTAGGCCAGCTTATGTATTCTGTGCTGGTGTGTCTAAAACGGAATTTCAGGCTGTTTGTTCTGGTGTGAGATATGTTCCCGATTAAGTAGTTGAGAAAAATGTGCCATTCAATCGAGTTGCCAGCAAAAAAATGTTTTAAATGGTACACACTTCGCACAAATGCCACTAGAGATGAGAGGAACCTTGTGCTAGAAAGAGATAACAGGTGTGCTGAATGTAACCAGATGTATCACCGTGCAAGATTTACAAGTAGACGAAATCTAGACATTCCGTTAAAAGGGCGACTACAGAGGACATAGGACCGTCTTCCAGTAATCCTATTCACCCTTCGAGTCCACGTAGCAAAGATATACTGTATTTTTGTGCATCATTAGTGAATGTTATTTATTTGAGATGTGAAAGGTTAGTCATTTATTCAAGTACATTTGCCCAATAATAAATGCGCATTAACATACCAAGCGTTGCCAATAATTTTTGTAGATGTTTAAATCGCATATCCATCACAATTGATGTGGCTACGTCGTCCCTTTTTGCTAAAGAGGCTCTCACTCGGGATCACCATTTTTGTCATTTTATTTTGACTAATGTATAATAACTTTTCAAAATAATATATTTCCCCTAAAACATAACTTTCTATCAAGTACTTTGTAATGTTAAGATATTATTTTAGCTAAAGGTGAAATCCCCCCCCCCCCCCACACACACACACTTCCTCGCTCACAATAGTGATAGGACTAACTTTATACCATGAAGCAAACGCGTCACAGTGTAGTTTCTTACTAAATTAAAAAAAAAATCCATCAACGAAATTTTATTCCGTGTAAACATTCAGCCGCAATAAGGTCCTGAGCGATGTACCAACATTAAAACAATATCTAATGAGCCATTCACAAGAAACACAAAACATATGTATAATATTTATTCAATTTAGGACCAACGAAAGACGTTGGACCAACGTTGTATGAATGATATACAAATATTTTGTGTTTACTGGGCTGCCTCGTGCCGGTCGGGTGTTTTCTCTATCCCCCCCCCCCCTTGTTTACCATTTGGCCAATATCTTCAATTTTGATCATCTCACCACTGTGTCAAATCGTTCTGTCGTATCATACGGGGTGAAGGTGATGTGACAGGCTGGTTATGTGGTTGGTTGACGCATGGCTGATGTTGTTTGCGGCAAAAGTCGAAGACATGCTTCCCTACAGTCTGTATAATTGGCGAACGTGATCCAGATTAACCCTTTATCACCGAGTAGTTTCCGATCAGTTTATAAATGTGTTTTCACCAATTTAGGCATCTTTTTAAGTTGCCGGGCGGAGACAAGAAAAAAAATGTTTTTTAAGGTGATTAAATATTTAGTTACAGCATATCCTTCAGACAATTATTTATTCCATGAAAAATCAATCTCAAAGTATTTATTTCAAATATACTCCAGTCCCCCATTGGAGATTGAATGGTGGCTCCTGACAATTTTCTGAGTATTCATGACAAATTATGAATACAAGTATTCGTATTGTATTTGAATACTATTTAAAATTCCTGTATTTATCAAAACCGAGAAGTGGAACAAAAAAACGTGTTTTTGAAACACAACTGATTTAAGCCCCTATATATTTTCTTCTTGCTAGGATCTTACACGCATAACGTTGTACAGGTAAGTTTTGAAAAAGAGCGATTGACTAAAGATGTGTGTGTCATAAATCTGCGGCCTGTGCGCTGTGACATAATACTATGCCTGAGCCTACTCCCTTAACATGTTAACAGACAAATCCGTTCACCCTCTTTTTGATGACAACATGGCAATATGTGATAAGAGTACCGTACTCACAAACCACGGCCGTCATCGTCTCCAGGCCTCCAACAACATCCTCCTCACCTTCTCAGTAAAACACGATAAGTTGATCCATGCAGTGTTAGATTTATGTTGGGCCAGCGTCGCAGAATTTATGCTATGGGTCTACAACTGGGACTTAGTATAGCCCTAAATGTCATCGTATTTCACTAGTGGTAAACGGCATTTAATGCTGTACTACGAACAGACAGACAATATTTTGTTGACACAAAGACAAGTCATCACAGATTTATTCGTCTGTACCTACATTCTAAACATTAATTCAATGTTGAACCAATGTATCAGGATACATAAAAACACACTATTTCTGTGAATGACATGCATTACATTATTATTCTTCTATTAAAACTGCTTTTTCATTACATCTTGCCACTATAGGTATATTTTACATGTATTTGTATTCGATTACATCTGGACAGTGATGTATTCGTATTCAAATACATTTTTAAAGGGAGTATTTGTATTCATGACTTCACTTCTACAATTATATTAATAGACATATGGCATCATGTATATTTAGCATCATTGATAGGCTCTATAATCTGATAGTACAGATACACGATCATGGTGATTTTAAAACCTGCTACTGAACTGTTTACGAGCCACAACTTTCAAAGGGTTTAGACCTACATATAATCGTCCAGCAGAGTGACTGGCTTTCGATCGGGGGAAGTGGGCTATGTATAGCAGCATCTTGTTGGTGGATATATGCTCATGAATACTCGTGTGGATACCAGGAGCAGATCCCATCTGTATCAGATATGTACTTAACCACAGCGTCAGATAAGACAAGCTGACAATGACGCCTTTGTGAGATCCTAGCCATGTGCTGAACGCGCACGTGTTCCACCAGCTTATTCCGTAGTCTGACGTGTGCACCGCTCCTCCAATAGGAAACAGCTCAGTCATATATTATGATAATTAGGCGAGATCCCCATTGGAGTAGTCGACAGACAGTGTGCATGCATCGCGAGAAAGATGCATCAGCAGCGGTATACCACTGTGATTCAAGCGACGCCTAGCGTGTACGTGTTAGCTAAACTGCGAAACTCAAACTACCATGGACAAGTGGGCATACATCTCTCCAAATCGCGCTTTTAAAAATCAAAATCGGCCCAGAAACAACGGAACTACAGTACTTTCAAAAATACAATAAATTGAAATATCAGCATATATTCAGTGCTACATTCTTGGTTAATAAATTCTTGGTTATACACATATAACTGTAAGTGACATTACCACTGGTGGGTGATACACCTATAACTGTAAGTTACATTACCACTGGTGGGTGATACTCATATAACCGTAAGTGACATTACCACTGGTGGGTGATACACATATAACTGTAAGTGACATTACCACTGGTGTGTGATACTCATATAACTGTAAGTGACATAACCACTGGTGGGTGATACACATATAACTGTGAGTGACATTACCACTGGTGGGTGAAACGCATATAACTGTAAGTGACATTACCACTGGTCGGTGATACACATATAACTGTAAGTGACATTACCACTGGTGGGTGATACTCATATAACTGTAAGTGACATTACCACTGGTGGGTGATACACATATAACTGTAAGTGACATTACCACTGGTGAGTGATACACATATAACTGTAAGTGACATTACCACTGGTGTGATACACATATAACTGTAAGTGACATTACCACTGGTGGATGATACACATATAGCTGTAAGTGACATTACCACTGGTGGGTGATACTCATATAGCTGTAAGTGACATTACCACTGGTGGGTGATACTCA
Organism: Flabesymbios commensalis; assembly: GCA_964017125.1. Classification (NCBI taxonomy): domain Eukaryota; kingdom Metazoa; phylum Annelida; class Polychaeta; order Terebellida; family Flabelligeridae; genus Flabesymbios; species Flabesymbios commensalis. The sequence continues at coordinate 93,483,845 of OZ024908.1, forward strand.
TATAGCTATAAGTGACATTACCACTGGTGGGTGGTACACATATAATTGTAAGTGACATTACCACTGGTGGGTGATACTCATATAGCTGTAAGTGACATTACCACTGGTGGGTGATACTCATATAACTGTAAGTGACATTACTACTGATGTTTTATACTCATATAACTGTAAGTGACATTACTACTGGTGTGTGATACACAGATAACGGTAAGTGACATTACCACTGGTGGATGATACACATATAACTGTAAGTGACATTACCACTGGTGAGCTATACACATATAACTGTAAGTGACATTACCACTGGTGGGCGATACACATATAACTGTAAGTGACATTACTACTGGTGGGTGATACACATATAACTGTAAGTGACATTACCACTGGTGAGTGATACATATATAACTGTAAGTGACATTACCACTGGTGGGTGATACTCATATAGCTGTAAGTGACATTACCACTGGTGGGTGATACTCATATAGCTATAAGTGACATTACCACTGGTGGGTGATACTCATATAGCTATAAGTGACATTACCACTGGTGGGTGATACACATATAACTGTAAGTGACATTACCACTGGTGGGTGATACACATATAACTGTAAGTGAAATTACCACTGGTGGGTGATACGCAAATAACTATAAGTGACATCACCACTGGTGGGTGGTACACATATAACTGTAAGTGACATTACCACTGGTGAGTGATACACATATAACTGTAAGTGACATTACCACTGGTGGGTGATACTCATATAGCTATAAGTGACATTACCACTGGTGGGTGATACTCATATAGCTATAAGTGACATTACCACTGGTGGGTGATACTCATATAGCTATAAGTGACATTACCACTGGTGGGTGATACACATATAACTGTAAGTGACATTACCACTGGTGGGTGATACACATATAACTGTAAGTGAAATTACCACTGGTGGGTGATACGCATATAACTTTAAGTGACATTACCACTGGTGGGTGAAACGCATATAACTGTAAGTGACATTACCACTGGTGGGTGATACTCATATAACTGTAAGGGACATTACCACTGGTGGGTGATACTCATATAACTGTAAGTGACATTACCACTGGTGGGTGATACACATATAACTGTAAGTGACATTACCACTGGTGAGTGATACACATATAACTGTAAGTGACATTACCACTGGTGTGATACACATATAACTGTAAGTGACATTACCACTGGTGGATGATACACATATAGCTGTAAGTGACATTACCACTGGTGGGTGATACTCATATAGCTGTAAGTGACATTACCACTGGTGGGTGATACTCATATAGCTGTAAGTGACATTACCACTGGTGGGTGATACTCATATAACTGTAAGTGACATTACTACTGATGTTTTATACTCATATAACTGTAAGTGACATTACTACTGGTGTGTGATACACATATAACTGTAAGTGACATTACCACTGGTGGGTGATACACATATAGCTGTAAGTGACATTACCACTGGTGAGTGATACCCCTATAACTGTAAGTGACATTACCACTGGTGGGTGATACTCATATAGCTGTAAGTGAAATTACTACTGGTGGGTGATACTCATATAGCTATAAGTGACATTACCACTGTTGGGTGATACTCATATAGCTATAAGTGACATTACCACTGGTGGGTGATACACATATAACTGTAAGTGACATTACCACTGGTGGGTGATACACATATAACTGTAAGTGAAATTACCACTGGTGGGTGATACGCAAATAACTATAAGTGACATCACCACTGGTGGGTGGTACACATATAACTGTAAGTGACATTACCACTGGTGAGTGATACACATATAACTGTAAGTGACATTACCACTGGTGGGTGATACTCATATAGCTATAAGTGACATTACCACTGGTGGGTGATACTCATATAGCTATAAGTGACATTACCACTGGTGGGTGATACACATATAACTGTAAGTGACATTACCACTGGTGGGTGATACACATATAACTGTAAGTGAAATTACCACTGGTGGGTGATACGCAAATAACTATAAGTGACATCACCACTGGTGGGTGGTACACATATAACTGTAAGTGACATTACCACTGGTGAGTGATACACATATAACTGTAAGTGACATTACCACTGGTGGGTGATACTCATATAGCTATAAGTGACATTACCACTGGTGGGTGATACTCATATAGCTATAAGTGACATTACCACTGGTGGGTGATACACATCTAACTGTAAGTGACATTACCACTGGTGGGTGATACACATATAACTGTAAGTGAAATTACCACTGGTGGGTGATACGCATATAACTTTAAGTGACATTACCACTGGTGGGTGAAACGCATATAACTGTAAGTGACATTACCACTGGTGGGTGATACTCATATAACTGTAAGTGACATTACCACTGGTGGGTGATACTCATATAACTGTAAGTGACATTACCACTGGTGGGTGATACACATATAACTGTAAGTGACATTACCACTGGTGAGTGATACACATATAACTGTAAGTGACATTACCACTGGTGTGATACACATATAACTGTAAGTGACATTACCACTGGTGGATGATACACATATAGCTGTAAGTGACATTACCACTGGTGGGTGATACTCATATAGCTGTAAGTGACATTACCACTGGTGGGTGATACTCATATAGCTATAAGTGACATTACCACTGGTGGGTGATACTCATATAACTGTAAGTGACATTACCACTGGTGGGTGAAACGCATATAACTGTAAGTGACATTACCACTGGTGGGTGATACTCATATAACTGTAAGTGACATTACTACTGATGTTTTATACTCATATAACTGTAAGTGACATTACTACTGGTGTGTGATACACATATAACGGTAAGTGACATTACCACTGGTGAGTGATACACATATAACTGTAAGTGACATTACCACTGGTGGGTGATACTCATATAGCTATAAGTGACATTACCACTGGTGGGTGATACTCATATAGCTATAAGTGACATTACCACTGGTGGGTGATACACATATAACTGTAAGTGACATTACCACTGGTGGGTGATACACATATAACTGTAAGTGAAATTACCACTGGTGGGTGATACGCAAATAACTATAAGTGACATCACCACTGGTGGGTGGTACACATATAACTGTAAGTGACATTACCACTGGTGAGTGATACACATATAACTGTAAGTGACATTACCACTGGTGGGTGATACTCATATAGCTATAAGTGACATTACCACTGGTGGGTGATACTCATATAGCTATAAGTGACATTACCACTGGTGGGTGATACACATCTAACTGTAAGTGACATTACCACTGGTGGGTGATACACATATAACTGTAAGTGAAATTACCACTGGTGGGTGATACGCATATAACTTTAAGTGACATTACCACTGGTGGGTGAAACGCATATAACTGTAAGTGACATTACCACTGGTGGGTGATACTCATATAACTGTAAGTGACATTACCACTGGTGGGTGATACTCATATAACTGTAAGTGACATTACCACTGGTGGGTGATACACATATAACTGTAAGTGACATTACCACTGGTGAGTGATACACATATAACTGTAAGTGACATTACCACTGGTGTGATACACATATAACTGTAAGTGACATTACCACTGGTGGATGATACACATATAGCTGTAAGTGACATTACCACTGGTGGGTGATACTCATATAGCTGTAAGTGACATTACCACTGGTGGGTGATACTCATATAGCTATAAGTGACATTACCACTGGTGGGTGATACTCATATAACTGTAAGTGACATTACCACTGGTGGGTGAAACGCATATAACTGTAAGTGACATTACCACTGGTGGGTGATACTCATATAACTGTAAGTGACATTACTACTGATGTTTTATACTCATATAACTGTAAGTGACATTACTACTGGTGTGTGATACACATATAACGGTAAGTGACATTACCACTGGTGAGTTATACACATATAACTGTAAGTGACATTACCACTGGTGGGCGATACACATATAACTGTAAGTGACATTACCACTGGTGGGTGATACACATATAACTGTAAGTGACATTACCACTGGTGAGTGATACCCATATAACTGTAAGTGACATTACCACTGGTGGGTGATACTCATATAGCTTTAAGTGACATTACCACTGGTGGGTGATACTCATATAGCTATAAGTGACATTACCACTGGTGGGTGATACTCATATAGCTATAAGTGACATTACCACTGGTGGGTGATACACATATAACTGTAAGTGACATTACCACTGGTGGGTGATACACATATAACTGTAAGTGAAATTACCACTGGTGGGTGATACGCAAATAACTATAAGTGACATCACCACTGGTGGGTGGTACACATATAACTGTAAGTGACATTACCACTGGTGAGTGATACACATATAACTGTAAGTGACATTACCACTGGTGGGTGATACTCATATAGCTATAAGTGACATTACCACTGGTGGGTGATACTCATATAGCTATAAGTGACATTACCACTGGTGGGTGATACACATATAACTGTAAGTGACATTACCACTGGTGGGTGATACACATATAACTGTAAGTGAAATTACCACTGGTGGGTGATACGCAAATAACTATAAGTGACATCACCACTGGTGGGTGGTACACATATAACTGTAAGTGACATTACCACTGGTGAGTGATACACATATAACTGTAAGTGACATTACCACTGGTGGGTGATACTCATATAGCTATAAGTGACATTACCACTGGTGGGTGATACTCATATGGCTATAAGTGACATTACCACTGGTGGGTGATACACATCTAACTGTAAGTGACATTACCACTGGTGGGTGATACACATATAACTGTAAGTGAAATTACCACTGGTGGGTGATACGCATATAACTTTAAGTGACATTACCACTGGTGGGTGAAACGCATATAACTGTAAGTGACATTACCACTGGTGGGTGATACTCATATAACTGTAAGTGACATTACCACTGGTGGGTGATACTCATATAACTGTAAGTGACATTACCACTGGTGGGTGATACACATATAACTGTAAGTGACATTACCACTGGTGAGTGATACACATATAACTGTAAGTGACATTACCACTGGTGTGATACACATATAACTGTAAGTGACATTACCACTGGTGGATGATACACATATAGCTGTAAGTGACATTACCACTGGTGGGTGATACTCATATAGCTGTAAGTGACATTACCACTGGTGGGTGATACTCATATAGCTATAAGTGACATTACCACTGGTGGGTGATACTCATATAACTGTAAGTGACATTACCACTGGTGGGTGAAACGCATATAACTGTAAGTGACATTACCACTGGTGGGTGATACTCATATAACTGTAAGTGACATTACTACTGATGTTTTATACTCATATAACTGTAAGTGACATTACTACTGGTGTGTGATACACATATAACGGTAAGTGACATTACCACTGGTGAGTTATACACATATAACTGTAAGTGACATTACCACTGGTGGGCGATACACATATAACTGTAAGTGACATTACCACTGGTGGGTGATACACATATAACTGTAAGTGACATTACCACTGGTGAGTGATACCCATATAACTGTAAGTGACATTACCACTGGTGGGTGATACTCATATAGCTTTAAGTGACATTACCACTGGTGGGTGATACTCATATAGCTATAAGTGACATTACCACTGGTGGGTGATACTCATATAGCTATAAGTGACATTACCACTGGTGGGTGATACACATATAACTGTAAGTGACATTACCACTGGTGGGTGATACACATATAACTGTAAGTGAAATTACCACTGGTGGGTGATACGCAAATAACTATAAGTGACATCACCACTGGTGGGTGGTACACATATAACTGTAAGTGACATTACCACTGGTGAGTGATACACATATAACTGTAAGTGACATTACCACTGGTGGGTGATACTCATATAGCTATAAGTGACATTACCACTGGTGGGTGATACTCATATGGCTATAAGTGACATTACCACTGGTGGGTGATACACATATAACTGTAAGTGACATTACCACTGGTGGGTGATACACATATAACTGTAAGTGAAATTACCACTGGTGGGTGATACGCATATAACTGTAAGTGACATTACCAAGTGACATTACCACTGGTGGGTGATACTCATATAACTGTAAGTGACATTACTACTGGTGTTTTATACTCATATAACTGTAAGTGACATTACTACTGGTGTGTGATACACATATAACGGTAAGTGACATTACCACTGGTGGATGATACGCATATAACTTTAAGTGACATTACCACTGGTGGGTGATACTCATATAACTGTAAGTTACATTACCACTGGTGGGTCATACTCATATAACCGTAAGTGACATTACCACTGGTGGGTGAAACGCATATAACTGTAAGTGACATTACCACTGGTGGGTGATACTCATATAACTGTAAGTGACATTACCACTGGTGGGTGATACACATATAACTGTAAGTGACATTACCACTGGTGAGTGATACACATATAACTGTAAGTGACATTACCACTGGTGTGAGACACATATAACTGTAAGTGACATTACCACTGGTGGATGATACACATATAGCTGTAAGTGACATTACCACTGGTGGGTGATACTCATATAGCTGTAAGTGACATTACCACTGGTGGGTGATACTCATATAGCTATAAGTGACATTTCCACTGGTGGGTGGTACACATATAACTGTAAGTGACATTACCACTGGTGGGTGATACTCATATAGCTGTAAGTGACATTACCACTGGTGGGTGATACTCATATAACTGTAAGTGACATTACTACTGATGTTTTATACTCATATAACTGTAAGTGACATTACTACTGGTGTGTGATACACATATAATGGTAAGTGACATTACCACTGGTGGATGATACACATATAACTGTAAGTGACATTACCATTGGTGAGTTATACACATATAACTGTAAGTGACATTACCACTGGTGGGCGATACACATATAACTGTAAGTGACATTACCACTGGTGGGTGATACTCATATAGCTATAAGTGACATTACCACTGGTGGGTGATACTCATATAGCTATAAGTGACATTACCACTGGTGGGTGATACACATATAACTGTAAGTGACATTACCACTGGTGGGTGATACACATATAACTGTAAGTGAAATTACCACTGGTGGGTGATACGCATATAACTTTAAGTGACATCACCACTGGTGGGTGAAACGCATATAACTGTAAGTGACATTACCACTGGTGGGTGATACTCATATAACTGTAAGTGACATTACCACTGGTGGGTGATACACATATAACTGTAAGTGACATTACCACTGGTGAGTGATACACATATAACTGTAAGTGACATTACCACTGGTGTGATACACATATAACTGTAAGTGACATTACCACTGGTGGATGATACACATATAGCTGTAAGTGACATTACCACTGGTGGGTGATACTCATATAGCTGTAAGTGACATTACCACTGGTGGGTGATACTCATATAGCTATAAGTGACATTACCACTGGTGGGTGGTACACATATAACTGTAAGTGACATTACCACTGGTGGGTGATACTCATATAGCTGTAAGTGACATTACCACTGGTGGGTGATACTCATATAACTGTAAGTGACATTACTACTGATGTTTTATACTCATATAACTGTAAGTGACATTACTACTGGTGTGTGATACACATATAATGGTAAGTGACATTACCACTGGTGGATGATACACATATAACTGTAAGTGACATTACCACTGGTGAGTTATACACATATAACTGTAAGTGACATTACCACTGGTGGGCGATACACATATAACTGTAAGTGACATTACCACTGGTGGGTGATACACATATAACTGTAAGTGACATTACCACTGGTGAGTGATACACATATAACTGTAAGTGACATTACCACTGGTGGGTGATACTCATATAGCTGTAAGTGACATTACCACTGGTGGGTGATACTCATATAGCTATACGTGACATTACCACTGGTGGGTGATACTCATATAGCTATAAGTGACATTACCACTGGTGGGTGATACACATATAACTGTAAGTGACATTACCACTGGTGGGTGATACACATATAACTGTAAGTGAAATTACCACTGGTGGGTGATACGCAAATAACTATAAGTGACATCACCACTGGTGGGTGGTACACAAATAAGTGTAAGTGACAGTATCACTGGTGTGTGATACACATATAACTGTAAGTGACATTACCACTGGTGGGTGATACACATATAACTGAAAGAGACATTACCACTGGTGGGTGATACACATATAACTGTAAGTGACATTACCACTGGTGGGTGATACGCATATAACTTCAAGTGACATTACCACTGGTGGGTGAAACGCATATAACTGTAAGTGACATTACCACTGGTGGGTGATACACATATAACTGTAAGTGACATTACCACTGGTGGGTGATACTCATATAACTGTAAGTGACATTACCACTGGTGGGTGATACGCATATAACTTTAAGTGACATTACCACTGGTGGGTGATACTCATATAGCTATAAGTGACATTACCACTGGTGGGTGATACTCATATAGCTATAAGTGACATTACCACTGGTGGGTGATACGCATATAACTTTAAGTGACATTACCACTGGTGGGTGATACTCATATAGCTATAAGTGACATTACCACTGGTGGGTGATACTCATATAGCTATAAGTGACATTACCACTGGTGGGTGATACACATATAACTGTAAGTGACATTACCACTGGTGAGTGATACACATATAACTGTAAGTGACATTACCACTGGTGTGATACACATATAACTGTAAGTGACATTACCACTGGTGGATGATACACATATAGCTGTAAGTGACATTACCACTGGTGGGTGATACTCATATAGCTGTAAGTGACATTACCACTGGTGGGTGATACTCATATAGCTATAAGTGACATTACCACTGGTGGGTGGTACACATATAACTGTAAGTGACATTACCACTGGTGGGTGATACTCATATAGCTGTAAGTGACATTACCACTGGTGGGTGATACTCATATAACTGTAAGTGACATTACTACTGATGTTTTATACTCATATAACTGTAAGTGACATTACTACTGGTGTGTGATACACATATAATGGTAAGTGACATTACCACTGGTGGATGATACACATATAACTGTAAGTGACATTACCACTGGTGAGTTATACACATATAACTGTAAGTGACATTACCACTGGTGGGCGATACACATATAACTGTAAGTGACATTACCACTGGTGGGTGATACGCAAATAACTATAAGTGACATCACCACTGGTGGGTGGTACACATATAACTGTAAGTGACATTACCACTGGTGAGTGATACACATATAACTGTAAGTGACATTACCACTGGTGGGTGATACTCATATAGCTATAAGTGACATTACCACTGGTGGGTGATACTCATATAGCTATAAGTGACATTACCACTGGTGGGTGATACACATATAACTGTAAGTGACATTACCACTGGTGGGTGATACACATATAACTGTAAGTGAAATTACCACTGGTGGGTGATACGCATATAACTTTAAGTGACATTACCACTGGTGGGTGAAACGCATATAACTGTAAGTGACATTACCACTGGTGGGTGATACTCATATAACTGTAAGTGACATTACCACTGGTGGGTGATACACATATAACTGTAAGTGACATTACCACTGGTGAGTGATACACATATAACTGTAAGTGACATTACCACTGGTGTGATACACATATAACTGTAAGTGACATTACCACTGGTGGATGATACACATATAGCTGTAAGTGACATTACCACTGGTGGGTGATACTCATATAGCTGTAAGTGACATTACCACTGGTGGGTGATACTCATATAGCTATAAGTGACATTACCACTGGTGGGTGGTACACATATAACTGTAAGTGACATTACCACTGGTGAGTGATACACATATAACTGTAAGTGACATTACCACTGGTGGGTGATACTCATATAGCTGTAAGTGACATTACCACTGGTGGGTGATACTCATATAGCTATACGTGACATTACCACTGGTGGGTGATACTCATATAGCTATAAGTGACATTACCACTGGTGGGTGATACACATATAACTGTAAGTGACATTACCACTGGTGGGTGATACACATATAACTGTAAGTGAAATTACCACTGGTGGGTGATACGCAAATAACTATAAGTGACATCACCACTGGTGGGTGGTACACAAATAAGTGTAAGTGACAGTATCACTGGTGTGTGATACACATATAACTGTAAGTGACATTACCACTGGTGGGTGATACACATATAACTGAAAGAGACATTACCACTGGTGGGTGATACACATATAACTGTAAGTGACATTACCACTGGTGGGTGATACGCATATAACTTCAAGTGACATTACCACTGGTGGGTGAAACGCATATAACTGTAAGTGACATTACCACTGGTGGGTGATACACATATAACTGTAAGTGACATTACCACTGGTGGGTGATACTCATATAACTGTAAGTGACATTACCACTGGTAGGTGATACGCATATAACTTTAAGTGACATTACCACTGGTGGGTGATACTCATATAGCTATAAGTGACATTACCACTGGTGGGTGATACTCATATAGCTATAAGTGACATTACCACTGGTGGGTGATACGCATATAACTTTAAGTGACATTACCACTGGTGGGTGATACTCATATAGCTATAAGTGACATTACCACTGGTGGGTGATACTCATATAGCTATAAGTGACATTACCACTGGTGGGTGATACACATATAACTGTAAGTGACATTACCACTGGTGAGTGATACACATATAACTGTAAGTGACATTACCACTGGTGTGATACACATATAACTGTAAGTGACATTACCACTGGTGGATGATACACATATAGCTGTAAGTGACATTACCACTGGTGGGTGATACTCATATAGCTGTAAGTGACATTACCACTGGTGGGTGATACTCATATAGCTATAAGTGACATTACCACTGGTGGGTGGTACACATATAACTGTAAGTGACATTACCACTGGTGGGTGATACTCATATAGCTGTAAGTGACATTACCACTGGTGGGTGATACTCATATAACTGTAAGTGACATTACTACTGATGTTTTATACTCATATAACTGTAAGTGACATTACTACTGGTGTGTGATACACATATAATGGTAAGTGACATTACCACTGGTGGATGATACACATATAACTGTAAGTGACATTACCACTGGTGAGTTATACACATATAACTGTAAGTGACATTACCACTGGTGGGCGATACACATATAACTGTAAGTGACATTACCACTGGTGGGTGATACGCAAATAACTATAAGTGACATCACCACTGGTGGGTGGTACACATATAACTGTAAGTGACATTACCACTGGTGAGTGATACACATATAACTGTAAGTGACATTACCACTGGTGGGTGATACTCATATAGCTATAAGTGACATTACCACTGGTGGGTGATACTCATATAGCTATAAGTGACATTACCACTGGTGGGTGATGCACATATAACTGTAAGTGACATTACCACTGGTGGGTGATACACATATAACTGTAAGTGAAATTACCACTGGTGGGTGATACGCATATAACTTTAAGTGACATTACCACTGGTGGGTGAAACGCATATAACTGTAAGTGACATTACCACTGGTGGGTGATACTCATATAACTGTAAGTGACATTACCACTGGTGGGTGATACACATATAACTGTAAGTGACATTACCACTGGTGAGTGATACACATATAACTGTAAGTGACATTACCACTGGTGTGATACACATATAACTGTAAGTGACATTACCACTGGTGGATGATACACATATAGCTGTAAGTGACATTACCACTGGTGGGTGATACTCATATAGCTGTAAGTGACATTACCACTGGTGGGTGATACTCATATAGCTATAAGTGACATTACCACTGGTGGGTGGTACACATATAACTGTAAGTGACATTACCACTGGTGGGTGATACTCATATAGCTGTAAGTGACATTACCACTGGTGGGTGATACTCATATAACTGTAAGAGACATTACTACTGATGTTTTATACTCATATAACTGTAAGTGACATTACTACTGGTGTGTGATACACATATAATGGTAAGTGACATTACCACTGGTGGATGATACACATATAACTGTAAGTGACATTACCACTGGTGAGTTGTACACATATAACTGTAAGTGACATTACCACTGGTGGGCGATACACATATAACTGTAAGTGACATTACCACTGGTGGGTGATACACATATAACTGTAAGTGACATTACCACTGGTGAGTGATACACATATAACTGTAAGTGACATTACCACTGGTGGGTGATACTCATATAGCTGTAAGTGACATTACCACTGGTGGGTGATACTCATATAGCTATACGTGACATTACCACTGGTGGGTGATACTCATATAGCTATAAGTGACATTACCACTGGTGGGTGATACACATATAACTGTAAGTGACATTACCACTGGTGGGTGATACACATATAACTGTAAGTGAAATTACCACTGGTGGGTGATACGCAAATAACTATAAGTGACATCACCACTGGTGGGTGGTACACAAATAAGTGTAAGTGACAGTATCACTGGTGTGTGATACACATATAACTGTAAGTGACATTACCACTGGTGGGTGATACACATATAACTGAAAGAGACATTACCACTGGTGGGTGATACACATATAACTGTAAGTGACATTACCACTGGTGGGTGATACGCATATAACTTCAAGTGACATTACCACTGGTGGGTGAAACGCATATAACTGTAAGTGACATTACCACTGGTGGGTGATACACATATAACTGTAAGTGACATTACCACTGGTGGGTGATACTCATATAACTGTAAGTGACATTACCACTGGTGGGTGATACGCATATAACTTTAAGTGACATTACCACTGGTGGGTGATACTCATATAGCTATAAGTGACATTACCACTGGTGGGTGATACTCATATAGCTATAAGTGACATTACCACTGGTGGGTGATACACATATAACTGTAAGTGACATTACCACTGGTGGGTGATACACATATAACTGTAAGTGAAATTACCACTGGTGGGTGATACGCATATAACTTTAAGTGACATTACTACTGATGTTTTATACTCATATAACTGTAAGTGACATTAGTACTGGTGTGTGATACACATATAACGGTAAGTGACATTACCACTGGTGGGTGATACACATATAACTGAAAGTGACATTACCACTGGTGTTTTATACTCATATGACTGTAAGTGACATTACCACTGGTGGTTAATACTCATATAACTGAAAGTGACATTACCACTGATGTTTTATACTCATTTAACTTTAAGTGACATTACCACTGGTGTGTGATACACATATAACTGTAAGTGACATTACCACTGGTGTGTGATACACATATAGCTGTAAGTGACATTACCACTGGTGGGTGATACACATATAACTGTAAGTGACATTACCACTGGTGTGATACACATATAGCTGTAAGTGACATTACAACTGGTGGGTGATACTCATATAGCTATAAGTGACATTACCACTGGTGGGTGGTACACATATAACTGTAAGTGACATTACCACTGGTGGGTGATACTCATATAGCTGTAAGTGACATTACCACTGGTGGGTGATACTCATATAACTGTAAGTGACATTACTACTGATTTTTTATACTCATATAACTGTAAGTGACATTACTACTGGTGTGTGATACACATATAACGGTAAGTGACATTAACACTGGTGGATGATACACATATAACTGTAAGTGACATTACCACTGGTGAGTTATACACATATAACTGTAAGTGACATTACCACTGGTGGGCGATACACATATAACTGTAAGTGACATTACCACTGGTGGGTGATACACATATAACTGTAAGTGACATTACCACTGGTGTGATACACATATAGCTGTAAGTGACATTACCACTGGTGGGTGATACTCATATAGCTATAAGTGACATTACCACTGGTGGGTGATACTCATATAACTGTAAGTGACATTACCACTGGTGGGTGAAACGCATATAACTGTAAGTGACATTACCACTGGTGGGTGATACTCATATAACTGTAAGTGACATTACTACTGATGTTTTATACTCATATAGCTGTAAGTGACATTACTACTGGTGTGTGATACACATATAACGGTAAGTGACATTACCACTGGTGAGTTATACACATATAACTGTAAGTGACATTACCACTGGTGGGCGATACACATATAACTGTAAGTGACATTACCACTGGTGGGTGATACACATATAACTGTAAGTGACATTACCACTGGTGAGTGATACCCATATAACTGTAAGTGACATTACCACTGGTGGGTGATACTCATATAGCTTTAAGTGACATTACCACTGGTGGGTGATACTCATATAGCTATAAGTGACATTACCACTGGTGGGTGATACTCATATAGCTATAAGTGACATTACCACTAGTGGGTGATACACATATAACTGTAAGTGACATTACCACTGGTGGGTGATACACATATAACTGTAAGTGAAATTACCACTGGTGGGTGATACGCAAATAACTATAAGTGACATCACCACTGGTGGGTGGTACACATATAACTGTAAGTGACATTACCACTGGTGAGTGATACACATATAACTGTAAGTGACATTACCACTGGTGGGTGATACTCATATAGCTATAAGTGACATTACCACTGGTGGGTGATACTCATATAGCTATAAGTGACATTACCACTGGTGGGTGATACACATATAACTGTAAGTGACATTACCACTGGTGGGTGATACACATATAACTGTAAGTGAAATTACCACTGGTGGGTGATACGCATATAACTTTAAGTGACATTACCACTGGTGGGTGAAACGCATATAACTGTAAGTGACATTACCACTGGTGGGTGATACTCATATAACTGTAAGTGACATTACCACTGGTGGGTGATACACATATAACTGTAAGTGACATTACCACTGGTGAGTGATACACATATAACTGTAAGTGACATTACCACTGGTGTGATACACATATAACTGTAAGTGACATTACCACTGGTGGATGATACACATATAACTGTAAGTGACATTACCACTGGTGGGTGATACTCATATAGCTGTAAGTGACATTACCACTGGTGGGTGATACTCATATAGCTATAAGTGACATTACCACTGGTGGGTGGTACACATATAACTGTAAGTGACATTACCACTGGTGGGTGATACTCATATAGCTGTAAGTGACATTACCACTGGTGGGTGATACTCATATAACTGTAAGTGACATTACTACTGATGTTTTATACTCATATAACTGTAAGTGACATTACTACTGGTGTGTGATACACATATAATGGTAAGTGACATTACCACTGGTGGATGATACACATATAACTGTAAGTGACATTACCACTGGTGAGTTATACACATATAACTGTAAGTGACATTACCACTGGTGGGCGATACACATATAACTGTAAGTGACATTACCACTGGTGGGTGATACGCAAATAACTATAAGTGACATCACCACTGGTGGGTGGTACACATATAACTGTAAGTGACATTACCACTGGTGAGTGATACACATATAACTGTAAGTGACATTACCACTGGTGGGTGATACTCATATAGCTATAAGTGACATTACCACTGGTGGGTGATACTCATATAGCTATAAGTGACATTACCACTGGTGGGTGATACACATATAACTGTAAGTGACATTACCACTGGTGGGTGATACACATATAACTGTAAGTGAAATTACCACTGGTGGGTGATACGCATATAACTTTAAGTGACATTACCACTGGTGGGTGAAACGCATATAACTGTAAGTGACATTACCACTGGTGGGTGATACTCATATAACTGTAAGTGACATTACCACTGGTGGGTGATACACATATAACTGTAAGTGACATTACCACTGGTGAGTGATACACATATAACTGTAAGTGACATTACCACTGGTGTGATACACATATAACTGTAAGTGACATTACCACTGGTGGATGATACACATATAGCTGTAAGTGACATTACCACTGGTGGGTGATACTCATATAGCTTTAAGTGACATTACCACTGGTGGGTGATACTCATATAGCTATAAGTGACATTACCACTGGTGGGTGGTACACATATAACTGTAAGTGACATTACCACCGGTGGGTGATACTCATATAGCTGTAAGTGACATTACCACTGGTGGGTGATACTCATATAACTGTAAGTGACATTACTACTGATGTTTTATACTCATATAACTGTAAGTGACATTACTACTGGTGTGTGATACACATATAATGGTAAGTGACATTACCACTGGTGGATGATACACATATAACTGTAAGTGACATTACCACTGGTGAGTTATACACATATAACTGTAAGTGACATTACCACTGGTGGGCGATACACATATAACTGTAAGTGACATTACCACTGGTGGGTGATACACATATAACTGTAAGTGACATTACCACTGGTGAGTGATACACATATAACTGTAAGTGACATTACCACTGGTGGGTGATACTCATATAGCTGTAAGTGACATTACCACTGGTGGGTGATACTCATATAGCTATACGTGACATTACCACTGGTGGGTGATACTCATATAGCTATAAGTGACATTACCACTGGTGGGTGATACACATATAACTGTAAGTGACATTACCACTGGTGGGTGATACACATATAACTGTAAGTGAAATTACCACTGGTGGGTGATACGCAAATAACTATAAGTGACATCACCACTGGTGGGTGGTACACAAATAAGTGTAAGTGACAGTATCACTGGTGTGTGATACACATATAACTGTAAGTGACATTACCACTGGTGGGTGATACACATATAACTGAAAGAGACATTACCACTGGTGGGTGATACACATATAACTGTAAGTGACATTACCACTGGTGGGTGATACGCATATAACTTCAAGTGACATTACCACTGGTGGGTGAAACGCATATAACTTTAAGTGACATTACCACTGGTGGGTGATACACATATAACTGTAAGTGACATTACCACTGGTGGGTGATACTCATATAACTGTAAGTGACATTACCACTGGTGGGTGATACGCATATAACTTTAAGTGACATTACCACTGGTGGGTGATACTCATATAGCTATAAGTGACATTACCACTGGTGGGTGATACTCATATAGCTATAAGTGACATTACCACTGGTGGGTGATACACATATAACTGTAAGTGACATTACCACTGGTGGGTGATACACATATAACTGTAAGTGAAATTACCACTGGTGGGTGATACGCATATAACTTTAAGTGACATTACTACTGATGTTTTATACTCATATAACTGTAAGTGACATTACTACTGGTGTGTGATACACATATAACGGTAAGTGACATTACCACTGGTGGGTGATACACATATAACTGAAAGTGACATTACCACTGGTGTTTTATACTCATATGACTGTAAGTGACATTACCACTGGTGGTTAATACTCATATAACTGAAAGTGACATTACCACTGATGTTTTATACTCATGTAACTTTAAGTGACATTACCACTGGTGTGTGATACACATATAACTGTAAGTGACATTACCACTGGTGTGTGATACACATATAGCTGTAAGTGACATTACCACTGGTGGGTGATACACATATAACTGTAAGTGACATTACCACTGGTGTGATACACATATAACTGTAAGTGACATTACCACTGGTGGGTGATACACATATAGCTGTAAGTGACATTACCACTGGTGGGTGATACTCATATAGCTATAAGTGACATTACCACTGGTGGGTGGTACACATATAACTGTAAGTGACATTACCACTGGTGGGTGATACTCATATAGCTGTAAGTGACATTACCACTGATTTTTTATACTCATATAACTGTAAGTGACATTACTACTGGTGTGTGATACACATATAACGGTAAGTGACATTAACACTGGTGGATGATACACATATAACTGTAAGTGACATTACCACTGGTGAGTTATACACATATAACTGTAAGTGACATTACCACTGGTGGGCGATACACATATAACTGTAAGTGACATTACCACTGGTGGGTGATACACATATAACTGTAAGTGACATTACCACTGGTGAGTGATACACATATAACTGTAAGTGACATTACCACTGGTGGGTGATACTCATATAGCTGTAAGTGACATTACCACTGGTGGGTGATACTCATATAGCTATAAGTGACATTACCACTGGTGGGTGATACTCATATAGCTATAAGTGACATTACCACTGGTGGGTGATACTCATATAGCTATAAGTGACATTACCACTGGTGGGTGATACTCATATAGCTATAAGTGACATTACCACTGGTGGGTGATACACATATAACTGTAGGTGACATTACCACTGGTGGATGATACACATATAACTGTAAGTGACATTACCACTGGTGAGTGATACACATATAACTGTAAGTGACATTACCACTGGTGGGTGATACACATATAACTGTAGGTGACATTACCACTGGTGGGCGATACACATATAACTGTAAGTGACATTACCAAGTGACATTACCACTGGTGGGTGATACTCATATAACTGTAAGTGACATTACTACTGGTGTTTTATACTCATATAACTGTAAGTGACATTACTACTGGTGTGTGATACACATATAACGGTAAGTGACATTACCACTGGTGGATGATACGCATATAACTTTAAGTGACATTACCACTGGTGGGTGATACTCATATAACTGTAAGTTACATTACCACTGGTGGGTCATACTCATATAACCGTAAGTGACATTACCACTGGTGGGTGATACATATATAACTGAAAGTGACATTACCACTGGTGTTTTATACTCATATGACTGTAAGTGACATTACCACTGGTGGTTAATACTCATATAACTGAAAGTGACATTACCACTGATGTTTTATACTCATGTAACTTTAAGTGACATTACCACTGGTGTGTGATACACATATAACTGTAAGTGACATTACCACTGGTGTGTGATACACATATAACTGTAAGTGACATTACCACTGGTGGGTGATACACATATAACTGTAAGTGACATTACCACTGGTGGGTGATACTCATATAACTATAAGTAACATTACCACTGGTGAGTGATACTCATATAACTATAAGTAACATTACCACTGGTGGGTGATACACATATAACTGTAAGTGACATTACCACTGGTGTGTGATACACATATAACTGTAAGTGACATTACCACTGGTGGGTGATACACCTATAACTGTAAGTGAGATTACCACTGGTGTGATACACCTATAACTTTAAATGACATTACCACTGGTGGGTGATACTCATATAACGGTAAGTGACATTACCACTGGTGTGAGACACATATAACTGTAAGTGACATTACCACTGATGGGTTATACACATATAACTGTAAGTGACATTACCACTGGTGGGTGATACACCTATAACTGTAAGTTACATTACCACTGGTGGGTGATACTCATATAACCGTAAGTGACATTACCACTGGTGGGTGATACACATATAACTGTAAGTGACATTACCACTGGTGTGTGATACTCATATAACTGTACGTGACATAACCACTGGTGGGTGATACGCATATAACTGTGAGTGACATTACCACTGGTGGGTGATACTCATATAACTGTAAGTGACATTACCGCTGGTGGGTGATACACATATAACTGTAAGTGACATTACCAGTGGTGTTTTATACTCATATAACTGTAAGTGACATTACCACTGGTGGGTAATACACATATAACTGTAAGTGACATTAGCATTGGTGTGATACATATATAACTGTAAGTGACATTACCACTGGTGTGTGATACACATTTAACTGTAAGTGACATTACCACTGGTGTGTGATACACATACAACTGTAAGTGACATTACCATTGGTGTGATACATATATAACTGTAAGTGACATTACCACTGGTGGGTGATACTCATATAACTATAAGTAACATTACCACTGGTGGGTGATACTCATATAACTATAGGTAACATTACCACTGTTGGGTGATACACATATAACTGTAAGTGACATTACCACTGGTGTGTGATACACATATAACTGTAAGTGACATTACCACTGGTGGGTGATACTCATATAGCTGTAAGTGACATTACCACTGATTTTTTATACTCATATAACTGTAAGTGACATTACTACTGGTGTGTGATACACATATAACGGTAAGTGACATTAACACTGGTGGATGATACACATATAACTGTAAGTGACATTACCACTGGTGAGTTATACACATATAACTGTAAGTGACATTACCACTGGTGGGCGATACACATATAACTGTAAGTGACATTACCACTGGTGGGTGATACACATATAACTGTAAGTGACATTACCACTGGTGAGTGATACACATATAACTGTAAGTGACATTACCACTGGTGGGTGATACTCATATAGCTGTAAGTGACATTACCACTGGTGGGTGATACTCATATAGCTATAAGTGACATTACCACTGGTGGGTGATACTCATATAGCTATAAGTGACATTACCACTGGTGGGTGATACTCATATAGCTATAAGTGACATTACCACTGGTGGGTGATACTCATATAGCTATAAGTGACATTACCACTGGTGGGTGATACACATATAACTGTAGGTGACATTACCACTGGTGGATGATACACATATAACTGTAAGTGACATTACCACTGGTGAGTGATACACATATAACTGTAAGTGACATTACCACTGGTGGGTGATACACATATAACTGTAGGTGACATTACCACTGGTGGGCGATACACATATAACTGTAAGTGACATTACCAAGTGACATTACCACTGGTGGGTGATACTCATATAACTGTAAGTGACATTACTACTGGTGTTTTATACTCATATAACTGTAAGTGACATTACTACTGGTGTGTGATACACATATAACGGTAAGTGACATTACCACTGGTGGATGATACGCATATAACTTTAAGTGACATTACCACTGGTGGGTGATACTCATATAACTGTAAGTTACATTACCACTGGTGGGTCATACTCATATAACCGTAAGTGACATTACCACTGGTGGGTGATACATATATAACTGAAAGTGACATTACCACTGGTGTTTTATACTCATATGACTGTAAGTGACATTACCACTGGTGGTTAATACTCATATAACTGAAAGTGACATTACCACTGATGTTTTATACTCATGTAACTTTAAGTGACATTACCACTGGTGTGTGATACACATATAACTGTAAGTGACATTACCACTGGTGTGTGATACACATATAACTGTAAGTGACATTACCACTGGTGGGTGATACACATATAACTGTAAGTGACATTACCACTGGTGGGTGATACTCATATAACTATAAGTAACATTACCACTGGTGAGTGATACTCATATAACTATAAGTAACATTACCACTGGTGGGTGATACACATATAACTGTAAGTGACATTACCACTGGTGTGTGATACACATATAACTGTAAGTGACATTACCACTGGTGGGTGATACACCTATAATTGTAAGTGACATTACCACTGGTGTGATACACCTATAACTTTAAATGACATTACCACTGGTGGGTGATACTCATATAGCTATAAGTGACATTACCACTGGTGGGTGATACTCATATAGCTATAAGTGACATTACCACTGGTGGGTGATACACATATAACTGTAGGTGACATTACCACTGGTGGATGATACACATATAACTGTAAGTGACATTACCACTGGTGAGTGATACACATATAACTGTAAGTGACATTACCACTGGTGGGTGATACACATATAACTGTAGGTGACATTACCACTGGTGGGCGATACACATATAACTGTAAGTGACATTACCAAGTGACATTACCACTGGTGGGTGATACTCATATAACTGTAAGTGACATTACTACTGGTGTTTTATACTCATATAACTGTAAGTGACATTACTACTGGTGTGTGATACACATATAACGGTAAGTGACATTACCACTGGTGGATGATACGCATATAACTTTAAGTGACATTACCACTGGTGGGTGATACTCATATAACTGTAAGTTACATTACCACTGGTGGGTCATACTCATATAACCGTAAGTGACATTACCACTGGTGGGTGATACATATATAACTGAAAGTGACATTACCACTGGTGTTTTATACTCATATGACTGTAAGTGACATTACCACTGGTGGTTAATACTCATATAACTGAAAGTGACATTACCACTGATGTTTTATACTCATGTAACTTTAAGTGACATTACCACTGGTGTGTGATACACATATAACTGTAAGTGACATTACCACTGGTGTGTGATACACATATAACTGTAAGTGACATTACCACTGGTGGGTGATACACATATAACTGTAAGTGACATTACCACTGGTGGGTGATACTCATATAACTATAAGTAACATTACCACTGGTGAGTGATACTCATATAACTATAAGTAACATTACCACTGGTGGGTGATACACATATAACTGTAAGTGACATTACCACTGGTGTGTGATACACATATAACTGTAAGTGACATTACCACTGGTGGGTGATACACCTATAATTGTAAGTGACATTACCACTGGTGTGATACACCTATAACTTTAAATGACATTACCACTGGTGGGTGATACTCATATAACGGTAAGTGACATTACCACTGGTGTGAGACACATATAACTGTAAGTGACATTACCACTGATGGGTTATACACATATAACTGTAAGTGACATTACCACTGGTGGGTGATACACCTATAACTGTAAGTTACATTACCACTGGTGGGTGATACTCATATAACCGTAAGTGACATTACCACTGGTGGGTGATACACATATAACTGTAAGTGACATTACCACTGGTGTGTGATACTCATATAACTGTAAGTGACATAACCACTGGTGGGTGATACGCATATAACTGTGAGTGACATTACCACTGGTGGGTGATACTCATATAACTGTAAGTGACATTACCGCTGGTGGGTGATACACATATAACTGTAAGTGACATTACCAGTGGTGTTTTATACTCATATAACTGTAAGTGACATTACCACTGGTGGGTAATACACATATAACTGTAAGTGACATTAGCATTGGTGTGATACATATATAACTGTAAGTGACATTACCACTGGTGTGTGATACACATTTAACTGTAAGTGACATTACCACTGGTGTGTGATACACATACAACTGTAAGTGACATTACCATTGGTGTGATACATATATAACTGTAAGTGACATTACCACTGGTGGGTGATACTCATATAACTATAAGTAACATTACCACTGGTGGGTGATACTCATATAACTATAGGTAACATTACCACTGTTGGGTGATACACATATAACTGTAAGTGACATTACCACTGGTGTGTGATACACATATAACTGTAAGTGACATTACCACTGGTGGGTGATACACCTATAACTGTAAGTGACATTACAACTGGTGTGATACACCTATAACTTTAAGTGACATTACCACTGGTGGGTGATACTCATATAACTGTAAGTGACATTACCACTGGTGTGAGACACATATAACTGTAAGTGACATTACCACTGATGGGTTATACCAAGAATTTATTAGTCTCCAATGTTGCCCAGCAAACACGACAGATACGTTGACCAACGTTAATATTTTCAATACTGTGCCAATGTGTTGCAAAGGGTGACAGCATTGAAACAACATCGGGACAACGTTGTAAACTTGCGGGGTTTATGGCAACCCAGCAAACATCAGACCTCCACCCAATGTTGGGTTAATGTTGGGCCACCGTCGAAGACGGTGGGCAAACATTAACACAACAACGGGTCGAAATTCAATTGAAACTCATTTGTCACTTAGTACAGGTGAACATCGTTATAACACGATCGTTGGGGTCCAATGAGTCAAATCGTGTTATAAGTGAATCGTGTTATACAATACGTTCTTTACAAATTTATAACACGATTTCTATGAAATATTATTATACCGCATTATAATATACAAAGATATCAAAGCATCTCCAGCGGGCCACTTATTCTCGCCTCACTGCCCGGCATTATGACATAATAAAAACACGATCTTCATTCAATTTATAACACGATCTTTAGACTAATGAAAATATGTTCGAATACAATACGTTCTTTACAAATTTATAACACGATTTCTATGAAATATTATTATACCGCATTATAATATACGAAGATATCAAAGCGTCTCCAGCGGGCCACTTATTCTCGCCTCACTGCCCGGCATTATGACATAATAAAAACACGATCTTCATTCAATTTATAACACGATCTTCGGAAATTTAAAACACGATCTACAGAAATTTATAACACGATCATTGGACTAATAATTATCTATTCGAATACAATACGTTCTTTACAATTTTATGACACGATTTTTATGATTGAATTATATTATTCTGTATTATAATATACGAAGATATCTAAGCGTCTCCAGCGGGCCAATTATTCTCGCCTCACTGCCCCGGTGTTATGACATAACACGGCACACTGTTCCGCGCTCATATGTGTAGACCCAGCGTTGGCCAAACATTGTTTCAATGCTGGGCGTAACGTTTAGCATTAGCTGAGTTAACATGATGCGTGTTGGCGTTGTCGGCGATAGCGATTAGTGTACGCGATGCACATACTGTTTACTCTTTCAATAAATCTTGTAGATTTGGAAATTATAACACGGTATTCTGTAAAAAAGCCAGAAAAGGGGTCCTAAATTTTGGGGTCCATGACCTTACCGTGTTATAACCGATCCGTGTTGTAACGATTCGTGTTATATCGTTGTTCACCTGTACAATTATATTAGTGGATAGGCCTACATCCACCGACACAATCTATTTAGATGTTCTCAATATTTTTTATGATTTATGTAGCATACACTAATATATATATATATATATCAGTCTTGGTAGTTTGAGACTGTTCTCAATCGTGTATTTAATAGTCCTACCTGTAAACCGAGCTTATTATTTTTCTTTCTTCGTCAACCCTATTTTCGGATGAGTGCTTAGTGTATTTTGTTTTTTTGTGCGATGGATCGTTCTTGTCAAACTGTGGGACTTCGAAAAGTTCATATAATTAATCCAGGATTATGCAAGATAGCCGCTTATGCTAGTGTCAACTTTCCCGTTCTACAAGTGCGCTCTCTAGTCTGGGGTTATTTTGACCAGCATCATGCCATTGAGATTTCGCGCATAAAGGCCGACATTCCACCTCAGCGTGGTGGACCAGCAACTGTTACTGTTGTACGCGTAACTGACGCAGGATAAGCAGATCTAATTGTTGCTGGTGACGTCATAGAGTCTGTATCAATGAAGGTAACTTTGTCGACTTGGAAAAAACTGGCAAACTTCTGGAAAAACTTAGGCCAGCTTATGTATTCTGTGCTGGTGTGTCTAAAACGGAATTTCAGGCTGTTTGTTCTGGTGTGAGATATGTTCCCGATTAAGTAGTTGAGAAAAATGTGCCATTCAATCGAGTTGCCAGCAAAAAAATGTTTAAAATGGTACACACTTCGCACAAATGCCACTAGAGATGAGAGGAACCTTGTGCTAGAAAGAGATAACAGGTGTGCTGAATGTAACCAGATGTATCACCGTGCAAGATTTACAAGTAGACGAAATCTAGACATTCCGTTAAAAGGGCGACTACAGAGGACATAGGACCGTCTTCCAGTAATCCTATTCACCCTTCGAGTCCACGTAGCAAAGATATACTGTATTTTTGTGCATCATTAGTGAATGTTATTTATTTGAGATGTGAAAGGTTAGTCATTTATTCAAGTACATTTGCCCAATAATAAATGCGCATTAACATACCAAGCGTTGCCAATAATTGTTGTAGATGTTTAAATCGCATATCCATCACAATTGATGCGGCTACGTCGTCCCTTTTTGCTAAAGAGGCTCTCACTCGGGATCACCATTTTTGTCATTTTATTTTGACTAATGTATAATAACTTTTCAAAATAATATATTTCCCCTAAAACATTACTTTCTATCAAGTACTTTGTAATGTTAAGATATTATTTTAGCTAAAGGTGAAATCCCCCCCCCCCACACACACTTCCTCGCTCACAATAGTGATAGGACTAACTTTATACCATGAAGCAAACGCGTCACAGTGTAGTTTCTTACTAAATTAAAACAAAAATCCATCAACGAAATTTTATTCCGTGTAAACATTCAGCCACAATAAGGTCCTGAGCGATGTACCAACATTAAAACAATATCTAATGAGCCATTCACAGGAAACACAAAACATATTTATAATATTTATTCAATTTAGGACCAACGAAAGACGTTGGACCAACGTTGTATGAATGATATACAAATATTTTGTGTTTACTGGGCTGCCTCGTGCCGGTCGGGTGGTTTCTCTATCCCCCCCCCCTTGTTTACCATTTGGCCAATATCTTCAATTTTGATCATCTCACCACTGTGTCAAATCGTTCTGTCGTATCATACGGGGTGAAGGTGATGTGACAGGCTGGTAATGTGGCTGGTTGACGCATGGCTGATGTTGTTTGCGGCAAAAATCGAAGACATGCTTCCCTACAGTCTGTATAATTGGCGAACGTGATTCAGATTAACCCTTTATCACCGAGTAGTTTCCGATCAGTTTATAAATGTGTTTTCACCAATTTAGGCATCTTTTTAAGTTGCTGGGCGGAGACAAGAAAAAAAATGTTTTTTAAAGTGATTAAATATTTAGTTACAGCATATCCTTCAGACAATTATTTATTCCATGAAAAATCAATCTCAAAGTATTTATTTCAAATATACTCCATTCCCCTATTGGAGATTGAATGGTGGCTCCTGACAATTTTCTGAGTATTCATGACAAATTATGAATACAAGTATTCGTATTGTATTTGAATACTATTTAAAATTCCTGTATTTATCAAAACCGAGAAGTGGAACAAAAAAACGTGTTATTGAAACACAACTGATTTAAGCCCCTATATTTTTTCTTCTTGCTAGGATCTTACACGCATAACGTTGTACAGGTAAGTTTTGAAAAAGAGCGATTGACTAAAGATGTGTGTGTCATAAATCTGCGGCCTGTGCGCTGTGACATAATACTATGCCTGAGCCTACTCTCTTAACATGTTAACAGACAAATCCGTTCACCCTCTTTTTGATGACAACATTGCAATATGTGATAAGAGTACCGTACTCACAAACCACGGCCGTCATCGTCTCCAGGCCTCCAACAACATCCTCCTCACCTTCTCAGTAAAACACGATAAGTTGATCCATGCAGTGTTAGATTTATGTTGGGCCAGCGTCGCAGAATTTATGCTATGGGTCTACAACTGGGACTTAGTATAGCCCTAAATGTCATCGTATTTCACTAGTGGTAAACGGCATTGAATGCTGTACTACGAACAGACAGACAATATTTTGTTGACACAAAGACAAGTCATCACAGATTTATTCGTCTGTACCTACATTCTAAACATTAATTCAATGTTGAACCAATGTATCAGGATACATAAAAACACACTATTTCTGTGAATGACATGCATTACATTATTATTCTTCTATTAAAACAGCTTTTTCATTACATCTTGCCACTATAGGTATATTTTACATGTATTTGTATTCGATTACATCTGGACAGTGATGTATTCGTATTCAAATACATTTTTAAAGAGAGTATTTGTATTCATGACTTCACTTGTACAATTATATTAATAGACATATGGCATCATGTATATTTAGCATCATTGATAGGCTCTATAATCTGATAGTACAGATACACGATCATGGTGATTTTAAAACCTGCTACTGAACTGTTTACGAGCCACAACTTTCAAAGGGTTTAGACCTATATATAATTGTCCAGCAGAGTGACTGGCTTTCGATCGGGGGAAGTGGGCTATGTATAGCAGCATCTTGTTGGTGGATATATGCTCATGAATACTCGTGTGGATACCAGGAGCAGATCCCATCTGTATCAGATATGTACTTAACCACAGCGTCAGATAAGACAAGCTGACAATGACGCCTTTGTGAGATCCTAGCCATGTGCTGAACGCGCACGTGTTCCACCAGCTTATTCCGTAGTCTGACATGTGCACCGCTCCTCCAATAGGAAACAGCTCAGTCATATATTATGATAATTAGGCGAGATCCCCATTGGAGTAGTCGACAGACAGTGTGCATGCATCGCGAGAAAGATGCATCAGTAGCGGTATACCACTGTGATTCAAGGGACGCCTAGCGTGTACGTGTTAGCTAAACTGCGAAACTCAAACTACCATGGACAAGTGGGCATACATCTCTCCAAATCGCGCTTTTAAAAATCAAAATCGGCCCACAAACAACGGAACTACAGTACTTTCAAAAATACAATAAATTGGAATATCAGCATATATTCAGTGCTACATTCTTGGTTAATAAATTCTTGGTTATACACATATAACTGTAAGTGACATTACCACTGGTGGGTGATACACCTATAACTGTAAGTTACATTACCACTGGTGGGTGATACTCATATAACCGTAAGTGACATTACCACTGGTGGGTGATACACATATAACTGTAAGTGACATTACCACTGGTGTGTGATACTCATATAACTGTAAGTGACATAACCACTGGTGGGTGATACACATATAACTGTGAGTGACATTACCACTGGTGGGTGATACTCATATAACTGTAAGTGACATTACCACTGGTGGGTGATACACATATAACTGTAAGTGACATTACCAGTGGAGTTTTATACTCATATAACTGTAAGTGACATTACCACTGGTGGGTGATACACATAACTGTCAGTGACATTACCACTGGTGTGTGACACACATCTAGCTGTAAGTAACATTACCACTGGTGGGTGATACACATATAACTGTAAGTGACATTAGCATTGGTGTGATACATATATAACTGTAAGTGACATTACCACTGGTGGGTGATACTCATATAACTATAAGTGACATTACCACTGGTGGGTGATACAGATATAGCTGTAAGTGACATTACCACTGGTGGGTGATACACATATAACTGTAAGTGACATTACCACTGGTGGGTGATACACCTATAACTGTAAGTGACATTACCGCTGGTGTGTTACACATATAACTGTAAGTGACATTACCACTGGTGTTTTATACAAATATAACTGTAAGAGACATTACCAGTGGTGTTTTATACTCATCCAACTGTAAGTGACATTACCACTGGTGTGTCATATTCATATAACTGTGAGAGACATTACCAATGATGTGTGATACTCATATAACTGTAAGTGACATTACCACTGGTGTTTTATACACATATAACTGTAAGTGACATTACCACTGGTGGGTGCTACGCAAATAACTATAAGTGAAATTACCACTAGTGGGTGGTACACATATAACTGTAAGTGACATTACCACTGGTGGGTGATACACATATAACTGTAAGTGACATTAGCATTGGTGTGATACATATATAACTGTAAGTGACATTACCACTGGTGTGTGATACACATTTAATTGTAAGTGACATTACCACTGGTGTGTGATACACATATAACTGTAAGTGACATTACCATTGGTGTGATACATATATAACTGTAAGTGACATTACCACTGGTGGGTGATACTCATATAACCGTAAGTGACATTACCACTGGTGGGTGATACACATATAACTGTGGGTGACATTACCACTGGTGGGTGATACTCATATAACTGTAAGTGACATTACCACTGGTGGGTGATACACATATATCTGTAAGTGACATTACCAGTGGTGTTTTATACTCATATAACTGTAAGTGACATTACCACTGGTGTGTGATACTCATATAACTGTAAGTGACATTACCACTGGTGTGTGATATTCATATATCTGTAAGTGACATAACCACTGGTGGGTGATACACATATAACTGTGAGTGACATTACCACTGGTGGGTGCTACGCAAATAACTATAAGTGAAATTACCACTAGTGGGTGGTACACATATAACTGTAAGTGACATTACCACTGGTGGGTGATACACATATAACTGTAAGTGACATTACCAGTGGTGTTTTATACTCATATAACTGTAAGTGACATTACCATTGGTGTGTGATACACAGATAACTGTAAGTGACATTACCTCTGGTGGGTGATACACATATATCTGTAAGTGACATTACCACTGGTGGGTGATACTCATATAACTATAAGTGACATTACCACTGCTGTTTGATACACATATAACTGTAAGTGACATTACCACTGGTGGGTGATAATCATATAACTATAAGTGACATTACCACTGGTGGGTGATACTCATATAACTGTAAGTGACATTACCACTGGTGGGTGATACACATATAACTGTAAGTGACATTACCAGTGGTGTTTTATACTCATATAACTGTAAGTGACATTACCACTGGTGGGTGATACACATATAACTGTAAGTGACATTACCACTGGTGTGTGATACACATCTAGCTGTAAGTGACATTACCACTGGTGGGTGATACACATATAACTGTAAGTGACATTAGCATTGGTGTGATACATATATAACTGTAAGTGACATTACCACTGGTGGGTGATACTCATATAACTATAAGTGACATTACCACTGGTGGGTGATACAGATATAGCTGTAAGTGGCATTACCACTGGTGGGTGATACACATATAGCTGTAAGTGACATTACCACTGGTGGGTGATACACATATAACTGTAAGTGACATTACCACTAGTGGGTGATACACCTATAACTGTAAGTGACATTACCGCTGGTGTGTTACACATATAACTGTAAGTGACATTACCACTGGTGTTTTATACAAATATAACTGTAAGTGACATTAGCAGTGGTGTTTTATACTCATCCAACTGTGAGTGACATTACCACTGGTGTGTCATATTCATATAACTGTGAGAGACATTACCACTGATGTGTGATACTCATATAACTGTAAGTGACATTACCACTGGTGTTTTATACACATATAACTGTAAGTGACATTACCACTGGTGGGTGCTACGCAAATAGCTATAAGTGAAATTACCACTAGTGGGTGGTACACATATAACTGTAAGTGACATTACCACTGGTGGGTGATACACATATAACTGTAAGTGACATTGGCATTGGTGTGATACATATATAACTGTAAGTGACATTTCCACTGGTGTGTGATACACATTTAACTGTAAGTGACATTACCACTGGTGTGTGATACACATATAACTGTAAGTGACATTACCATTGGTGTGATACATATATAACTGTAAGTGACATTACCACTGGTGGGTGATACTCATATAACTATAAGTAACATTACCACTGGTGGGTGATACTCATATAACTATAAGTGACATTACCACTGGTGGGTGATAGACATATAACTGTAAGTGACATTACCACTGGTGTGTGATACACATATAACTGTAAGTGACATTACCACTGGTGGGTGATACACCTATAACTGTGGGTGACATTACCACTGGTGGGTGATACACATATATCTGTAAGTGACATTACCAGTGGTGTTTTATACTCATATAACTGTAAGTGACATTACCACTGGTGTGTGATAATCATATAACTGTAAGTGACATTACCACTGGTATGTGATACTCATATATCTGTAAGTGACATAACCACTGGTGGGTGATACACATATAACTGTAAGTGACATTACCACTGGTGGGTGATACACATATAACTGTAAGTGACCTTACCAGTGGTGTTTTATACTCATATAACTGTAAGTGACATTACCACTGCTGGGTGATACACATATAACTGTAAGTGACATTACCACTGGTGGGTGATACTCATATAACTATAAGTGACATTACCACTGGTGGGTGATAGACATATAACTGTAAGTGACATTACCACTGGTGTGTGATACACATATAACTGTAAGTGACATTACCACTGGTGGGTGATACACCTATAACTGTGGGTGACATTACCACTGGTGGGTGATACACATATATCTGTAAGTGACATTACCAGTGGTGTTTTATACTCATATAACTGTAAGTGACATTACCACTGGTGTGTGATAATCATATAACTGTAAGTGACATTACCACTGGTATGTGATACTCATATATCTGTAAGTGACATAACCACTGGTGGGTGATACACATATAACTGTAAGTGACATTACCACTGGTGGGTGATACACATATAACTGTAAGTGACATTACCAGTGGTGTTTTATACTCATATAACTGTAAGTGACATTACCACTGCTGGGTGATACACATATAACTGTAAGTGACATTACCACTGGTGGGTGATACTCATATAACTATAAGTGACATTACCACTGGTGGGTGATACACATATAACTGTAAGTGACATTACCACTGGTGTGATACACATATAACTGTAAGTGACATTACCACTGGTGGGTGATACACATATAACTGTAAGTGACATTACCACTGGTGAGAGATACACATATAACTGTAAGTGACATTACCACTGGTGTGTGATACACATATACCTGTAAGTGACATTACCACTGGTGGGTGATACACCTATAACTGTAAGTGGCATTACCACTGGTGTGATACACTTATAACTGTAAGTGACATTACCACTGGTGGGTGATACTCATATAACTGTAAGTGACATTACCACTGGTGTGATACACATATAACTGTAAGTGACATTACCACTGATGGGTTATACACATATAACTGTAAGTGACATTACCACTGGTAGGTGATACTCATATAACTGTAAGTGACATTACCACTGGTGGGTGATACACATATAACTGTAAGTGACATTACCACTGGTGGGTGATACTCATATGACTGTAAGTGACATTACCACTGGTGGGTGATACACATATAACATTAAGTGACATTACCACTGGTGAGTGTTACTCATATAACTGTAAGTGACATTACCACTGGTGCGTGATACACATATAACTGTGAGTGACATTACCACTGGTGGGTGATACTCATATAACTGTAAGCGACATTACCACTGGTGGGTGATACACATATAACTGAAAGTGACATTACCACTGGTGTGTGATAATCATATAACTGTAAGTGACATTACCACTGGTATGTGATACTCATATATCTGTAAGTGACATAACCACTGGTGGGTGATACACATATAACTGTGAGTGACATTACCACTGGTGGGTGATACTCATATAACTGTAAGTGACATTACCACTGGTGGGTGATACACATATAACTGTAAGTGACATTACCAGTGGTGTTTTATACTCATATAACTGTAAGAGACATTACCACTGGTGTGTGATACACATATAACTTTAAGTGACATTACCTCTGGTGGGTGATACACATATGACTGTAAGTGACATTACCACTGGTGGGTGATACTCATATAACTATAAGTGACATTACCACTGCTGGGTGATACACATATAACTGTAAGTGACATTACCACTGGTGGGTGATACTCATATAACTATAAGTGACATTACCACTGGTGGGTGATACACATATAACTGTAAGTGACATTACCACTGGTGTGATACACATACAACTGTAAGTGACATTACCACTGGTGGGTGATACAC
This sequence comes from Flabesymbios commensalis, assembly GCA_964017125.1. Lineage (NCBI taxonomy): Eukaryota > Metazoa > Annelida > Polychaeta > Terebellida > Flabelligeridae > Flabesymbios > Flabesymbios commensalis. Next base: position 93,517,631 of record OZ024908.1, read on the forward strand.
ATATAATTGTAAGTGACATTACCACTGGTGAGTGATACACATATAACTGTAAGTGACATTACCACTGGTGTGTGATACACATATACCTGTAAGTGACATTACCACTGGTGGGTGATACACCTATAACTGTAAGTGACATTACCACTGGTGTGATACTCTTATAACTGTAAGTGACATTACCACTGGTAGGTGATACTCATATAACTGTAAGTTACATTACCACTGGTGTGATACACATATAACTGTAAGTGACATTACCACTGATGGGTTATACACATATAACTGTAAGTGACATTACCACTGGTGGGTGATACACCTATAGCTGTAAGTGACATTACCACTGGTGGGTGATACTCATATAACTGTAAGTGACATTACCACTGGTGGGTGATACACATATAACTGTAAGTGACATTACCACTGGTGGGTGATACTCATATAACTGTAAGTGACATTACCACTGGTGGGTGATACTCATATCACTGTAAGTGACATTACCACTGGTGGGTGATACACATATAACTTTAAGTGACATTACCACTGGTTGGTGATACTCAGATAACTGTAAGTGACATTACCACTGGTGCGTGATACACATATAACTGTGAGTGACATTACCACTGGTGGGTGATACTCATATAACTGTAAGCGACATTACCACTGGTGGGTGATACACATATAACTGAAAGTGACATTACCACTGGTGTTTTATACTCATATAACTGTAAGTGACATTACCACTGGTGGGTGATACTCATATAACTGAAAGTGACATTACCACTGATGTTTTATACTCATATAACTGTAAGTGACATTACCACTGGTGTGTGATACACATTTAACCGTAAGTGATATTACCACTGGTGTGTGGTACACATATAGCTGTAAGTGACATTACCACTGGTGGGTGATACACATATAACTGTAAGTGACATTACCACTGGTGTGATACACATATAACTGTAAGTGACATTACCACTGGTGTGTGATACACATATAACTGTAAGTGACATTACCACTGGTGGGTGATACACATATAACTGTAAGTGACATCATCACTGGTGGGTGATACAGATATAGCTGTAAGTGACATTACCACCGGTGGGTGATACACATATAACTGTAAGTGACATTACCACTGGTGGGTGATACACCTATAACTGTAAGTGACATTACCGCTGGTGTGTTACACATATAACTGTAAGTGACATTACCACTGGTGTTTTATACAAATATAACTGTAAGTGACATTACCAGTGATGTTTTATACTCATCCAACTGTAAGTGACATTACCACTGGTGTGTCATATTCATATAACTGTGAGAGACATTACCACTGATATGTGATACTCATATAACTGTAAGTGACATTACCACTGGTGTTTTATACACATATAACTGTACGTGACATTACCACTGGTGGGTGCTACGCAAATAACTATAAGTGAAATTACCACTAGTGGGTGATACACATATAACTGTGGGTGACATTACCACTGGTGGGTGATACTCATATAACTGTAAGTGACATTACCACTGGTGGGTGATACACATATATCTGTAAGTGACATTACCAGTGGTGTTTTATACTCATATAACTGTAAGTGACATTACCACTGGTGTGTGATACTCATATAACTGTAAGTGACATTACCACTGGTGTGTGATATTCATATATCTGTAAGTGACATAACCACTGGTGGGTGATACACATATAACTGTGAGTGACATTACCACTGGTGGGTGCTACGCAAATAACTATAAGTGAAATTACCACTAGTGGGTGGTACACATATAACTGTAAGTGACATTACCACTGGTGGGTGATACACATATAACTGTAAGTGACATTACCAGTGGTGTTTTATACTCATATAACTGTAAGTGACATTACCATTGGTGTGTGATACACATATAACTGTAAGTGACATTACCTCTGGTGGGTGATACACATATGACTGTAAGTGACATTACCACTGGTGGGTGATACTCATATAACTATAAGTGACATTACCACTGCTGTTTGATACACATATAACTGTAAGTGACATTACCACTGGTGGGTGATAATCATATAACTATAAGTGACATTACCACTGGTGGGTGATACTCATATAACTGTAAGTGACATTACCACTGGTGGGTGATACACATATAACTGTAAGTGACATTACCAGTGGTGTTTTATACTCATATAACTGTAAGTGACATTACCACTGGTGGGTGATACACATATAACTGTAAGTGACATTACCACTGGTGTGTGATACACATCTAGCTGTAAGTGACATTACCACTGGTGGGTGATACACATATAACTGTAAGTGACATTAGCATTGGTGTGATACATATATAACTGTAAGTGACATTACCACTGGTGGGTGATACTCATATAACTATAAGTGACATTACCACTGGTGGGTGATACAGATATAGCTGTAAGTGGCATTACCACTGGTGGGTGATACACATATAGCTGTAAGTGACATTACCACTGGTGGGTGATACACATATAACTGTAAGTGACATTACCACTAGTGGGTGATACACCTATAACTGTAAGTGACATTACCGCTGGTGTGTTACACATATAACTGTAAGTGACATTACCACTGGTGTTTTATACAAATATAACTGTAAGTGACATTAGCAGTGGTGTTTTATACTCATCCAACTGTGAGTGACATTACCACTGGTGTGTCATATTCATATAACTGTGAGAGACATTACCACTGATGTGTGATACTCATATAACTGTAAGTGACATTACCACTGGTGTTTTATACACATATAACTGTAAGTGACATTACCACTGGTGGGTGCTACGCAAATAGCTATAAGTGAAATTACCACTAGTGGGTGGTACACATATAACTGTAAGTGACATTACCACTGGTGGGTGATACACATATAACTGTAAGTGACATTGGCATTGGTGTGATACATATATAACTGTAAGTGACATTACCACTGGTGTGTGATACACATTTAACTGTAAGTGACATTACCACTGGTGTGTGATACACATATAACTGTAAGTGACATTACCATTGGTGTGATACATATATAACTGTAAGTGACATTACCACTGGTGGGTGATACTCATATAACTATAAGTAACATTACCACTGGTGGGTGATACTCATATAACTATAAGTGACATTACCACTGGTGGGTGATAGACATATAACTGTAAGTGACATTACCACTGGTGTGTGATACACATATAACTGTAAGTGACATTACCACTGGTGGGTGATACACCTATAACTGTGGGTGACATTACCACTGGTGGGTGATACACATATATCTGTAAGTGACATTACCAGTGGTGTTTTATACTCATATAACTGTAAGTGACATTACCACTGGTGTGTGATAATCATATAACTGTAAGTGACATTACCACTGGTATGTGATACTCATATATCTGTAAGTGACATAACCACTGGTGGGTGATACACATATAACTGTAAGTGACATTACCACTGGTGGGTGATACACATATAACTGTAAGTGACCTTACCAGTGGTGTTTTATACTCATATAACTGTAAGTGACATTACCACTGCTGGGTGATACACATATAACTGTAAGTGACATTACCACTGGTGGGTGATACTCATATAACTATAAGTGACATTACCACTGGTGGGTGATAGACAAATAACTGTAAGTGACATTACCACTGGTGTGTGATACACATATAACTGTAAGTGACATTACCACTGGTGGGTGATACACCTATAACTGTGGGTGACATTACCACTGGTGGGTGATACACATATATCTGTAAGTGACATTACCAGTGGTGTTTTATACTCATATAACTGTAAGTGACATTACCACTGGTGTGTGATAATCATATAACTGTAAGTGACATTACCACTGGTATGTGATACTCATATATCTGTAAGTGACATAACCACTGGTGGGTGATACACATATAACTGTAAGTGACATTACCACTGGTGGGTGATACACATATAACTGTAAGTGACATTACCAGTGGTGTTTTATACTCATATAACTGTAAGTGACATTACCACTGCTGGGTGATACACATATAACTGTAAGTGACATTACCACTGGTGGGTGATACTCATATAACTATAAGTGACATTACCACTGGTGGGTGATACACATATAACTGTAAGTGACATTACCACTGGTGTGATACACATATAACTGTAAGTGACATTACCACTGGTGGGTGATACACATATAACTGTAAGTGACATTACCACTGGTGAGAGATACACATATAACTGTAAGTGACATTACCACTGGTGTGTGATACACATATACCTGTAAGTGACATTACCACTGGTGGGTGATACACCTATAACTGTAAGTGGCATTACCACTGGTGTGATACACTTATAACTGTAAGTGACATTACCACTGGTGGGTGATACTCATATAACTGTAAGTGACATTACCACTGGTGTGATACACATATAACTGTAAGTGACATTACCACTGATGGGTTATACACATATAACTGTAAGTGACATTACCACTGGTAGGTGATACTCATATAACTGTAAGTGACATTACCACTGGTGGGTGATACACATATAACTGTAAGTGACATTACCACTGGTGGGTGATACTCATATGACTGTAAGTGACATTACCACTGGTGGGTGATACACATATAACATTAAGTGACATTACCACTGGTGAGTGTTACTCATATAACTGTAAGTGACATTACCACTGGTGCGTGATACACATATAACTGTGAGTGACATTACCACTGGTGGGTGATACTCATATAACTGTAAGCGACATTACCACTGGTGGGTGATACACATATAACTGAAAGTGACATTACCACTGGTGTGTGATAATCATATAACTGTAAGTGACATTACCACTGGTATGTGATACTCATATATCTGTAAGTGACATAACCACTGGTGGGTGATACACATATAACTGTGAGTGACATTACCACTGGTGGGTGATACTCATATAACTGTAAGTGACATTACCACTGGTGGGTGATACACATATAACTGTAAGTGACATTACCAGTGGTGTTTTATACTCATATAACTGTAAGAGACATTACCACTGGTTTGTGATACACATATAACTTTAAGTGACATTACCTCTGGTGGGTGATACACATATGACTGTAAGTGACATTACCACTGGTGGGTGATACTCATATAACTATAAGTGACATTACCACTGCTGGGTGATACACATATAACTGTAAGTAACATTACCACTGGTGGGTGATACTCATATAACTATAAGTGACATTACCACTGGTGGGTGATACACATATAACTGTAAGTGACATTACCACTGGTGTGATACACATATAACTGTAAGTGACATTACTACTGGTGGGTGATACACATATAATTGTAAGTGACATTACCACTGGTGAGTGATACACATATAACTGTAAGTGACATTACCACTGGTGTGTGATACACATATACCTGTAAGTGACATTACCACTGGTGGGTGATACACCTATAACTGTAAGTGACATTACCACTGGTGTGATACTCTTATAACTGTAAGTGACATTACCACTGGTGGGTGATACTCATATAACTGTAAGTTACATTACCACTGGAGTGATACACATATAACTGTAAGTGACATTACCACTGATGGGTTATACACATATAACTGTAAGTGACATTACCACTGGTGGGCGATACACCTATAGCTGTAAGTGACATTACCACTGGTGGGTGATACTCATATAACTGTAAGTGACATTACCACTGGTGGGTGATACACATATAACTGTAAGTGACATTACCACTGGTGGGTGATACTCATATAACTGTAAGTGACATTACCACTGGTGGGTGATACTCATATCACTGTAAGTGACATTACCACTGGTGGGTGATACACATATAACTTTAAGTGACATTACCACTGGTTGGTGATACTCAGATAACTGTAAGTGACATTACCACTGGTGCGTGATACACATATAACTGTGAGTGACATTACCACTGGTGGGTGATACTCATATAACTGTAAGCGACATTACCACTGGTGGGTGATACACATATAACTGAAAGTGACATTACCACTGGTGTTTTATACTCATATAACTGTAAGTGACATTACCACTGGTGGGTGATACTCATATAACTGAAAGTGACATTACCACTGATGTTTTATACTCATATAACTGTAAGTGACATTACCACTGGTGCGTGATACACATTTAACCGTAAGTGATATTACCACTGGTGTGTGATACACATATAGCTGTAAGTGACATTACCACTGGTGGGTGATACACATATAACTGTAAGTGACATTACCACTGGTGTGTGATACACATATAGCTGTAAGTGACATTACCACTGGTGTGATACACATATAACTGTAAGTGACATTACCACTGGTGTGTGATACACATATAACTGTAAGTGACATTACCACTGGTGGGTGATACACATATAACTGTAAGTGACATCATCACTGGTGGGTGATACAGATATAGCTGTAAGTGACATTACCACCGGTGGGTGATACACATATAACTGTAAGTGACATTACCACTGGTGGGTGATACACCTATAACTGTAAGTGACATTACCGCTGGTGTGTTACACATATAACTGTAAGTGACATTACCACTGGTGTTTTATACAAATATAACTGTAAGTGACATTACCAGTGATGTTTTATACTCATCCAGCTGTAAGTGACATTACCACTGGTGTGTCATATTCATATAACTGTGAGAGACATTACCACTGATATGTGATACTCATATAACTGTAAGTGACATTACCACTGGTGTTTTATACACATATAACTGTACGTGACATTACCACTGGTGGGTGCTACGCAAATAACTATAAGTGAAATTACCACTAGTGGGTGGTACACATATAACTGTAAGTGACATTACCACTGGTGGGTGATACACATATAACTGTAAGTGACATTACCACTGGTGGGTGATACACATATAACTGTAAGTGAAATTACCACTGGTGGGTGACACGCAAATAACTATAAGTGACATCACCACTGGTGGGTGGTACACATATAAGTGTAAGTGACAGTATCACTGGTTTGTGATACACATATATCTGTAAGTGACATTACCACTGGTGGGTGATACTCATATAACTGTAAGTGACATTACCACTGGTGGGTGATACACATATAACTGTAAGTGACATTGCCACTGGTGGGTGATACACATATAACTGTAAGTGACATTACCACTGGTGTGATACACATATAACTGTAAGTGACATTACCACTGGTGGATGATACACATATAGCTGTAAGTGACATTACCACTGGTGGGTGATACTCATATAACTGTGAGTGACATTACCACTGGTGGGTGATACTCATATAACTATAAGTGACCTTATCACTGGTGGGTGATACTCATATAACTGTAAGTGACATTACTACTTGTGTTTTATACCCATATAACTGTAAGTGACATTACTACTGGTGTGTGATACACATATAACGGTAAGTGACATTACCACTGGTGGGTGATACTCATATAGCTGTGAGTGACATTACCACTGGTGGGTGATACACATATAACGGTAAGTGACATTACCACTGGTGGGTGATACTCATATAGCTGTGAGTGACAATACCACTGGTGTGATACACATATAACTGTAAGTGACATTACCACTGGTGGGTGATACACATATAACGGTAAGTGACATTACCACTAGTGAGTGATACACATATAACTGTAAGTGACATTACCACTGATGGGTGATACACATATAACTGTAAGTGACATTACCACTGGTGGGTGATACACATATAACAGTAAATGACATTACCACTGGTGAGTGATACACATATAACTGTAAGTTACATTACCAATGGTGGGTGATACACATATAAGTGTCAGTGACATTACCACTGGTGTGATACACATATAACTGTAAGTAACATTACCACTGGTGGGTGATACACATATAACTGTCAGTGACATTACCACTGGTGTCATACACATATAACTGTAAATGACATTACCACTGGTGGGTGATACACATATAACTGTAGGTGCCATTACCACTGGTGGGTGATACACATATAACTGTAAGTGCCATTACCACTGGTGGGTGATACACATATAACTGTAAGTGACATTACCACTGGTGAGTGATACACATATAACTGTAAGTCACATTACCACTGGTGGGTGATACACATATTACTGTCAGTGACATTACCACTGGTGAGTGATACACATATAACTGTAAGTGACATTACCACTGGTGTGATACTCATATAACTGTAAGTGACATTTCCGCTGGTGTTTCATACTCATATAACTGTAAGTGACATTACCACTGGTGGGTGATACACATATAACTGTAAGTGACATTACCAGTGGTGTTTTATACTCATATAACTGTAAGTGACATTACCACTGGTGTGTGATATTCATATAACTGTAAGAGACATTACCACTGATGTGTGATACTCATATAACTATAAGTGACATTACCACTGGTGGCTGGTACACATATAACTGTAAGTGACATTACCACTTGTGGGTGATACACATATAACTGTAAGTGACATTACCACTGGTGGGTGGTACACATATAACTGTAAGTGACATTACCACTGGTGGGTGATACACATATAACTGTAAGTGACATTGCCACTGGTGGGTGATACACATATAACTGTAAGTGACATTACCACTGGTGTGATACACATATAACTGTAAGTGACATTACCACTGGTGGATGATACACATATAGCTGTAAGTGACATTACCACTGGTGGGTGATACTCATATAACTGTGAGTGACATTACCACTGGTGGGTGATACTCATATAACTATAAGTGACCTTATCACTGGTGGGTGATACTCATATAACTGTAAGTGACATTACTACTTGTGTTTTATACCCATATAACTGTAAGTGACATTACTACTGGTGTGTGATACACATATAACGGTAAGTGACATTACCACTGGTGGGTGATACTCATATAGCTGTGAGTGACATTACCACTGGTGGGTGATACACATATAACGGTAAGTGACATTACCACTGGTGGGTGATACTCATATAGCTGTGAGTGACAATACCACTGGTGTGATACACATATAACTGTAAGTGACATTACCACTGGTGGGTGATACACATATAACGGTAAGTGACATTACCACTAGTGAGTGATACACATATAACTGTAAGTGACATTACCACTGATGGGTGATACACATATAACTGTAAGTGACATTACCACTGGTGGGTGATACACATATAACAGTAAATGACATTACCACTGGTGAGTGATACACATATAACTGTAAGTTACATTACCAATGGTGGGTGATACACATATAAGTGTCAGTGACATTACCACTGGTGTGATACACATATAACTGTAAGTAACATTACCACTGGTGGGTGATACACATATAACTGTCAGTGACATTACCACTGGTGTCATACACATATAACTGTAAATGACATTACCACTGGTGGGTGATACACATATAACTGTAGGTGCCATTACCACTGGTGGGTGATACACATATAACTGTAAGTGCCATTACCACTGGTGGGTGATACACATATAACTGTAAGTGACATTACCACTGGTGAGTGATACACATATAACTGTAAGTCACATTACCACTGGTGGGTGATACACATATTACTGTCAGTGACATTACCACTGGTGAGTGATACACATATAACTGTAAGTGACATTACCACTGGTGTGATACTCATATAACTGTAAGTGACATTTCCGCTGGTGTTTCATACTCATATAACTGTAAGTGACATTACCACTGGTGGGTGATACACATATAACTGTAAGTGACATTACCAGTGGTGTTTTATACTCATATAACTGTAAGTGACATTACCACTGGTGTGTGATATTCATATAACTGTAAGAGACATTACCACTGATGTGTGATACTCATATAACTATAAGTGACATTACCACTGGTGGCTGGTACACATATAACTGTAAGTGACATTACCACTTGTGGGTGATACACATATAACTGTAAGTGACATTACCACTGGTGGGTGGTACACATATAACTGTAAGTGACATTACCACTGGTGGGTGATACACATATAACTGTAAGTGACATTACCACTGGTGTGTGATACACATATAACTGTAAGTGACATTACCACTGGTGGGTGATACACATATAGCTATATGTGACATTACCACTGGTGTGATACACATATAACTTTAAGTGACATTAACACTGGTGTGTTACACATATAACTGTAAGTGACATTACCACTGGTGGGTGATACACATACAACTGTAAGTGACTTTACCACTGGTGCGTGATACACATATAACTGTAAGTGACATTACCACTGGCGTGTGATACACCTATAAATGTAAGTGACATTACCACTGGTGCGTGATACACATATAACTGTAAGTTACATTACCACTGGTATGTGATACACATATAACTGTAAGTGACATTACCACTGGTGTGTTACACATATAACTGTAAGTGACATTACCACTGGTGCGTGATACACATATAACTGTAAGTGACATTATCACTGGTGTGTGATACACATATAACTGTAAGTGACATTACCACTGGTGGGTGATACTCATATAACTATAAGTGACCTTATCACTGGTGGGTGATACTCATATAACTGTAAGTGACATTACTACTTGTGTTTTATACCCATATAACTGTAAGTGACATTACTACTGGTGTGTGATACACATATAACGGTAAGTGACATTACCACTGGTGGGTGATACTCATATAGCTGTGAGAGACATTACCACTGGTGGGTGATACATATATAACGGTAAGTGACATTACCACTGGTGGGTGATACTCATATAGCTGTGAGTGACAATACCACTGGTGTGATACACATATAACTGTAAGTGACATTACCACTGGTGGGTGATACACATATAACGGTAAGTGACATTACCACTAGTGAGTGATACACATATAACTGTAAGTGACATTACCACTGATGGGTGATACACATATAACTGTAAGTGACATTACCACTGGTGGGTGATACACATATAACAGTAAATGACATTACCACTGGTGAGTGATACACATATAACTGTAAGTTACATTACCACTGGTGGGTGATACACATATAACTGTCAGTGACATTACCACTGGTGTGATACACATATAACTGTAAGTAACATTACCACTGGTGGGTGATACACATATAACTGTCAGTGACATTACCACTGGTGTCATACACATATAACTGTAAATGACATTACCACTGGTGGGTGATACACATATAACTGTAAGTGACATTACCACTTGTGGGTGATACACATATAACTGTCAGTGACATTACCACTGGTGTGATACACATATAACTGTAAGTGACATTACCACTGGTGGGTGATACACATATAACTGTCAGTGACAATACCACTGGTGTGATACACATATAACTGTAAATGACATTACCACTGGTGGGTGATACACATATAACTGTAGGTGACATTACCACTGGTGGGTGATACACATATAACTGTAAGTGCCACTACCACTGGTGGGTGATACACATATAACTGTAAGTGACATTACCACTGGTGAGTGATACACATATAACTGTAAGTGACATTACCACTGGTGGGTGATACACATATTACTGTCAGTGACATTACCACTGGTGGATGATACACATATAACTGTAAGTGACATTACCACTGGTGTGATACTCATATAACTGTAAGTGACATTTCCGCTGGTTTTTCATACTCATATAACTGTAAGTGACATTACCACTGGTGGGTGATACACATATAACTGTAAGTGACATTACCAGTGGTGTTTTATACTCATATAACTGTAAGTGACATTACCACTGGTGTGTGATATTCATATAACTGTAAGAGACATTACCACTGATGTGTGATACTCATATAACTATAAGTGACATTACCACTGGTGGCTGGTACACATATAACTGTAAGTGACATTACCACTTGTGGGTGATACACATATAACTGTAAGTGACATTACCACTGGTGGGTGGTACACATATAACTGTAAGTGACATTACCACTGGTGGGTGATACACATATAACTGTAAGTGACATTACCACTGGTGGGTGATACTCATATAACTGTAAGTGACATTACCACTGGTGGGTGATACTCATATCACTGTAAGTGACATTACCACTGGTGGGTGATACACATATAACTTTAAGTGACATTACCACTGGTGGGTGATTCTCATATAACTGTAAGTGACATTACCACTGGTGCGTGATACACATATAACTGTGAGTGACATTACCACTGGTGGGTGATACTCATATAACTGTAAGTGACATTACCACTGGTGGGTGATACACATATAACTGAAAGTGACATTACCACTGGTGTTTTATACTCATATAACTGTAAGTGACATTACCACTGGTGGGTGATACTCATATAACTGAAAGTGACATTACCACTGATGTTTTATACTCATATAACTGTAAGTGACATTACCACTGGTGTGTGATACACATTTAACCGTAAGTGATATTACCACTGGTGTGTGATACACATATAGCTGTAAGTGACATTACCACTGGTGGGTGATACACATATAACTGTAAGTGACATTACCACTGGTGTGTGATACACATATAGCTGTAAGTGACATTACCACTGGTGTGATACACATATAACTGTAAGTGACATTACCACTGGTGTGTGATACACATATAACTGTAAGTGACATTACCACTGGTGGGTGATACACATATAACTGTAAGTGACATCATCACTGGTGGGTGATACAGATATAGCTGTAAGTGACATTACCACCGGTGGGTGATACACATATAACTGTAAGTGACATTACCACTGGTGGGTGATACACCTTTAACTGTAAGTGACATTACCGCTGGTGTGTTACACATATAACTGTAAGTGACATTACCACTGGTGTTTTATACAAATATAACTGTAAGTGACATTACCAGTGATGTTTTATACTCATCCAACTGTAAGTGACATTACCACTGGTGTGTCATATTCATATAACTGTGAGAGACATTACCACTGATATGTGATACTCATATAACTGTAAGTGACATTACCACTGGTGTTTTATACACATATAACTGTACGTGACATTACCACTGGTGGGTGCTACGCAAATAACTATAAGTGAAATTACCACTAGTGGGTGGTACACATATAACTGTAAGTGACATTACCACTGGTGGGTGATACACATATAACTGTAAGTGACATTACCACTGGTGGGTGATACACATATAACTGTAAGTGAAATTACCACTGGTGGGTGATACGCAAATAACTATAAGTGACATCACCACTGGTGGGTGGTACACATATAAGTGTAAGTGACAGTATCACTGGTGTGTGATACACATATATCTGTAAGTGACATTACCACTGGTGGGTGATACTCATATAACTGTAAGTGACATTACCACTGGTGGGTGATACACATATAACTGTAAGTGACATTGCCACTGGTGGGTGATACACATATAACTGTAAGTGACATTACCACTGGTGTGATACACATATAACTGTAAGTGACATTACCACTGGTGGATGATACACATATAGCTGTAAGTGACATTACCACTGGTGGGTGATACTCATATAACTGTGAGTGACATTACCACTGGTGGGTGATACTCATATAACTATAAGTGACCTTATCACTGGTGGGTGATACTCATATAACTGTAAGTGACATTACTACTTGTGTTTTATACCCATATAACTGTAAGTGACATTACTACTGGTGTGTGATACACATATAACGGTAAGTGACATTACCACTGGTGGGTGATACTCATATAGCTGTGAGTGACATTACCACTGGTGGGTGATACACATATAACGGTAAGTGACATTACCACTGGTGGGTGATACTCATATAGCTGTGAGTGACAATACCACTGGTGTGATACACATATAACTGTAAGTGACATTACCACTGGTGGGTGATACACATATAACGGTAAGTGACATTACCACTAGTGAGTGATACACATATAACTGTAAGTGACATTACCACTGATGGGTGATACACATATAACAGTAAATGACATTACCACTGGTGAGTGATACACATATAACTGTAAGTTACATTACCAATGGTGGGTGATACACATATAACTGTCAGTGACATTACCACTGGTGTGATACACATATAACTGTAAGTAACATTACCACTGGTGGGTGATACACATATAACTGTCAGTGACATTACCACTGGTGTCATACACATATAACTGTAAATGACATTACCACTGGTGGGTGATACACATATAACTGTAGGTGCCATTACCACTGGTGGGTGATACACATATAACTGTAAGTGCCATTACCACTGGTGGGTGATACACATATAACTGTAAGTGACATTACCACTGGTGAGTGATACACATATAACTGTAAGTGACATTACCACTGGTGGGTGATACACATATTACTGTCAGTGACATTAACACTGGTGGGTGATACACATATAACTGTAAGTGACATTACCACTGGTGTGATACTCATATAACTGTAAGTGACATTTCCGCTGGTGTTTCATACTCATATAACTGTAAGTGACATTACCACTGGTGGGTGATACACATATAACTGTAAGTGACATTACCAGTGGTGTTTTATACTCATATAACTGTAAGTGACATTACCACTGGTGTGTGATATTCATATAACTGTAAGAGACATTACCACTGATGTGTGATACTCATATAACTATAAGTGACATTACCACTGGTGGCTGGTACACATATAACTGTAAGTGACATTACCACTTGTGGGTGATACACATATAACTGTAAGTGACATTACCACTGGTGGGTGGTACACATATAACTGTAAGTGACATTACCACTGGTGGGTGATACACATATAACTGTCAGTGACATTACCACTGGTGTCATACACATATAACTGTAAATGACATTACCACTGGTGGGTGATACACATATAACTGTAGGTGCCATTACCACTGGTGGGTGATACACATATAACTGTAAGTGCCATTACCACTGGTGGGTGATACACATATAACTGTAAGTGACATTACCACTGGTGAGTGATACACATATAACTGTAAGTGACATTACCACTGGTGGGTGATACACATATTACTGTCAGTGACATTAACACTGGTGGGTGATACACATATAACTGTAAGTGACATTACCACTGGTGTGATACTCATATAACTGTAAGTGACATTTCCGCTGGTGTTTCATACTCATATAACTGTAAGTGACATTACCACTGGTGGGTGATACACATATAACTGTAAGTGACATTACCAGTGGTGTTTTATACTCATATAACTGTAAGTGACATTACCACTGGTGGGTGATACACATATTACTGTCAGTGACATTAACACTGGTGGGTGATACACATATAACTGTAAGTGACATTACCACTAGTGAGTGATACACATAACTGTAAGTGACATTACCACTGATGGGTGATACACATATAACTGTAAGTGACATTACCACTGGTGGGTGATACACATATAACAGTAAATGACATTACCACTGGTGAGTGATACACATATAACTGTAAGTTACATTACCACTGGTGGGTGATACACATATAACTGTCAGTGACATTACCACTGGTGTGATACACATATAACTGTACGTAACATTACAACTGGTGGGTGATACACATATAACTGTCAGTGACATTACCACTGGTGTCATACACATATAACTGTAAATGACATTACCACTGGTGGGTGATACACATATAACTGTAGGTGCCATTACCACTGGTGGGTGATACACATATAACTGTAAGTGCCATTACCACTGGTGGGTGATACACATATAACTGTAAGTGACATTACCACTGGTGAGTGATACACATATAACTGTAAGTGACATTACCACTGGTGGGTGATACACATATTACTGTCAGTGACATTACAACTGGTGGGTGATACACATATAACTGTAAGTGACATTACCACTGGTGTGATACTCATATAACTGTAAGTGACATTTCCGCTGGTGTTTCATACTCATATAACTGTAAGTGACATTACCACTGGTGGGTGATACACATATAACTGTAAGTGACATTACCAGTGGTGTTTTATACTCATATAACTGTAAGTTACATTACCACTGGTGTGTGATATTCATATAACTGTAAGAGACATTACCACTGATGTGTGATACTCATATAACTATAAGTGAGATTACCACTGGTGGCTGGTAAACATATAACTGTAAGTGACATTACCACTTGTGGGTGATACACATATAACTGTCAGTGACATTACCACTGGTGTGATACACATATAACTGTAAGTGACATTACCACTGGTGGATGATACACATATAGCTGTAAGTGACATTACCACTGGTGGGTGATACTCATATAACTGTGAGTGACATTACCACTGGTGGGTGATACTCATATAACTATAAGTGACCTTATCACTGGTGGGTGATACTCATATAACTGTAAGTGACATTACTACTTGTGTTTTATACCCATATAACTGTAAGTGACATTACTACTGGTGTGTGATACACATATAACGGTAAGTGACATTACCACTGGTGGGTGATACTCATATAGCTGTGAGTGACATTACCACTGGTGGGTGATACACATATAACGGTAAGTGACATTACCACTGGTGGGTGATACTCATATAGCTGTGAGTGACAATACCACTGGTGTGATACACATATAACTGTAAGTGACATTACCACTGGTGGGTGATACACATATAACGGTAAGTGACATTACCACTAGTGAGTGATACACATATAACTGTAAGTGACATTACCACTGATGGGTGATACACATATAACTGTAAGTGACATTACCACTGGTGGGTGATACACATATAACAGTAAATGACATTACCACTGGTGAGTGATACACATATAACTGTAAGTTACATTACCAATGGTGGGTGATACACATATAACTGTCAGTGACATTACCACTGGTGTGATACACATATAACTGTAAGTAACATTACCACTGGTGGGTGATACACATATAACTGTCAGTGACATTACCACTGGTGTCATACACATATAACTGTAAATGACATTACCACTGGTGGGTGATACACATATAACTGTAGGTGCCATTACCACTGGTGGGTGATACACATATAACTGTAAGTGCCATTACCACTGGTGGGTGATACACATATAACTGTAAGTGACATTACCACTGGTGAGTGATACACATATAACTGTAAGTGACATTACCACTGGTGGGTGATACACATATTACTGTCAGTGACATTACCACTGGTGGGTGATACACATATAACTGTAAGTGACATTACCACTGGTGTGATACTCATATAACTGTAAGTGACATTTCCGCTGGTGTTTCATACTCATATAACTGTAAGTGACATTACCACTGGTGGGTGATACACATATAACTGTAAGTGACATTACCAGTGGTGTTTTATACTCATATAACTGTAAGTGACATTACCACTGGTGTGTGATATTCATATAACTGTAAGAGACATTACCACTGATGTGTGATACTCATATAACTATAAGTGACATTACCACTGGTGGCTGGTACACATATAACTGTAAGTGACATTACCACTTGTGGGTGATACACATATAACTGTCAGTGACATTACCACTGGTGTGATACACATATAACTGTAAGTGACATTACCACTGGTGGGTGATACACATATAACTGTCAGTGACAATACCACTGGTGTGATACACATATAACTGTAAATGACATTACCACTGGTGGGTGATACACATATAACTGTAGGTGACATTACCACTGGTGGGTGATACACATATAACTGTAAGTGCCACTACCACTGGTGGGTGATACACATATAACTGTAAGTGACATTACCACTGGTGAATGATACACATATAACTGTAAGTGGCATTACCACTGGTGGGTGATACACATATTACTGTCAGTGACATTACCACTGGTGGATGATACACATATAACTGTAAGTGACATTACCACTGGTGTGATACTCATATAACTGTAAGTGACATTTCCGCTGGTTTTTCATACTCATATAACTGTAAGTGACATTACCACTGGTGGGTGATACACATATAACTGTAAGTGACATTACCAGTGGTGTTTTATACTCATATAACTGTAAGTAACATTACCACTGGTGTGTGATATTCATATAACTGTAAGAGACATTACCACTGATGTGTGATACTCATATAACTATAAGTGACATTACCACTGGTGGCTGGTACACATATAACTGTAAGTGACATTACCACTTGTGGGTGATACACATATAACTGTAAGTGACATTACCACTGGTGGGTGGTACACATATAACTGTAAGTGACATTACCACTGGTGGGTGATACACATATAACTGTAAGTGACATTACCACTGGTGTGTGATACACATATAACTATAAGTGACATTACCACTGGTGGGTGATACACTTATAGCTATATGTGACATTACCACTGGTGTGATACACATATAACTGTAAGTGACATTACCACTGGTGTGATACACATATAACTGTAAGTGACATTACCAATGGCGTGTGATACACCTATAAATGTAAGTGACATTACCACTGGTGCGTGATACACATATAACTGTAAGTGACATTACCACTGGTATTTGATACACATATAACTGTAAGTGACATTACCACTGGTGGGTGATAAACATATAACTGTAAGTGACATTACCACTGGCGTGTGATACCCCTATAAATGTAAGTGACATTACCACTGGTGCGTGATACACATATAACTGTAAGTGACATTACCACTGGTGCGTGATACACATATAACTCTAAGTGACATTACCACTGGTGTGATACACATATAACTGTAAGTGACATTACCACTGGTGTGTGATACACATATAACTGTAAGTGACATTACCACTGGTGGGTGACACACATACAACTGTAAGTGACTTTACTACTGGTGCGTGATACACATATAACTGTAAGTGACATTACCACTGGCGTGTGATACACCTATAAATGTAAGTGACATTACCACTGGTGCATGATACACATATAACTGTAAGTTACATTACCACTGGTATGTGATACACATATAACTATAAGTGCCATTACCACTGGTGGGTGATACACATATAACTGTAAATGACATTACCACTGGTGTGATACACATATAACTGTAAGTGACATTACCTCTGGTGGGTGATACACATATAACTGTAAGTGACATTACCACTGGTATGTGATACACATATAGCTGTAAGTGACATTAAACTGGTGCGTGATACACATATAACTGTAAGTGACATTACCACTGGTATGTGATACACATATAGCTGTAAATGACATTACCACTGGTGGGTGATACACATATAACTGTAAGTGACATTATCACTGGTGTGATACACATATAACTGTAAGTGACATTACCTCTGGTGGGTGATACACATATAACTGTAAGTGACATTACCACTGGTGTGATACACATATAACTGTAAGTTACATTACCACTGGTGTGGGTGATACTCATATAGCTGGAAGTGACATTACCACTGGTGTGTGATACACATATAACTGTAAGTGACATTACCACTGGTGGGTGTGATACACATATAACTATAAGTGACATTACCACTGGTGTGTGATACACATATAACTGTAAGTGACATTACCACTGGTGTGATACACATATAACTGTAAGTGACATTACCACTGGTGTGTGATACACATATAACTATAAGTGACATTACCACTGGTGTTTTATACACATATAACTGTAAGTGATATTACCACTGGTGCGTGATTCACATATAACTGTAAGTGACATTACCACTGGTGTGTGATACACCTATAACTGTAAGTGACATTACCACTGGTGCGTGTTACACATATATCTGTAAGTGACATTACCTCTGGTGGGTGATACACATATAACTGTAAGTGACATTACCACTGGTGTGATACACATATAACTGTAAGTGACATTACCACTGGTGTGTGATACACCTATAACTGTAAGTTTCATTACCACTGGTGAGTGATACACATATAACTGTAAGTGACATTACCAATGGATGGTGATACACATGTAACTGTAAGTGACATTACCACTGGTGGGTGATACTCATATAACTGTAAGTGACATTACCACTGGTGGGTGATTCTCATATAACTGTAAGTGACATTACCACTGGTATGTGATACACATATAACTGTAAGTGACATTACCACTGGTGTGTTACACATATAACTGTAAGTGACATTACCACTGGTGGGTGATACTCATATAACTGTAAGTGACATTACCACTGGTGTGTGATACACATATAACTATAAGTGACATTACCACTGGTGTGTGATACGCTATGTGTGAAAAACTAGATTCTTTAGAAGTTTGGTGTTATGTTTCAATTCTTATTCTGTTGGTGTATCCCTGTGGAGTATCACAGGGATCCATTCTGAACTCATAACTATTTCTAATTTACGTCTATGTCATGAAACCAGCTGTGACAAAATGAAATGAATCGGGCTTTAGGCCACCTTTGTGCACATATAGGCTAAACTGGGCCAGGAGAACCTTTTGAGGATGGTGAGATGATTGAGATGACACTATCCTCCAGACACAGGTTTCGAAATTCGAGCCCTGGCGGTGTGAGGCCGAGCACGCTACCTCTTACCAGCTGTGACATGTAAATTGATTTGGCCCAAAACCTGCATTTATAGATGACAACTTAGATACACACAGTCTTGTCCGCCGGAACTGGCATATACATGAGTAGATTCCTCCAGAATGATCCCATTGGTTGTTTTTCTGATTGTAGGTGAACACGAATGGAGTGATCTCTTTCCTGATCCAGGAATGATCCCATTGGTTGTTTTTCTGATTGTAGGTGAACACGAATGGAGTGATCTCTTTTATGGTGCAGGAATGATCCTATTGGTTGTCTTTCTGATTGTAGGTGAACACGAATGGAGTGATCTCTTTCCTGGTCCAGGAATGATCCCATTGGTTGTTTTTCTGATTGTAGGTGAACACGAATGGAGTGATCTCTTTCCTGGTCCAGGAATGATCCCATTGGTTGTTTTTCTGATTGTAGGTGAACACGAATGGAGTGATCTCTTTCCTGGTCCAGGAATGATCCCATTGGTTGTTTTTTCTGATTGTAGGTGAACACGAATGGAGTGATCTCTTTCCTGGTGCCGGTCTCACAGATGGAAGTTGTCCCGTTCCCTTTGGGAGGCAATAAGCGGCTCGTGGCCCCTTTTTGGGGAGATTCGGATACTACAAGAGACAGGGGTACTATATCATACAGGGAAACAACAGGTTAGTAATCTATCATACAGGGAAACAACAGGCTGGTAATCTATCATACAGGGAAACAACAGGTTGGTAATCTATCCTACAGGGGAACAACAGGTTGGCAAACCAGCATTATCTGTTCATCTAATAATATGAAAACATATCATATTCCGGGTATTATCTGGTGGTGATGCAGCTGTTAGAGCTCGCGCCTCTGATTCTGAAGCAGGATGTTATAAGTTCGATGTGTCCAATACTAATATATGTATGTATATGTGTAGTTGTTTCTGTACTACGAGAACAAATTTAATACATTATACAATTTTTTACCAAGTATTTTGGTTCGAGTTTGCACTATCTACATATAAGTATTTCCCATTCCACCCTTTAAACCTTTTGGTTTGTACAAACATACTTCAGCGCTTTAAGGGCTATGCTCCGTCGTTGCATCTACCACATGACATGCTGTGAATAAAACACAAACTTCTGTTGATGTCAATACCTAGATGATAGGACAGGTCATTTATGTGAGTTTGTTTTATATGCGGCCATTTTAACACGAGCTTCTGCTGGTGTTAATACCTAGATGATAGGACAGCTCATTTCTGTGTGTTTGTTTCAGATGCGGCCATCTTAACACGAGCTTCTGCTGGTGTTAATACCTAGATGATAGGACAGCTCATTTCTGTGTGTTTGTTTTATATGCGGCCATTTTAACACGAGCTTCTGCTGGTGTTAATACCTAGATGATAGGACAGCTCATTTCTGTGTGTTTGTTTCAGATGCGGCCATCTTAACACGAGCTTCTGCTGGTGTTAATACCTAGATGATAGGACAGCTCATTTCTGTGTGTTTGTTTCAGATGCGGCCATCTTAACACGAGCTTCTGCTGGTGTTAATACCTAGATGATAGGAGAGGTCATTTATGTGAGTTTGTTTCAGATGCGGCCATCTTAACACGAGCGTCTGCTGATGTTATTACCTAGATGATATAGGACAGCTCATTTATGTGTGTTTGTTTCAGATGCGGCCATTTTAACACGAGCTTCTGCTGATGTTAATACCTAGATGATAGGAGAGGTCATTCATGTGAGTTCGTTTCAGATGCGGCCATCTTAACACGAGCTTCTGCTGGTGTTAATACCTAGATGATAGGAGAGCTCATTTCTGTGTGTTTGTTTCAGATGCGGCCATCTTAACACGAGCTTCTGCTGGTGTTAATACCTAGATGATAGGACAGCTCATTTCTGTGTGTTTGTTTCAGATGCGGTCATCTTAACAAGAGCTTCTGCTGGTGTTAATACCTAGATGATATAGGACAGCTCATTTATGTGTGTTTGTTTCAGATGCGGCCATTTTAACACGAGCTTCTGCTGATGTTAATACCTAGATAATAGGAGAGGTCATACATGTGAGTTCGTTTCAGATGCGGCCATCTTAACACGAGCTTCTGCTGGTGTTAATACCTAGATGATAGGAGAGCTCATTTCTGTGTGTTTGTTTCAGATGCGGCCATCTTAACACGAGCTTCTGCTGGTGTTAATACCTAGATGATAAGACAGCTCATTTCTGTGTGTTTGTTTCAGATGCGGCCATCTTAACACGAGCTTCTGCTGGTGTTAATACCTAGATGATAGGACAGCTCATTTCTGTGTGTTTGTTTCAGATGCGGCCATTGTAACACGAGCTTCTGCTGGTGTTAATACCTAGATGATAGGAGAGCTCATTTCTGTGTGTTTGTTTTATATGCGGCCATTTTAACACGAGCTTCTGCTGGTGTTAATACCTAGATGATAGGAGAGCTCATTTCTGTGTGTTTGTTTCAGATGCGGCCATTTTAACACGCGCTTCTGCTGATGTTCGTCAGGCCTTCCCGTCTCAGGTTAACTTCCGTGCGTCTTGGGTGTTCATCACAACCTGGGATGCTGTGGCTTTTTTTGGTTCTAATGGCCAACCATCAGCTTCTTATGTGAGCCCATCAGTAAGTACAATCAACCCCTGTAGCGCTGAATTATTTGTGTATCAATCATGGAGACCAAAGAGTTTTTTTCAATTCGACATCATCATAATTGACTTAGCTAACTCTTCCCGGCTCATTTGAATACCTATGTTATGGGTCTACAGCCATTATAATTTTTTTAATTCGGGGACCGTCTCTATACGTTAGAATCTGACGTCTGGAGACGTCAGATTCTAACGTATAAAGAAGGTCACTGCGCTGAAAGGGTTAAAACACATCACTACTTTATCTTCTTTGTGCGACCACGACATTCTAAGCCGAGAATGGAGAGTTATAATGGTTGTAGATCCATAACATAAGTATTCAAATGAAACGTAATGAGCTAACTCAGACATGTATGGTATCTTGGACCTATTGGTCCCCATAGTTTATACAAAAGCCTAGCATTATTTATTTTAAAATGCCATCAAATGTGTAATAATTAAAAAAGAACCCATGTGTTTTAACAGAGGAACAGTTTCCAAGCTGTTCTAATCACTAACGGACGTCACTCATTCTGCATCTTTAATTATGGTGACATCACATGGACTACAGGCACATCCAGTGGTGGTAACAGGGATGGACTTGGTGGCACACCAGCACAGGTGCTGTATGCAACATAACCTGGTATATCATAACCTGGTATACCATAACCTGGTATATCATAACCTGCTATGCCAAAAGATATAAAGCAGTAACCACTTATTAATTAAAAAGTAAACCGTTACTTGTTTATACTTTTTTACCTGATTACATACCTTAGTTCATGCGATTTTTATCTTCTTACATAGAAAATATGCAGTTACTTTTTTTTTACTTTTTTATCTAATTGCATATCCTATTCATTGTGATTGTTTAAATTGACATTGGCCATCATGAGGCCAGATTTGTAAATTATTTTTATAACTAGACAGTGGCATTAATTTTGGCAAAAACACATCAACACCCAACAGGAAGCACTTGTGATCATGAAGGTAACCTAGAGTGCCAACCCCAGCCACCCACTGCGAGTGATTCTACAACAAATCATAACTAATTCTGCTTGCAAAAATATTATTTCAGGAGTTAACTTGGTTGAAATGGGTCAGACCAAGGAAATTCAATTTATTGAATTTCCTTGGTCTGACAGATCAGAGGGCCGCGGTAAAAATATAATTACATATAATATTTACCATATTTATCATTGTAGGCTGGGTTTAACGCTGGTGACGGGGTGATGTACTTTAACGTACCAGGATCACGTACGGCCGCCATAGTTGACATTGAGACCACGACTAACGTGGACGTGCCCGGTAGATGGGTGTACAGGATTGATAACGCCAACATAGAAGAAGGCGGATGCAACACAGCAGGTTGGTGCGATTTGTCATGCCTCTGAGCTCGGTCCTCTGAAGAGATAGGCATCAGAGAGTTAATAAACTTAATCAATTGCTTTAACCCGGCAAGCACAATGTTGGCCTAATGTTAACCCAGCGTCGTAGAACTGTTTAAATAATAGCGGTATTTCTTTTCATTTGCAACCAACTTCAAATCATTTTTACCCACTACATGTCGAGAATTGCGACAGCAATTCACGGCTTGTTCTGG
>OZ024908.1:93542745-93825245 GCA_964017125.1 Flabesymbios commensalis
ATATACAGCCCTAGCAGCACAAGGGTTAACGTGTATATGTACAGTCCTAGTGGCACAATTGTTAACACGTATATATACAGACCTAGTAGCACAAGGGTTAACGTGTATACATACGGCCCTAGAAGTACAAGGGTTAACGTGTATATATACAGTCCTAGCAGCACAAGGTTTACCGTGTATATATACAGTTCTAGCAGCACAAGGGTTAACGTGTATATATACAGTCCTAGCAGCACAAGGGTTAACGTGTATATATACGGCCCTAGAAGTACAAGGGTTAACGTGTATATATACAGTCATATACAGCACAAGGGTTAACGTGTATATATACGGTCCTAGCAGCACAAGGGTTAACGTGTATATATACAGTCCTAGCAGCACAAGGGTTAACGTGTATATATACAGTCCTAGCAGCACAAGGATTAACGTGTATATATACGGCCCTAGTGGCACAAGGGTTAACACGTATATATACGGCCCTAGAAGTACAAGGGTTAACGTGTATATATACAGTCCTTGCAGCACAAGGGTTAACGTGTATATATACAGTCCTAGCAGCACAAGGGTTAACACGTATATATACGGCCCTAGAAGCACAAGGGTTAACACGTATATATACGGTCCTAGCAGCACAAGGGTAACGCGTATATATACGGTCCTAGTGGCACAAGGGTTAACACGTATATATACGGCCCTAGCAGCACAAGGGTCAACACGTATATATACGGACTAGCAGCACAAGGGTTAACGTGTATATATACGGCCCTAGAAGTACAAGGGTTAACGTGTAAATATAAACTGCCATACAGCACACGAGTTAACGTGTATATATATGGCCCTAGAAGTACAAGGGTTAACGTGTATATATACGGCCCTAGCAGCACAAGGGTGTACGTGTATATATACGGCCCTAGAAGTACAAGGGTTAACGCGTATATATACAGTCCTTGCAGCACAAGGGTTAACGTGTATATATACGGTCCTAGCAGCACAAGGGTTAACGTGTATATATACGGTCCTAGCAGCACAAGGGTTAACGTGTATATATACAGTCCTAGCAGCACAAGGGTTAACGTGTATATATGCAGTCCTAGTGGCACAATGGTTAACACGTATATATACAGACCTAGCAGCACAAGGGTTAACGTGTTTACATACAGTCCTAGCAGCACAAGGGTTAACGTGTATATATGCAGTCCTAGTGGCACAATGGTTAACACGTATATATACAGACCTAGCAGCACAAGGGTTAACGTGTTTACATACGGCCCTAGTGACACAAGGGTTAACGTGTATATATACATTCCTATACAGCACAAGGGTTAACGTGTATATATATGGCCCTAGAAGTACAAGGGTTAGCGTGTATATATACGGCGCTAGTGGCACAAGGGTTCACACGTATATAAGGTCCCAGCAGCTCAAGCCCAGCAAACACAAAACATTGTATAACATTGTCCAACGTCGACCCAACGTCCTCGATGTTGGACAAAAATTGTACAAATGTTCTACAAATGTTTTGTGTTTACTGGGAGGGTTAATACAACCTGCGTGCAGGGTGTACTTCCCACTACACCCTGCCAGATATGAGCCTGTGTCTACCTATTTGGGACCCCACTCCAGGAGGACACACGTGCCTCTCGTGCGACACCCCCCAAGCTTAGACATCAAAGCTAACCGCAAAATGCCAGCAATCAGACGGCACCGTCTGGCCTGGGAGCGTCAAGCCAAGTGACAGTATACGCGAAGCGATGCGAGAACTTGGCCAACGCTCTTCCAACATTGTGACAGCGTCGATGATAATGGCCCAACATTGAGGCAGCAATGTGTCCTTGCCATCTGCGAAATGTTATTTGTACAGCCTATCACACAATTATAGAGTGTGTACAACTGGATTATACAGTCAAATATTGCCACCTCTGATTACAAATTGAATAATTAGCGCCTAAAACGGGGGATTACATCAGCTAATAAATCAAAAACAGTTTAAACAGTGGCTAAACTCTTATTCTTGTGATTTTGTGTCGATATAATCCCCCTAATTATCTACTTATGAACGAAAACGCACGCTAAATATGTGGTTTCATTTTGAAAAATAATACATAATTTCGAGATGAAATGTGCTCATATAAAGTCAAGAAAATAATTCAGAACGTTATATGTGTCTCTATTTATGGTAAAATATGTATGCTATGACATACTTGAATTAGTAATGTATGGGTAACATATTTATTGCAATAAAAGCTATATTTGTTCTACATGTACCACTTTCACAATTTTGGGCAGAATTTGAAATCTAGGGGAGGGGCCGACAGTTGGGAGTCGCGTGGAGAGGGTTGCTCAATTAGGTGGAAAAGGCCTCATCGCATTCAGGGGTAGAGTGAAAACGAATACAACTGAAGTCTCTACAGGGTGGGTTAATACGACTCGGGCTCGTTGAGTAATTTTCACCCACTTGAAGTTGTGGGTCGCGGTAGCGAGACACAACTTCAAGTGGGTGACAATTTAAATTTTTTAATTTTGCGGTTTAAGGGTTGATGTTGGCGACGCTGTTCTAACAACATTAGAACAACATTCATTCAATATATGGTGTTTATTGGGAGCCCAGTTTACATCAATCAATCGATGTTGGCGACGCTGTTCTAACAACATTAGAACAACATTCATTCAATATATGGTGTTTATTGGGAGCCCAGTTTACATCAATCAATCAATCAATCAATCAATCAATCAATCAATCAATCAATCAATCAATCAACCAATCAATCAATCAATCAATCAATCAATCAATCAATCAATCAATCAATCAATCAATCAATCAATCAATCAATCAATCAATCAATAAAACTTCCATAGCGCCTATATCCTCAGTGGACCGAACTCAGAGGCGCACAAATCCTTAGCGTGATCATGTGTCATAATCGAGGCCAAAGCAGGTTTGTCAACAGGGAGCCAGGCTGCTGAGGAGCCAGGGTGGGAAGGCCAGATCAAATAGGTGAGATTTAAAGGGACTGGCCCAGGCTAAAATCATCAAAAAATCGGTGATTTTATTTTGGCTTCTTAATATGACCATATGATGTAAACATGTCCATAGACTAGAACTAGAAAGTTTTTTTAATTTTTGTGCCGCGCATTCACCAGTTAGACTAGATATAGAGACGAAATCTCCGATTTCTAATTATTGACAACCATGTCAAAAATAGGAAATACGGGAATTTCGTATCTATATCTAGCCTAGCTGGTGAATGCGCAGCAGACAAATTAAAAAACTTTTGCAGTTCTAGTCTATGGACATGTTTACATCATATGGTCATATTAGGAATCCAAAATAAAATCACCGATTTTTTAATGATTTTAGCCTGGGCCAGTCCCTTTAAGTAATTTCCAGAATGTTAAAATTGTTTCGGCATTACGTATTGGCATTACATGTAGGCTTTAAGGTATGATTCCAATGACGAAGTATTCACAGCAATTGCTGATTTATGTGTGTACATCAATTGTTGTTATGCTTATTTTCTCATTATGATAATTATACCAGGGATGGTGCATCGGGCTGCAGTGTGCCTATACCTACACCTCGGGACCACGATATTAACAACTGGACACGAATATCCGGTTAGAGCGAGCTAACATGAGAGCAATTATAGGCCTACTGTAATGGAAATAGAAACATTATATTCACTATCTATATATGTGTATTGAGAATTTAAGCAGTAATAGCTGTTTGCTTTGTATGACGTTACACTGGTCCAATTGCCCCGCCGAGTGTCCGGTTCTATATCATATAAGCTACATCCACAAATTATTTAATGTCAGAGTGGAAGAGTATGCTTCAGAGAGATACGTCTTTGGCTTTATAGCTGTTGTAAAGATGGAGATTTTGCGACTTTTATCAGTGATTTTCATGGTGATATGGGGAACTGCATCACACAGATGCTTGGCAGGTGAGTGATGCACATTAATGGGGCGTTCACACCTGGTTGATTTTGTTTTCTCCCACAGAGAACAGCGGCTCTGAAGGGAGCCGTTATGTGTGACATATCAAAGCAGTGAGCTCTTTATCATATCATAGCACTGCATGAGGCGGAGTCTGGTCTTAAACAATGAGCTCTTTATCATTACATTGCTAGCTTGGGTGATGGCACGGCGGACACGGATGGTTGGCTAACGATGACGGTTCAATGATGGTGGTTTCAAACACACTGCTCAGAAAGCAGAGCACATCTCAAAAAGTCAGTCCTTGCCCTTTACTCTGGTGGCTGGTCGCTCAAACGGCTGTTTCTATATGGTTCAGCAGCCCTGGTTCCTTGTCTCCCTGATTTACTTGCCAATACTTTGTACAATCACCTACCTCACCAAGTGAAAAAAGAGAGGCACTATAGGGTTTACAGCACTAGTGCATAATCTCTGCTGTTTGATTTTTTCCCTAGCAGTACGACGTTTTTTTGTTTATGACGCGTCCTGAGAAGTTGTGCCTTCTATAATATGATAATGTGTTCACAACAGAAAGCGTCCAAGACGCGCGGTCGCTACCCCTCGCAACGCGTCCGCAGAAAGTTGAAAAAATTGTCGCAGACGCGCCGTGGAGGCCTAATACTATTTTCTTGCCAGCCAATAACGGCACTGTTTCTCGTCACGTGGCACAACACTTGCGAAATATGTTGTTTACGTGGCCATGCACGTTTTTTCTTGGTAGCAGTGTATATGACCGAGAAGCCACCTTTCTATACTTGTCTATCGTGAAACAATTTTTTTCTGAATTTTGGGTGTTTTTTCTTGTGCAGAAGAGCAGCAATGATTAACAGATTGTCTTCGTCTAGCTTGTCAAATATACATCCATCATGAATTTCTTGGTCATATACACCCCTTCCAAGAAAACACGTTTTCCACTCAAACGATAATTACAATCATGTCTGGGAAAATATGGTGTTGTACAGCTCCTAGTTTTACTCCTGCGTCTGGGATTTTTTATATGACTTACTTATGTCACACCTTTTGATACTAAACTCTGTTTTATATTAGACACTGTTTTATATTTAATTTCCGAGGTATTTTCACATGGTGAAATGTGGCCAAGATACCGAAATAAAGAAAAATAAATATGTGAAAAACTTGTCTACAGCATCCCAAACTGTATTTCCGACCACCTGTATTTTCTTGAACATGACAAAACAAAACGATTTTTGCAAATATATATACATATTTTAAATTATTAATTACGAAACTTGAAGTTCCCGAAACTTGAAACTTGGCATTTAAAAGATTTACTATGTATGTGGGCAGTACTGAGGTGAAGCGACACTGTGCTGTCACAGGCATTCAACATATGTAATGTGTTATCAGGTTATTTAAATAAGGATATATAATTAATATTTATATTCAAATACTACACCTATTGATAATTAATCTGTTTGACTCGATCTGATCTGATTAACTTGATTACCTTGTTTGAATGTTTTTAAATTGTAATTTTGTTTGTGCCCCATGCCTTTATTAGGCCAAGGTTAATAACAAATCTGTATCCTTGGAACTTACTGTTCCCGGAATGTGGGAACTTGGGAGAGCGGGAACTTCGGAACGTGTTATAGGGTATCCCACATATTTATGTAGCCTAAAGCTAAGCCTATGCATAAAGTAAGAGGAAATAAATAAGTGTCTACTCTATAATATAAATCCAGCTTTGATCTAATGTAGGAATATGAACTATTCTATAAATGAATATCTTATACCATTGTCATTCACTGTGCGGTGGGAACTGCGTCAACCAATAATGAGCAATATCATCATTGTTATCATCATTATCATCATTATCATCATTATTATTCGCCTTATTATCATTAAATAATCATTATCATTATCACCATTATTATCATTATTATCATTATTATCATTGTTATCATTATTATCATTTTTATCATTCTTATCATTCTTAACATTATTATCAATATTATCATTATTATCATTATTATCATTATTATCATTATTATCATTATTATCATTATTGTCAATATTATCATTATTATCATTATTATCAATATTATCATTATTATCATTATTATCATTATTGTCAATATTATCATTATTATCATTATTATCATTATTATCATTATATCTCATTATTATCAATATTATCATTATTATCATTATTATCAATATTATCATTATTATCATTATTATCATTATTATCAATATTATCATTATTATCATTATTATCAATATTATCATTATTATCATTCTTATCATTATTATCATTTTTATCATTATTATCATTATTATCATTATTATCAATATTATCATTATTATCATTCTTATCATTATTATCATTATTGTCAATATTATCATTATTATCATTATTATCATTATTATCATTATTATCATTATTATCAATATTATCATTATTATCATTATTATCATTATTATCATTATTATCATTTTTATCATTATTATCATTATTATCATTATTATCAATATTATCATTATTATCATTCTTATCATTATTATCATTATTGTCAATATTATCATTATTATCATTATTATCATTATTATCATTATTATCATTATTATCAATATTATCATTATTATCATTATTATCGTTATTATCATTATTATCATTATTATCATTATTATCAATATTATCATTATTATTATTATTATCATTATTATCATTAATATCATTATTATCATTATTATCATTATTATCAATATTATCATTATTATCATTATTATCATTATTATGAATATTATCATTATTATCATTGTTATCATTATTATCATTATTATCATATTATCATTATTATTATTATTATCATTATTATTATTAGTATCATTATTATTATTATTATTATCATTATTATCATTGTTATCATTATTATCATTATTATCAATATTATCATTATTATTATTATTATCATTATTATTATTATCATCATTATTATCATTATTATTATTACTATCATTTTCTATTGAAGATGAGTCTCATACAAACACGACAACAGAAGCCACTTCCCAAACACAACCAACTCCTACAGGTATGTCGATGTACATCATTTTGAAACTAAAGTGATTGTGGGGACATAAGAGCAGTGTCAACTAGCTCCCATATAACAGAAACATAAAGACGTCAGATTCTGACGTCTACAGACAGTCCCCGCGTAAAAAAATAAAGTACTTATATTGTCTGTATAGGTATTCAAATGAAGCAGAAAGAGTTAACTAAGACATTTATGATAATTGCAAATTGAAAAAAACCTGTTGGTCACCTTGGTTTATGTAAAAATATTTCATAGTTGTAATAGTAAAATAACTAACTTATTTTCTGTTTCATCATACAGGCTGTGGCAGCTACAACTCCAATTTTGATATTTGCTGTGGTGGACACAAGAGCTGGAAGGGAAATAATAATGCATGTTGTGGAACAATTCCTTACAACAGTAGATTTGATATTTGTTGCGGTGGGGAAAAGAGCTGGAAAGGTAATAACAATGCATGTTGTGGAACAAGTCCTTACAATAACATATTTGATATTTGCTGTGGTGAAATAAAGAGCTGGAAGGGAAACAACAATGCATGTTGTGGAACAATTCCTTACAACGACGGGTTTGCTAAATGTTGTAACGGTGTTGTGAGATGGAATGGTTGTTAGTCACAACATATGATTTTGAGACTCGTTTCAACTTCATCAACTTCACTGAAACTGTTTTTTTTTAATTACTTAAATGTTATTTATACTCGTCTTGTGAATTAAAGCTAAGCATACATCCAATTTAATATGTAAATTAATATAGCTTATACATATAAATGGTGTCTTGTACTGTACAATTATACACAATAAACCAGCTGAGTGCACTATAGATATTAAAGTGTTTTCAAGGTTTTTGCTCTTCAAGATATTT
Source organism: Flabesymbios commensalis (assembly GCA_964017125.1). NCBI lineage: Eukaryota > Metazoa > Annelida > Polychaeta > Terebellida > Flabelligeridae > Flabesymbios > Flabesymbios commensalis. The sequence continues at coordinate 93,550,638 of OZ024908.1, forward strand.
GGCACTAATGCTTATATTATTATGAATATATGACTATTGAGTATTGGTATGATCGTGAACGTATTTTTTGCAAAAAAAAACAAAATTCGAGTTGTGGCTTTAGCCACCTACCCACTTCCAAGATTTTCTCGGATTTTTTATTTTTTTCAACTTGATAAAACCCCTAAATGTTTCATGGTTGGCTGAGATTGTTCATACCCTGTATAAGCACGAGCCGCGAAGCTAATGGTGGCTTAACCCTTGCAGCCTGGGGATCGTCTTTAGACGTCAGAATCTGACGTCTGTAGACATCAGATTCTGACGTCTAGAGTCGGTCCCCACATTGAAAGAACTAAAATATATCTCATGGCCGTGGACCCTTCAATTAGTAAAACTTCTATAGACCTATATCCTCAGCGGAGCGAGCTCAGAGGCGCACAAATCCTTAGCGTGATCATGTGTCATAATCGAGCCAAAGCAGGTTCAACAGAGAGCCGGGCTGCTGAGGGGCTAGGGTGGAAACGCCAGATCAAATAGGCGAGATTTAAGTTATTACCAAAATGTTAAAATTGTCTTAGCATTGCGTATTGGTACAGGCAGGGCGTTCCATAAGGCTGGACCAGATATAGAGAAAGCTCTTGCCCCGGTTTTAATCTTTATACGAGGAAAAAAAATGAAATGAATCAGGCTTTAGGCCACCTTTGTGCACATATAGGCTAAACTGGGCCAGGAGAACCTCCTGAGGATGGTGAGATGATTGAGATGACACTGTCCTCCAGACACAGGATTCGAAATTCTAGCCCTGGCGGTCTAAGGCCGAGCACGCTACCTCTCGGTCACGGAGGTTCCCCACAATACTAACTTTCACACGTGGATGGGGAAGAAACAATTTTGTTTCTTTTCAAACCGCCGAGACCGGGAACCGAACCCCGGACTCTGGCGTGAAAGGCAGCGGTGCTAACCACTACCCTAGGGCCCCCGCCCTTTATACGAGGAACAACAAATCTATTTGGAGCTAACTAAGATATTTATGATGATTCCATATTGAAATAAACCCTTTGGTCTCCATGGTTTATTAAAAATAGTTTAGCGCTGTAAGGCTTAACCCTTTAACCGCCAAATTATTTAATTTGAATTTTCACCCACTTGAAGTTTTGTCTCGCTGACGCGATCCACAACTTCAAGTGAGTAAAAATTATTCAGATTTGGCAAAATAGAGGTCAACCCTTTTCATATCTTGCTGGTTGATGTCACATTTTGTTTTTAACATATTTAAAATGTGGTACTTAATGTGCTAATAAAAAATTAAAACCCGAATATATGCGGCACTGGCGGTTAAAGGGTTACTATTGGTCCAACACTGATTGATAAGGTTGGCATTCCCCATAAACAGAGTGGCAATCCACATCAATCCAACGTTTTAGGCCCTATCAATGTTGTATCAATGTTGTATCAATGTTGTATCAATGTTGGTCAACCATCTGAGACGCTGGACAAACATCTCGCGAAAAATATTATTATAATGGCGCTACTAAAGTTTAGAAACTTCGCGAATTCTAAACTTCGTGAAAAGTCCCAAAATCAGAAATCCGCAAAAATTTAAACACGCGAAAATTACCAGATCTACAGTATGTAGAATTGGTCTCGCGTTAATTCTGCCATCTGTGTTAGATGAGAGGGGAGGGGGGGGGGCTCCAGCGTCTTTCCAGCGGTTCATATTTGCTGGGTAGCTTTAGGCCAAATACACACAGAACATTGAACTAATGCTGTTTTAAAGTTGGGCCAACGTCCAGGACGGTGATCCAAATTTAAAGCAACAGTTTAACTTCTTCAAATACAGGAGCAGGGTCCCATATTATTTGTATTGACCATGTTGACTAGATTGTTTTGCTATTGATTTTGATTAATTTGTAATAAAATTATGTTTCAACATAATTATGTGGGGAGATGTTAACTGCACTGCAACATGCAATATTTCACGAAAACGGAAATTATACATTTGCATAAACATAGGCCCTAATGCATTAACAGAAAACAGAAATAAATCTATGCTCAAGGATTTAAATTAGAGTACCTATATATGCTTATTCATCAATTCATGTACATAGAACAACACGGAAGTCAATAGCAAATAATTGTTTTACTTGAACAATTTGTCTACACAATTTAGTATATATTAAGAAAATACGTATAAATAGGGATAATAATGTCAAATGAGCAGTATGGTAGATATGCAAACGGTATTCATTTGAGTGCGATATGGAAAAATACAGCATACGTCCAATGAATAAGGTGTAAGTTTTTAGGCGAACACCTTATTCATTGGACATGCTCTGTATTTTCCCATATCGCACGAAAAATAAACACCGTTCGTATTTTCTCACACGATCAAGTCACATAATGATATACCTGCATATATTGTTCAACTATAGCTAAAGTGCGATATGGGCCGATACCGATATACGTCTCATAGTGCAAATCACTGCGCAGAGTGTGAGAATGTTGTATATTAATGATGGTACATGATTTATCATGGAGATGTACGGTATAAGGTGTGAGGCTGCAGATATATCATTTATCATTAAAACACTTGTATTGGTAGACAAAATACTTTTCTAATCACATAAGTAATAGTAGATCTAACACTACTACTACTAATTATGATAATTGTAATAGTAGTAGGCATATGCAAAACATATATGTACATACAACTAGAATAACAAGCTGTTTACGTGAATTTGCGTAGTAATTTAAAATCAACACGGTATGACGATATGACAAACGAATAACATTTAATTTTATATTCATCGTGCACCATCTTAACAATTAGAGAGGGTGCTGATTCTAGCATCCAAAATGTGTACAAGATATATGTAAACGGTGTTCATTTAAGTGCGATATGGGAAAATACAGCACTTGTCCAATATATGAAGTGTGAGCCTTTAGGCGAACACGTTATTCATAGGACATGTGCTCAGCTGTTTTTTTCTCATATCACTCTCAGATGAACAGCGTTTGTATTTTCTCACACGATCAAGTCCAGTGTTTCATCTGGGATTCAGAAGGGGCATGGCGCCACCTTATTACCGCCAGTTATTACCACTATGTACACAGGCCGTTATCAGGTATTGCGTCATAGGTGTGAGCGGGCGACATCAGTGACTGGGGTGTTTTTCACTGTCACAATGGCCTGAGTGGGTTGAATATTACGTAACAATAGTTCAAAGAGGCATTTCACTGTCTGAATATTAGAAGGGCAACATGGCGCACATGAAGGGCAACATGGCATTCATGAAGGGCAACATGGCGCTGATGAAGGGCAACATGGCGCTGACAAAAGGCAACATGGCGCTGCGCCATGTTAGAAAGAGCTAGATGAAACACTGAAGTCACACATGACATAACTGCCAATGATCGCAGTTCAAACTACATCGAGAGTGTGATATGGGCTGATACCGATATACGCCTCATAGTGAAAACCACTGCACAGGGTGTGATATAGGCTGATACCGATATACGCCTCATAGTGAAAACCACTGCACAGAGTGTGATAATATATGTGTTTATTCAACCCTCTCAGTGCGTGGGTCGTCATTATACGTCAGAATCTGACGTCTTTAGACGTCAGATTCTGACGTATAAGGACGATCCCCGCACTGAAAAAAATTAAATACTTATAATAGCAGCTGAAGCAGCATTGACGTTTGACACAATTCAAATGGCGACTTTTAAACGTGAGATTTGTGACATTTGTGTTCAATCAAGATTCACTATTTTGTATCTTAAATTTAAAAGTTAGCCCTTACAGCGCGTAGACCTGCTTTCGATTTCAGAATCTGACGTCCAACAGTAAAATACTTATAATGACCGTAGACCCATATCATAAGTATTCAAATGAACCGGAATGTACTAACTGAGACATTTATGATAATTTCAAATTGGAAAAATCCCTTTGGTCTCCATGGTTCAAACAAAAATAATGCAGTGTTGTAAGGGATAAGGGCCGACTTGTGGACTTTGAGCTCTATACCACGGTCATTTGAGTATACATGACATACAGGTTGGCATCATTTCTAATTAATCAAATAAATTAACTTCAAAACCTTTTATTTGTTGTACTAAATCGGTTTAAAAAAAGATCGGTCGTGATTTGCTTTAACCCTTTCAAGCCTGAGTTTACCATTGTCATCTTCATCCACTACAAGCCGCGAATTGCTGTCGCAATTCTCGACTTGTAGTGGATGAAGATGACTTGATATGGGTGAAAAAGTAAAGAACATTACCATGTATTAGTGAACCAGTTTTATGGATATTTGCATTCTAGAACCCCTAGTTGTAAGAAAATTAAGTGTATTTTCAGAAATTTAAAATGATGCTTTAATGCATCGTGAGGGTTGAAGGGGTTGAAGAGGCTTAGGAGTGAGTACCTTCATTCAGAGATTTGTATTATCAGTCTAAATCATGGCAGCCGTGATGAACATGACACCACACCAAAACAACATACCACCAGATATACCGTAAACCAGCCCACCGTTACAATAATCGGAGCTGCAGAGACAGATAGAATCATTTCCCACTGTGACATCAGAGCCGGGTAGGTATATCACAGAATGGTGACAGCCGTCCTCAAACGTACGATTGACAGGAAGATCGCTCTGTTCTACGCAGTCCTTGTTCCAAATGGTGTATTTCAAATCTGTGATAAACAACGATAACACATAAAAAATAACCTATATTTTGACGTTATGCTGCGTGGTGGACATATGCAGAATCTAACGTTTCGACGTCAGATTCATTCAAATTTCCTGACAACGATGTAGTATGTATAGGATAAAGCCCGAGGAACATTCTTAGCTTTGAAAAGGGCCGAGGCCGAGGGCCGAGGCCTTTTTTAAAGATAAGAATGTTTAGCTCCGAGGGTTTTAACTGACTTAAAACACATCCGAGCATAATGAAAATCCCTCATTATCAACACCTCGGTCACGCCTGACTGATTATAGTACCATAGGTCTACCATGATAATTGGTCTGTACTTGGTCAACAATAATTCTCCATTCCCGGCTTAGAATGTCGTGGTCGGACAAAGAAAATAATGTAGTGGTGTGTTTTAATAGATAATAATAATCTATCAATAAATATACACGCACACGTATTGTAAGCTTATAGTAATACATACCGACTATTCCTTCTGCATGTACTTCGTAATGAATATCAGTTTTTTGTGTCACGCATTTGTGAAATGGCGAGCATTGCTTCTCCTCGCTATTGCTGCATCTTAAAAAAAATATATTGTTTTTTTTAAAATACGTATTCACCTTTTCTTTATACGTCAAAGTCTGACGTCTGAAGATGTCTGATTCTGACGTATAAGCACGGTCCAAAAAAATATTTTAAAAGGCCATAAATATTCAAATGAGCTGGAAAGAGCTAACTAAGCCATTTATGATGATTTCAAATTGAAAAAATAACATTTTTATAATATTTATCTATAGTTACAAACCAGATAAAACAACACTTTTTTTCTTCAGTATGAATAGGCCTTCACTAGATACACTGGCGCCTCATGAATTATATTAAATGACGATTTGTTTTAATAAAGAAGACTGTAAGATAAAAAAATTAATTTGTTCGATACATTTCAGATCATTTTGTTGAATATATTTTTAAATGAATGATTGTTATGTATTATAAATTAGAACGCAAATGCAACTAACTTTGGTATTCCACTGCTAAGGTTGCGAAAATATTCGAAATCATCCTCATTAGGAGTGCTTTCAATTACATAATCAAAGCACTTATAACACTTAATCGTCAATGCGCCTGTTAACAAATGAAAGAAACACATCAATTACACAACTTCTCTTGCATTTTAACATTTTCTGTGTTAGTAACTTCAATAATCACGGAAAGCTAAATCGAAGTATATGGGTGTACACAGTAATTTACCACGACATCGCGGAAGCATCATTCAGTACAAAAATATTTTTTCATTACATATTGTACATATTGTATATATATAATATATATATATATATATATATATATATATTACTATGACAAATAAGTCAGCAATGACTTGAATTATTGTCAATATAACATCTATCTAAGAGTTTTTTTGCAATTATCTATCATTTTCTACTATTCCAGTAATCTTTTTCTTTCACTTAACTAATGTCATACACAACCGCTCTTCTATTCTTCCTCTACTACCCCCCCCCCCCCCCAATGGACGAATTTACAAATTAAGCAAGTTATACTACGACGGTATACACAATACTACATACTTTCACTCTGTAGTATTGACATGAAATCAAAATCTATGTAGCATAAGAATTTAAATGTGCAAGCCTATTCGCAGGTGATTTAATTACTTTTATCCTGATAAGGTAATTTATAGAAATTTTTAACCACTTCAGGTTGTGTCTCGCTACCGCGATCCACAACCTCAAGTCGTATTTTTTTAATTTGTGACCGAACATTATCAAATATGGATGTTTAAACAATTATTTTATTGCCAAAAACAGTGATTTAACTCTTACAGCGCGGGGATCGACTTTAGTCAACAGAATCTGAAGTCTGTAGACGTCAGATTCTGACGTCTAAAGTCAACCCCCCGCACTGTAAGAGTAGAAATATTTTTAATGGCCGTAGACCCATAACATAGGTATTCAAATGGACCGGAAAGAGCTAACTAAGACAGTTATGATAATTTCAAAGTGAAAAAAACCCTTTGGTAGCAAAGTTTTTTTTTTAATTAATTCTGCGCTTTAAGGGTTAATCGGCAAATAAAATAGGTTAAAAACGACAATAGTCGTGAGCAGCAAGATAAGGGTTGCTATAAAGGACTTAGTGTGAGATTCACCACTTTCACTAAAGCTGAACCATCAGACATGGATCCACGAAAGCTACACCAGACGTGAATCCAGTCTTTCGTGTGTATGATTCGAGAATCATTTGATATTGAGCTATCGGAATTTTGTATTAGATACTTTATCCTAAACTTACATTATATGTGATGTAATTAATTTTGGATTATATCAAGATAATTTATTTCAAATTTAAAGTATATGTTATTGCAATTATTTTCTGTTGTAGTAATTATTTCACTCCGCGTAAATTAACCGTTATACTTGCCTAATACACATGCAGACAGGATTATAAATTGCGTTGTCATGTGTGGAGACTTCATGATGAAAATGTTGTGTAGTAACATATATGTAGCGTTAGCTGACACCTGACCAACAACACAAGAGAGTGGGAATGAAATCTGCCCTAGACGTCTACTGCCAGTGCTGTTTATGGTCGCCGAGGTACTCAAGAACCAATCCTCCGGAGGTATTGCAGAACCAATCCCACACTTCCTCATTCACCCCTACTCAACCTTTATACCTTTCGATACTCCAATAGGCTCACCTAAAAAAACTAAATGTGCAAGCCTCTTCGCAGGTGATCTAATTAAACATTTATCTTGCTAAGGTAATTTAGTTAAATTTTCAATCACTTAAGGTTGTGTCTCGCTACGCGATCCACAACCTCAATTGGTTGAAAATTACTCATAGTTGTTTAATTTGAGACCAATAAACAAATATTGATGTTTAAACAATCATTCCATTGCCAAAAAAAGTGATTTAAAATCGGCAAATAAAATAGGTTAAAAACGACAATAGTCGTGATCAGCAGGATAAGGGTTATTAGCAACATTAAAGGGACTGGCCCAGGCTGAAATCATAAAAAAAACGGTGATTTTATTTCGGGTTCTTAATATGACCATATGTTGTAAACATGTCCATAGACTAGAACTGCAAATTTTTATAATTTTTGTGCTGCGCGTTCACCAGTTAGGCTTGATATAGAGACGAAATTCCTGATTTCTAATTATTGGCAACCATGTCAAAAACAGGAAATACGGGAATTTAGTCTCTACATCTAGCCTAACTGGTGAATGCGCAGCACAAAAATTATAAAAATTTGCAGTTCTAGTCTATGGACATGTTTACAACATATGGTCATATTAGGAACCCGAAATAAAATCACCGATTTTTTTATGATTTTAGCCCGGGCCAGTCCCTTGATGAATCTCACACAAAGTCATTTATACATAAATGTATAAATGACTTTGTGTGAGATTCATCACTTCCACTACAGCTGCTCTGCCAGACGTGATTAAAGAATCATTTGATATCGAGCTATCGGAATTTTGCATTATATCGAGATAATTTATTCCAAAGTTAAATTATATGTGATGTAATTATTTTCTGGTGTAGTAATTATTTCACTCTGCATAAATTAACCGTTTTACTTGCCTAATACACATGCAGATTTCAGTGATGTTTATATGGTCGCTGAGGTACTGCAGAACCCCGGCCCAGAGCCCATCCTCCACTTCCTCATTCACCCGTACTCAACCTTTATACCTTTCGATACTCCGCCTACAAATTTTGATATGAAGTACTGTTCAAGCATAGATGTCAAAGTCGAACATGTACCTTTTAACCCTTTCAACTGGGGGATCGACTATAGACGTCAGAATCTGACGTCTATAGACGTCAGATTCTGACGTCTAAAGTCGGTCCTCGCCCTGAAAGAAAATTAATAAATTATTAATGACCGTAGACCCATGCCATAGGTATTCAAATGAATCGGAAAGAGCTAAGTGAGACATTTATGATGATTTCAAATTGAAAAAAACCCGTCTGATCTCCATGATTTATGCCCAAATATTACAGCGTTGGAACGGTTAATGTAGTATTGTTAACAGGTGACATCGCTTGATATTATTATATTATTGATATTATTATAGTTAGTATTGTGGGGAGCCTCCGTGACCGAGAGGTAGCGTGCTCGGCCTCAGACCGCCAGGGCTCGAATTTCGAATCCTGTGTCTGGAGGACAGTGTCATCTCGATCATCTCACCATCCTCAGGAGGTTCTCCTGGCCCAGTTTAGCCTATATGTGCACAAAGGTGGCCTAAAGCCCGATTCATTTCATTTCATTTCATTTACATCGCTTGATATCTACCGCTGATCGATTCCAAGTGCACATTCCTAAAATCAGTGGTTGCTGGCTTTATAACTATATACTTATCAGATTCAAATTATTTTGCACAATTCGTAATCCTAAAGCTCTATTTCCAAGCAAGAAATGCGTTTATTATTACGATATTTTGTGTGTTTTAACACTTAAAGAGCTGAATTAAATAGTTTAAATTTCCACCCACTCAAAATTTTGTGTCTCTTACTTGGCTGACGTTTATCATATGATTGTGGCTTATTGCTACATGTAGGTCTAGCACCAACTTTTTTTGGTATTTATATGTTGAAATACTGCAGCTGTAGTACCACCGCTGGTAATTTTGCCGCAATTCTGTTAGGCCGGGAGCCAGATCTAGCCCTCGTACTCACAAAAGCTGAACAAATTTCACTGCGATTTTTATTTAGCTTGACCCTTGGGACATATCAAGTTTTGGTTCTTTTTTTGCCAAACAGGACGCCTATTTTACCATTTTTTAAAAGGACACTGAAATAAAATTCACAACAATTCGAAAAAATGTTCAAAATGGTAGTAGTTTTATTTATTTTCGCTATTGCTTTAGTCATAGCCCTCGGCCATATACACATGTAGGTCACTGGAAAATATTTCTGCACATATTTTATTTTGAATATTTTTTTCAACCCTTTTATCAATACGAAATTTGATAAAATAAAACTGTGCCGACTATCACGGTTTTGCATTTGAAGAAAAATGAAATAAGTTTCGACAAATATTTCAAGAAATATTTGAATTTTGCAATAATATTAGCCATGCTAGCGGCCCGAAGACACACAACAAAATGTCAACCAGTTTTTATCATATATAGGCTGGTGACATCTATGGTCTATAAAAATACATGACTGGGTGTATAGGCCTACCAGGGAGCATTCATAAATAATAATTATAGGCATTCAAAAATAATAAGGTGATGATTTACCGAATATCACTGTACAAAATGTAGCAAAAATGTAGCAAAAATGTAGAAAGTAGCGACTCTTTCAAAGATTTTGTAGGGCCTACATTATCCATGACACCCTCCCCCCCCCCTAAACCCAATTAAAAATTACCATTACTCGAAATAATTCATATCGCTGAGCTTCGTTTGTTAATATTTCTGTTATTTCAAAAACATTTCCCCACTTATATTTATTAATTATAATTCTATGATGGGATTTATAAAAAAAAAACATTTTACGCCCCCCCCCCCTTAAGAATCCCCTCACTCCTCCCACCACACGGGAGGGCCCATGTCATGTTGACTATACAATATTAATTTAAGCCTACCTGAAATGTTGTCACAGCCGCTCAGGCTCACTTGGTTGCAGCAGCAGCTCACGCATTCTAAAATCATCGCCGACCCCAACTTGCGTTGACTCTTTGCATTATCGCCCACGCCGTGTCATGACGGCCCACATTTCACTCTATGAATCGGTTTCATCTGAACCTATCTCGTCATTTACACTATCAATCTCATCAGGGGTAAATATTGCTTTCCAAATCTTAACATTCTGTTCGTTGATTCGTGTCTGGTGAGCGTAGACGCAACAAAATTTAAAAAAAAACAGTCTCACATTTTGCCATCCAGCATGTTTACGCCGCCATTTTGAAAATCGCGTGTCACATGACACGGATTCGATTAGAAAGTACGTTTTCTACGAATAAAAGTGTTTTTGAGGCAATAAATATAACTTGTATACAGTATTTCGTCATTTTTGAAGGTTTGCTTTAAAAAATGTATTCTTAGGGCAAGCTAATGTACTAACATGTGCATACAGTATTGGGAGCCGATATATCGGCTTTAGCCAGAATATCAATGATCCGATATATCGGCTTTAACCAGAGTAAAGGGTAATAGCTGTTGAATTTATCTAAGTATCTAATAATAAGAAAAATAATCGAATTATAAATAAACATGTTATTAGTGATATACTTGGTATTTAAAGACTCAAACAAATTCAAGCAGATGGTCAAAGGATCATAGATTTGTTATAACCTATTTAAAACACTATAATAAATTAAAATGTACTGATGCACACTCCTCAATAATATAATTTAAAGCGAAAGGCGCAAAATTAAACTGGACTGTAGCACGTTTACATAATATTTTCTATCGCTTTTTATGAAGGTGTGACGTTTTAACACACCACGTGTTAACGTTTAACACATCGCATGCTAACGCGAAGTTCACTAGAACCGCTGAATTGGTGGCTGTTCTATGCCGATCACAGGTTACCTTTTTCATTAAAGACCGGAGTATAAAATGTGCTTGTAGCAAAAAAATATGTTATTACAAAATGTGCTCGGGATAGGCCTACTCTTTGATCATTTGGATATAAAGGCCATGATAGCAGAAGAGGCATTCATTTTTAAATGCAGAACATAACGGTGCATTCAAAATATTATTTATAACTTGTATGTCAAGTACATGATTAATTGACATGGATGCTCGCCTAGTAAAAGTGAAGAAAGGTGTCAATTTAGTGATTGGCAGCTATAGATTCAAAAAAGATCGCAAATATAGCGAGAAACATTTAATGCGGTAAATGGCTTTTAGCAGTAAAATGGTTTGATTGGTAACGTCATTAAAACCACCCGATTGTTTTGTTAATCAAAATCTCTGAAACAATAACAACAAGTCTTCTTTAAACATAACCGGAATGAAAGGTAATTATTTCTTTTGACAAAATATCAAAAACAACAACACCATGACTTCCTTTAAATCAACTCACAATACAATGGCGGGGGTGAGAGCGAAATAAGAGGGGTGTGTGATTGTAATATCACACCGATGACACCATCACACCTCTGTGGGGAAATCGACCACCAGTTAATATGTTGTTGTGTTTAGATGATCATAGAATTGTTGGGCCAGGTGTTAAATTATTAATCCATTGATGTAGCAACACGCGGAAGCCATGTGTGAAAGATGTGAAAGACTTGATGTATTTAATGTGAAATAGTTAACTAGCCGCTGTATTTAATAGATCTATTTAAGAACCCATTTTTGCCTTTATAATAAATAAATACAATTTCAAATGATAATTCCTTAACCGAGTTAGCGTGAGTATTGTTTTATTACCATGATTAACATATCATTGGGAATTTGGAAAGTGTTTGAATGTCCAGATTTGAAAATGTTCGGTGTCAAATTAAACAAAAATGATTTATGTTTAAAATATTTATTTTTGCGCTTTAAGGGTTATTATGAAAGTCACAAAAAGTGTCAAAATTATTTTAAACGAGGGCTTAGAAATTCTATATGGCGGCGTTTCTATATATTATTCTATATTATATTTTTTAGATATTTTAATATCTTATTCCATATTATATTTTTTTCCATAACTAGTGTATTATAATATTATTAAGACAAACAAGTTTTTTTATTTACAGCACATCTACAGCTCCTTAGATAATATCATATTCTTCATGTATTTGATTGGCCAGTGGGAGTGAATTGCAGTTGCATGCTTTAAAGTCGCTTTCAGATCTTACAAAATGATTTGACATAGTTTCATTAAACATATAAAGGTTGATTAAACAAATAAAATTATCAGGGCAGGCCTTGTTTGAGCGATTTGACCGCAACGCTGTCGCTATGCTCCCCCACCTATCTCCCCACTCACTTACTATGGGCCCAGGGCACGTCTGATCGGGTTCACGTCTGATCGGGACGACCATGTCTAATCGGGAAACGTCTGATCGGGATGACATCGGGGAAACTCCCTGTATGTGCCCCGGACTGTCATAACCCATATGTCGTGTCCTGTGTCTGGAGGGTAGTGACATCCGATTAATCTCGCCCTGTCTGGGGACATGCAATTGTTATCCCGCCATAACGACTCTAGATAGCTAGAGGAGCGCGCAGCGCGAGAGCTGACTCGAGATTAAGCACTAGTTCTGGTATAAACCTTATAGTGCCTCTCTCTTTTCACCTGGTGAGGTAGGTGATTGTACAAGCATTGGCAAGAAGTCCAGGAGACAAGGAACCAGGGCAGGGCTGCTGAACCATAGAGAAACAGCCGTGTGAGCGACCAGCCACCAGAATAAAGGGCAAGGACTGACCCTTTGCGATGTGCTCTGCTTTCTGAGCAGTGTGTTTGAAACCACCATCATGAACCGTCATCGTTAGCCAGCCATCCGTGTCCGCCGTGCCATCACCCATGCTAGCAATGTAATGATAAAGAGCTCATTGACCAGACTCCGCCTCCTGTAGTGCTATGATAGAAAGCCCACTGCCTCATGTGTCTCACAAAACGGCTCCTTTCAGAGCCCCTGTTCTCTGTGGGAACAGGAGTTCAGGAGTTCAACCAATATCCGTCAACCGTCAACCGTGTTCTTGTCTCATGCAGTGGAGTGATAGGGAACTCACTGCTTTTGGTATGTCACACAGAACGGCGCCCCCAGAGCCCCTGTTCTATGTGGGTACAGGAGCTCAACCGTTATCCGTCAACCGTTAACCGTGTTTAAGCGTGAGCCTGGATTGCAGTCAGCAATTGATCCAGAATTGTATTAGAGCCTGATCGTTTTTGAACGATCTCATGATTCAACACCAGATCCTTGAAACACTGGGTGTTTTCAAGTGATCTAAATGTTTTAACCGCCAGTGCCGTCATCCTAGTTTTGATCATAGGGATATTAGTGAGGTCGTGCAGGTCTATTGTTCTCATTCTGTCCAGGTAGGTTACACCAAGTGCTAGTCTCAGGCACTTGTTTTGAAAGATCTGCATTTCCTTCACTTGTGATTCCCTTAAAGCTCCAGTTATCAGTGAACCATATTCAAGGACAGGGCGTATAAAGCACTTGTAGGCTTTTAAGATGGTATATGGTCTGGCGCCCCAGTTTGTCCCTTTGAGCAACTTCAACAGGTTCAGTCGCCTGTAGACCTTTGCCATTAGGTCTTTCATATGGTCTTTGAAGCTAAGCCTTCGATCAAATAGGATTTCAAGCAGTTTGGCTGTTTGAGTTTGAATAATAGGCTCACCAAACAGTTCCAGATCTATAAGTTCTGGTTTTGGACCGACACTAAACACAATCAGCTGAGTTTTTCCTGCGATTAGTTTTATCCGCCATTTGGAGCACCATTCTTCATTAAGTTTTAAAGCTTTTGATGGCTTTGCCTTCACCCATTTCTAACGACTCTCACCAGCCTTCCCGACTCGTAATCACTGTGACGCAACGTCGTCGGTATAGACATAATGTATGGTCACCAATTAACTGGAGGGGGTGACCGACCATTGAGGCTAATGCACTTGACACGCGCTGCTCATTACCCCTATCAATCCAACAGGTTATCATTTAATTATTATTCTGCTGCTGATTTATTACATGTGTCATTTCAGTGAAATATGTCTATATACATTTGACTTTGATTTGTTTTTAAAAAAGCTCATCGTATCTGTTTGATTGTCAATCAATCGAATCAAAATCAAATCAAATTTATTTGCACAACAATTAACATTGTATCGGCAAAATCACATACATTTACATGTACTAAAACCTATTATATATTCATATTACAAATAGATAGTTATATAAATATAAAATATCATTCAAAAAAAGTCTGTATATATTTATATGTACTAAAAAGATATTATATAGACATAAATATTGTGGGAATTTAAAATAGCTATATAGATCTATGCACATATTTGTGTAATATTTGCATAAATTTGAGAGTAACTACTGTCACTTAACTCAGAAACTTAGAAAAACACATGCCAAGAAGCGCGTCCACAGCTCCCTAACAACTGGTGAACACAACGCGTTGATCCAGTGTTGGGGAAATGCTGGCCCACTGTCTTCAATGCTGGCCCAGTATCACGCCAGCACTGGATCAACGGCTCGTGTTTGCTGGGTCACCACCCCTCAACTTGCCATAGAAAAGATCAACGTTGACATCAAGACATCTATCATTAAACCCCTTCATGCTCGCTGGTTAATAGCAGTCATCGAATAAATCAAACAGAAAACATACACATTATCAAGGCCTTAATAAATGGGAATGAAATTAAAAATATTGATATCAAGTTATGTTTTTTGTCATAATAAAAATATATTTCATATGTTGTCATTCAGCCGTTGTCATTTAGTCATTTAAATATAAGTCCTATGACTTAAACTTTTACAAGTTAGCGTGACCATCGCAGAATGACTTACATAACCACGGTCGACTGCACAGCGTCAGTCACACCCTTTAAAACCCACTCCCAAAGTTCACGAAACACTAATGTGGTGAACATTCGCTTGGAATATAATTTCGCGCTCACGGTCCTTGCGCGAAATGCGCGAAAATTAGTTCCACGCGAAATAAAAGTATATTACAGTAGTCTGTATGTGCACGAAAAGTGGTTTAGAACCTTCAGTGCGAAGATTGTCGCAGATACAATCTTCGGCTCGGCCTGTATCTGGCGACGCGTACCGATCTGACCCTTTATCGACCAAAAATCAATGCCATATGCATATCTTACCAGGCATGATGAATAAATAAAAATCAGGGCCAGGTTATCACCAGTATATACATATCGCTTGTTCCATGATGTTCCAACGTTTGATACGTTGCCCAATATCAAACCAACGTTGGCCCAGCGGTGTGTGGGTTCCGGAATAAACTAAAACATAAAGGCAAACAGCAGTAACTGCTTACTTTTCAGTCAATCAGTTACTGCTGTTTGTCTTTCTCTTCTGCCATCTAGTACTGCTTTCTCTTCTGCCATCGAGTACTGGCATATTGCTGTTTGTCTTTGAGCAGCAGGATTATCTCCTGCCATCGAGTACTGGCATACTGACCGCCGTGCAAAGGCAAACAGTAGTAACTGCTTACTTTTGAAGTAAGCAGTTACTGCTGTTTGTCTTTGAGCTGCAGGATTCTCTTCTGCCATCGAGTACTGGCATACTGAGCGCCGAGCAAAGACAAACAGCAGTAACTACTTACTTTTCAAGTAAGCAGTTACTGCTGTTTGCCACGCGTTGCATTATTTGTATTGCCACTTTGTATGATACATATATTATTGAAATTGTATATTTTTTGTCAGCCACGAGCCAGCTCACATGAGACAATGTGGTCGGAGTAATAAATCATGTTGTTGCAACAGATTGACATTCAACATGCCACTTGTAGAGCTATGTAGGCCTACTAGTTCACTTAGTTTGTCATAAACGCGTTCTGGTGAGAAGGAAGACACATCATATAAATAGGAGCACTTTTCTTGTGAAAAAATACAATTGTGAGTATAATCAGCTGCTTTTTTAATTGTTTTCTTGATGGCTGTGTTACTGCATAATTTCTGTTCATGTAGCAGTAGTAGTAGTAGTCGTTTATTCACTTCGAAAAGTGGGAGATTGTTAAAAGACTCTCAGGAGTCGGTTTCATGACAACCACCAATTAATCATGCATTCGACATGCCATTAATCACCAGATTTAAAATGCGTTACATTTTTAAGTATTTTTATGTTAAAGGGGCATATTCAAGAAAATTTATGTTTTTTTAGCTCTGTTATATATTTTTGAGTGTTTGAATGTGCAAGGGTATCATTCCGATGGATTGCAACTTTTAGAAACATCCGATGGCAACGTAATAATGTTTGGAAAAAAGAAGATAATGACAAATGTACGTCATTACATTTTGGCATTTAAATCGACCCTTAGTCTAATGGACATGTCATATTTCACAGCAAAAGGAAATGAGACACCCAATATTATGAATTACTTCTACATTTGTGCCATCGAGTAATTTACTAGCCGTAATCCATGACAAAACGTTTTTAACTCGTATTAGGAGAATACGTAAGGTCTCAGATATATCACATCATCAAAGACGTAGTTTAATTACAACGTTATCGGGAAATAACCTTTTTCCTATCGAGCCAGACAGTTTACACGGGAAGGCTCAGTTCTGTGAAACGCAGTGACGTCACTCGGTGAAAACAAGGTTATATAAGACCTGTCCCACATACTTCATTGTATTAGCCAGCTCGGTGAAAACAAAGGAGGTCAAGGTCATTGAGTTCAACAGAATACCGCTAAACCAGAATAATTGACATGTTCTAAATCTTAGCGGGGCATCGTGGACATCGCAATAATATATTCGTGGGATGTTTGTGGCTGGTGTAGTGACAAAAAGAAAGTGATTTTCCTTAGTGTTGGACCTTTCAAAGAAAAACAAAATCAACATAGTACCCTTCGTCTAGACCCTCAGCAGGCAGGTGAATGTTCAATACAAATCTATTATTTCATTTCTCAGTTTCAAAATGCTGTTCTCTGTGCTGTATCTCCTTCTCATTTACTCATCACTCGTTCTCAGAACCGATGCACAATATTACATGAATTTTGAATATTTTCCAATGTCCCAGTTTCAGGATGTTATTTTCCGCCCTGTGTTTCCTCCACAAGCTCTGAGTAAATGTAATGGGTCTACAGCCATTATAAATATGTTCTCTCTTTCAAAATTCAATGCGGGGAACGTCTTTAGACGTCATTATCTGACGTCTACAGACGTCAGATTATGACGTCTAAAGACGATCCCTGCACCTAGAGGGTTAGTATGGTATATCACCTTTTTATATAACCTCAGTCTACTCCATGTTTCTGATATTTCTTTATTTCTCAGTTTCAGTATGTTATTCTCCGCCCTGTGTTTCCTCCTCATTTACTCACCACTCGTTCTGGGTCAGTGTCCGTCAGGTTTTACTCAGGCCAGTTATTGGTGTTATCAGACACTACCGACTGTTTACTATTTTCAAGACGCCAATACAAACTGTGCTTCGCTTGGTCCTGGGAGCAAACTGGTGGACGTGGAAACAAGAGAGGAATTCCTAGCTCTGGTTGATTGGGCTTTGTCAGGTGAGATAACATTGAAGGGTATCAATTACAACGCTAAAATAGTTTTGCATGACCAATGGAGACCAAAGTCAACTATGAAATCAGTGTATCAGAACAAACGAATTTCAGCCTGTATGATCGGTGATGTATGTAGAGCCACACGTTACGGAGTGGCATATCATAAACTGGTAACTGGTTTAACAAAAGCCGACCTGGCTGCTAATGGCAATGACCGGTTGGTAATGTTAATTCTTGAACGATTATTATCGATAAAAGTACAATCTCGTGCTGCGTGCCTGTAAATCAATCATCAAGAGAAGTAGCAAAAGCAGACCCCTCAAGGTCGTTTGCATTACCACACAATCTGTATGTATCATATATATATTTATATTGTATCTCCAAAAGATATTTATCATTTATTAGACTTTAATTTTATTTCTTTCAGTGCGGGGAATGTCTTTATACGTCAGAATCTGACGTCTACAGACGTTTGTAGACGTCAGATTCTGACGTATAAAGACGACGGTCTTTTTTGGCTGAAGCCCCATAACATAGGTATTCAAATGAAGCGGAGAAAGCTAAATAACCCATTTAATATCTTTTAAAATTGAAAAAAATCCTTTGGTATCCATGGTTTATGCAAAATTATTTCAGCGTTGGTATTTTTCAGTTAATGAATGCTATTACAACAGGTTTATTTTATAAATAGATCTATTAATTTTGTTATTATTATTTAAATATATGTCCGCAAACATGTATGTAGACCTACATCTAATTATGTAATGTCATGTAATTGGATAGATACTGCCTATCATGTGCCACATATTGGAGGCTGGAAGGAAGCTGGTAGTTGGAGGTGGGGTACAGGAGAGATGAAGATGTATGAAGGGCTGCAGCTCTCGTCTGTGGAAGGTCATGATTACATCTACTTCTCTTTACTTGATCAGAAGCTGATTAACCTAGGAGATGAGTACAGATCCTCATTGTGTGAAACAAGTAAGTAATATCGTCGCCTCGGTGCTAAAGGATCCTATCTGCAACTCTGATGAGTGTCAGATAGGATCCTTTAGCTCCGAGGCGACGATATGTTGGTCTTATGTTGGTTTAACGTTGTTGTATGTTGATCCAATGTGCTTAGAGAATGGTTGTTGTAAATCCATAATATCACGACAGCATATTATAACCAGTACGTATAAGCGCCAGATAAAGCAGCCCTTATAGTAAAGTTATTGTGAATATATCTCTGCTTGTAGTAACATAATTAGTTAAAGAATAGTATGTAATAGCCAGATAAAGCAGCCCTTATAGTAAGGTTAGTGTGAATATATCTCTGCTTGTAGTAACATAATTAGTTAATGAATAGTATGTAATAGCCAGATAAAGCAGCCATTATAGTAAAGTTATTGTGAATATATATCTGCTTGTAGTAACATAATTAGTTAATGAATAGTATGTAATAGCCAGATAAAGCAGCCCTTTAATATGGTAAAGTTATTGTGAATATATCTCTGCTTGTAGCAACATAATTGTACAATGACCAGTATGTAAAGATAAAACAGCCCTTAGGCCTTATAGTGTAGTTATTGTGAATAAAAGTAACACAATGGCACAATTACCAAATCGAGTCAATCCCTACAGACTAGTAATGTGAATATAGGCTGTATCATAACTAGCCGAATAGCCTGCATCAGCTCTTAATAGCCAAGTTGCAGCTTGAATGGATATTTATAGAGCTCAACACGTCTTTGAAATGTTTTAGAAAATAATCATCACATGAAGTTTTTGCCGTCGTCACTTTGAAATTTAAAGGGTGTGGCTTTAAATTTAGCTCTGTAAAAGTTAAAGCTGAAATGAACATTTATAACCTCCTCATCATCCTGTACTATGTAGGTCTGTCCGTTATTATTATGTAAGATATTATATCGTCCTCATGGATATGAAAGGGTGTGTGAGATACACATGTTTTGCGGACCATGTATTGTAATTTACCCCACACCACGTCCAATCCGTCATTTCGTTAGTAAGTAATTCGACTAAATTACGCTGTGTGATTGATCGAAGTATGCTACAATACATAAGATGAACTAGTCTACATAGTATCTCTCCGACACCTGACGTTTATTAGCATCGAGTTTTGCAGCCGAAGACAGAAGATCCAGAAAAAGGTCACTTCAGTTCAAGGTAATGTGCAAACTCATCGTTCAGATGTATGCCGGGGATGAATGTGTAGTTTTTTAAGCGCTGCATATTTTTTCTATAAACCCTGGAGAACAAAGGGTTTTATTCAAATCGCGTTAGCTCGTTGTAATTTATTTGATTAACTGTTTTATGGCTCTGCGATCATTACAAATATGTTTACTCTTACATACGGAGATCGACATTAGACGTCAGAATCTGACGTCTACAGACGTCAGATTCTGACGTCTAAATCGATCCCCGCGCTGTAAGGGTTAAACATCAAGTTATCTTATGTGACGCGATCTGGCAAAATAAGTCATAATTTGACAAACGATGTTAGGGCCCCTAAAAGCTAAAATAACCTTGATTTGACCTATTTTAAATTTATCATATGCTTTTGTTTGACTCCCAAGAACAAATTCATATTATTTTAATTTTAGTTTCACTTACTCTCAAATCGGTAATATTTCTTTCTATTTATTTACATGTTGCCATGGAAACCGTTACTAGTGAGTAGGAAATATTCAAGCAGTGTCTTGACGATAAAAGTTTCTGGTGCATGTTTTAAAAGTTTGCAGAATTTTAGAACGATGTTTATGCAACAGATAGACCATTTATTATTTAAAAAATAAAATAAAAATGAATATTTATTTAATTCATTTAATTTTAATCCAATTCTGTGTTCTTTTCAAAAAGTGTACAAATGTCGGACTTAAAATTTCAAATGCCATTTTCTGCAAGGGTTAAAGAATCGGTATTCTGGGAAACATCCGTAACCGAGAGGTAGCGTGCTCAGCCTCAGACCGTCAGGGCTCAAATTTCAAATCCCATGTCTGGAGGGCAGTGCGACCTGATTCGCCTCACCATCCTCAAGATGTTCTGGTGGCTCACAAACATGACAAACATGGCCTAAATCCCCATTGGTTAATTTAGTCACTGGTGCTCAGCGGAATATATAGTGACCCTTTCAGTGAAGGGATTTAGCGTCAGAAACTGACGTCAATAGACGTCAGATTCTTGACGTCTAAAGTCGACCCTTTCAGTACAGGGCTTTAGATTCTGAATCTGACGCCAATAGACGTCAGATTATGACGTCTAAATTCGACCCTTTTAGTACAGGGCTTTATAGAGTCCGAATATGACGCCAATATACGTCAGATTATGACGTCTGAAGTCGACCCTTTTAGTGAAGGGCTTTAGAGTCAGAATCTGACGCCAATGGACTCAGATTCTGACGTCTAAAGTCGACCCTTTCAGTGAAGGTCTTTAGAGTCAGAATCAGACGCCAATAGACGTCAGATTCTGACGTCTAAAGTCGTGCCCGCACTGAAAAAAATAAATATTTATAATAGTCATAGACCCCTCACATAGGTATTCAAATGAAACAGAAAGAGCTGACTAAGATATTTATGCTGCTATCAAATTGAAAAAAACCTTTGGTCTCCATGATCTAAACAAAAATATTTCGGTGTTGTAAGATGTACAAATAATGTTTATGTATTTCTTTTTCAGAATCAGTGGGAGACGGAGCATTGATCAATGTGCTGGCAAACATGGTCACCTTGGTCTTAAAGGGTGGTATATGCCACTCGACAAAGTGGCAGATACCACCCTTTAAGGCCAAAGTGTAGACATGATAAAAAATGAAATGTCACACGTCATAGCCAGTAGTCCAGGAACATTAGCTTTTGAGGTGGAATAAACTCGTAACAAGCTGCCTTTTTCAGGGATTCTTGGGGACTTTTGATATGTTTTTCGGGACTATTTTCTGAGTGGATCCTGAAAAAATCAGCTTGTTACGAATTTATTTCATCATTTAGTGTGCTATCAGCCTAATGTTCCTGGACTACAGGTTATCATGAATGTTATAGCGCTATATTTCAGGGAACAACGTTCGATACGGCGACCGTCAAACATCTGCGGTGCAAAGACAAACAATAGTAGCTGCTCACTTGTCAAGTGAACAGTTACTGCTGTTTGCTTTTGTATTGGCAGCAAAGGACATGCCTCTCATGTGAAAACAAACAGAAGTATATGTTTATTTTTCAATGAAGCAGTTACTACGATTTGTCTGAGAGTCAGTGAAATCACTCATTGTGTGAGACAAAATGCAGTAACTGCGTACTTTCCAAGAAAGTAGTTATTTCTGTTTTCATTTATCAGACATTCACAGCAGTGTAACAGTATGATGTGAATATTACATACTGTTTTTGCTACAGATACGTATCCAACTGGGCCCGTATTCACGTACAATTTACGATATATCGTAGGCTTCGGATTGGTCGACATGGCCATCTCGACTAATCCGAAGTTTATGAGAATACGGTCCTCGGCCCGTATTCTCGTACAAGTTACGATAAATCGTAGGCTTCGGATTGGTCGACATGGCCATCCCGACTAATCCGAAGTTTATGAGAATACGGTCCAGGGCCCGTATTCTCGTACAAGTTACGATAAATCGTAGGCTTCGGATTGGTCGACATGGCCATCTCGACTAATCCGAAGTTTATGAGAATACGGTCCAGGGCCCGTATTCTCGTACAAGTTACGATAAATCGTAGGCTTCGGATTGGTCGACATGGCCATCTCGACTAATCCGAAGTTTATGAGAATACGGTCCAGGGCCCGTATTCTCGTACAAGTTACGATAAAGCGTAGGCTTCGGATTGGTCGAGATGGCCATCTCGACCAATCCGAAGTTTATGAGAATACGGTCCAGGGCCCGTATTCTCGTACAAGTTACGATAAATCGTAGGCTTTGGATTGGTCGAGATGGCCATCTCGACCAATCCGAAGCCTACGATTTATCGTAACTTGTACGAGAATACGGCACCAGGTCTCCAGTAACTTTGTATAACATTGCAGATCATCGTGAGAAACTGATGTATAAACACGGTAATCTAATAGCGATCAGAAGTCATCTCCTATAGCCAGAGAAGATAATATTGTGAGTTAATAACTTTTCAACAATTATTACCATATGCTTTAATGGATGTACTGTGAACATTATGAACATTGCTTGACGTTTCGTTAGCTGCTTTTCAATATAACTTGAAGCTCTGAATTTAAGATTTATTTTTTATTCACGCGAATTTGTGTTTCGCTACCGCGACCCACGGATTGTTTGAACTAACATTTTTTTTTGAATGATATATATAAAACGCTACAAACGTGGCTAGCACGTTAACCCTTCTGCTAGACCGTCCTAATATCTGACATCTGTTGACGTCAGATTTTGACGTATAAAGACGATCCCCGCAATGAAAAAATAAATATAAATACTCTCACTCATTATGCAATTACTGAGTTTCTACGCTTTCCAGAGGGTTTATTTGCTATATGCTATAGCTATTTGATCTCTGGGTTTGGTGCGGGAAACTTAAAAATATCATGCCAATGCTGTTTAACTGTAGGTTATTTTAAATAGTTCTGATGCACATTTTATTTAACCTGTGCTTGTTTTAGTATATAATGTCGTTTGATTTTAACATGTTTAAGTTAACTTAGCATGCATATTTTACCGAACTAATCCTGTTGTATTTAGTCTTGTACATATGTTCATTTTTAATGACGCATAAGTCTGCATAGACTTACCGTCGTCAATAAATATCTATCTATCATAAGGGCTGTAGACCCATAACATAGATATTCAAATGATTCGGAACGAGCCAACTAAGACATTTATGATGATTTTAAATTAGACCTTTAGTCTCCATGGTTTATATAAAATAATTCAGCGTTGTAAGCTTTAACTCTTACAGTGCGGGGACATACTTTAGTCGTCAGAATCTGACGTCTGTAGACGTCAGATTCTGACGACTAAAGTCGATCTGTGCACTGTAAGAGTAGAAATATTTCTAATGGCCGTAGACCCATAACATAGGTATTCAAATGAATCGGAAAGAGCTAACTAAGACAGTTATGATGATTTCAAATTGGTTGCGATGCATTTTACATGCTATAAAGGAAACGTCGCCATGTCTGTCATCAGTCAGTGTCAGTGGTCATCAGTGTCTGTATGTGAATTTAGGATGCCCCACTTCCAAACAGCCCTCACTTCCGCCTTATACATCATTGGACCGTGAGAAGTATGAAATGCTGAAAGGGTTATGTGAATATTCATCACCTGTCTTGAGTTGTCGGCAAGTTGTCCAGCTGTATGAGTTGTAGCGTGTCATTTAAGATTAACTCATCCATTTCCCAGTAGGCCTGTGCCGTCAATCACCTTTAGGCCCTTAATCTTAAAAATATTGATGTCGAAAAATTAAATGTACTAAATGACGGATATGAGTATATGAATTCTAATATTATCTATGATATTCCGTCATTTAGTATTAAATAAACATTTTCTATTTTTTCACATCCCAAAGGGTTAACAATTATAGACCCACTTCCCATCAATTATATATTTAATGCACAATTTGAAAAAAATGAATTTTCTTTGTCGACAAATTTAATGTACTAAATGACGGATATGATTATATTAATTCTAATATTATCTAAGATATTCCGTCATTTAGTATTAAATAAACATCTTCTATTTTTAAACATCCCAAAAGGGTTAACAATTATAGACCCACTTCCCATCAATTATATATTATTTGAAAATAATGAATATTCTGGTGATTTATCGGTTGAAAAGAATAGGCCCACTTACAGTCACTTAGATATGGCAGGTGGGCCTAAAGTGGGATTAGTACTAGTCCCACTTTGGGCCCACCTGCCATATTTAAGTGACTGTAAGTGGGCCTAAAGTGGGATTAGTATATATAGTAATTATTCTACAATCTTTAAACATTTAAATTATTGATTTCCCTCTGGGGAAAAGATCCCCTTGGGAAAAGGGTTTTCTTTTGGGGCCCGGGGATAATCAGCAAATAGGGGCTTGGATAATGTTTTGGGGGTAAATGGACAATCTTAAAACAATGCTTTTCATGGTAATTAAAGGGTGGAAAAAAATAGGCCCACTTACTGTCACTTAGAAATGGTAGGTGGGCCTAAAGTGGGATTAGTGCTGATCCAACTTTAGGCCCACCTGCCATATCTAAGTGACTGCAGGTGGGCCTAAAGTGGGATTAGTATATAAGGGGAATATTCTACAATCTTTAAATATTTAAATTATCGATTTCCCTTTGGGGAAAAGTTACCCTGGGGAAAAGGGTTTTCTTTTGGGGCCCGGGAGTAATCAGCAAATAAGGGCTTGGATAATTTTTGGGGGTTATAGGCCCGATATTTTAATGGATAATTGCATAATTAAATTAACTAAATGACGGGCATTGGTATTAAATTAACTAAATGACGGGCATTGATAAGAGTAATGTTCTGCAATTTACTAAATGACGGCCACTGTTTGTGATTATTGTATCACTTGAGGTTAATGTGTTATACATGGGTACGTGTTGAGATGCTCATTCCAACAGTGGCAGTGTTACGCTTGATTGCGTGTTCGTGGACACGTGCTATTGAACAAGTCCGTGATCGTTGTCCACACCCCACCCCGTCATTTAGTTCATATCTTGAGCAATCTTTCGTATTTTCAGACACCGTCGAATCCTGAGATTGACGAGAGGTGGGCCTGGGCGGCTCTAGAAGTGTAAACCCAGGTGGGCCTAAAGTAGGACTTTGCCATTAATGTTTACAATCGGTAATCTTTAACAAGCATTAAGCCAGCTTGTGGCCGTTCTCTCAAACTCGTGCCCGCTAAATATTATGGCATTGAAGTTACAAGGGATTAATTTCGCAAAATTTGTCCAACCTCCACCCCCCCCCCCCCCTCTTCCCCTTGCAAAGGCGGTGTGTCTTTGTGAGACCTCTTGATATTAATGTTGATCAAGGAGCAATAAAACACTAAATTAAAAAAAAAAAAATATAACACTAAATGCAATCATTTGATTGCCATGTGGACACTCGTGAACTAAACTACGCCATGGGTGCTCTCAACCCTAAATTCAAGAATCTGGCGTCTGTGATTCTGCCCTTGGCCTTGCGTTTAAATTTAGGTCTATACATTATCACTCACTGTGTGCGACATGTAGTAAATTAGATCAACAGTGGACAACGCCTCTGTATATGGGCGCCAGTGAACCAGAATTAACTTTCCTCAAACAGCTGTCGAACCAATCGTGGAATAATGTAGGTCTGCCATCGCAAACCCTTAGAGCGCTGAATTATATTGATAGATATCATGAAGACTAAAGGTTCTTCTTCAATTTGAAATCATCATAAATGTGTTAGCTACCTCTTTCATCAACACATGGCAAAATTGACAATTTCTTTAATTTTTCACCCACTTGAAGTCATCGTCATCCACTACAAGTCGAGAATTGCGACAGCAATTCGCGGCTTGTAGTGGATGAAGATGAGAATGGCCTTGCGTTTTAATGTAGTCTGAGGTTAGACGAGACCGCACGGGTCAGCGTCAGAGCTGGACAGTAGAGCAAAAGCTGTGGTTTGGTTTATGCTGTGGCTGTGCGCGCTGAGGCCAAGAATTTCATAAAATGTGTGCAGGTAACCCTAATAAAATGATAAATGCACCTATAAAGACTGGTATTTAAATCCCCACGTTGAGGCATTATTCAAATGACATGTAAATTTGTCATTTTCAAATAAAATAAATATCATTGATCAAACAAGGACGCAATCGATCGTCCGCGCACCGGTTTTTCGGGCACAATTTCACGAATGGCAATGATTACAGATTCTGTATCGCTACAGAGTCTGTTATTCTGTGAAACTCAATAACCTCGACCTTCTTTGTTTTTATCGAGCTATCTAATTCAATGAAGTATGGGGGAGGGTTCTTGTACAACCTTGTTTTCACCTAGTGACGTCACTGCGTTTCACAGAATGAAGTATGGGGGAGGGGGTGTTATATAACCTTGTTTTCACCGAGTGACTTCACTGCGTTTCACAGAATTACGGACTAATATATCATCACTCAATGTGTCCCAATATCTAGTAAATTAGACAACAGTGGACAACGCCTCTGTAATGGGCGCTAGTGAACCAGAATTAACTTTCCTCAAACAGCTGTCGAACCAATCGTGGAATAATGTAGGTCTGCCATCACAAACCCTTAGAGCGCTGAATTATATTGATAGATACCATGGAGACTAAATGGTTTTCTTCAATTTGAGATCATCATAACTGTCTTAGATAGCTCTTTCCGTTTCATTTGAAAACCTATGTGTTATGGGTCTACTGCCATTATAATTGTTTAACTCTTTCATCAGACGTCAGACCTCAGATTCCGCGATGAAAGGGTTAAACAGGTGTTGGTCAACCAGCTTTAACCCTTTAAGCCTCACGATGAATCAAAACATAATTTAACATTCCCCAAAGCAGACTTAATTTTCCTACAACGAAGAGGTTTTAGAATGAAAATTCCCATGAAACTCTTTCACCAACACATGGCAAAATTGACAATTTACTTGAATTTTACACCCACTTGAAGTCATCTCCATCCACTACAAGTCGAGAATTGCGAGATGGCTGCCATGAAATCACTGAAGTTATATTTTCCATAATATTTTTATCAGGAACTACAAGAAAACAACATCACTATATTGCCTAAAATGCTACGATAAGCTTCATTATATATATTCTCAAGTAAATACATACCGGCACATCTATTTATTATATGCACCCATGAACATAACTAACTGCATGATAGGTTAGAATATGAACCAAGCGTAATTGTTCAGATACACTGAGGCTCCCCTTCCCGCTGGGTGCTTTCTAATTTCATTTCAATGAGAAATCAAAGAAAATCTTAAGAAAAAATGATCCTGGTATATTCTGCGCATAATTCTGAAGTGCAAAACGTCAAATGCGCAACTAACACTTCTGGAGGCCAAAAATGCTAAATGATGTCATGTTACATACTGAATTAGAAAAGTGGAAGAATAACTGAACTATTTGTCATATTTAGATATTTACACAGGTCAACATATGCCTTCAGGTATTAATAACTCTGTGCTATATATAGTTTATTTGCAAAAGGTCTGACAGAACAAGGTCATACCATACTGTTTTTTTCATACCGTCCTCAAGCAGTTCACTTGCACAATTTGTCGCAAAAAAGTAATGTTTCACTCATTAATGGAAAAGGGTAT
Organism: Flabesymbios commensalis; assembly: GCA_964017125.1. Taxonomy (NCBI): domain Eukaryota; kingdom Metazoa; phylum Annelida; class Polychaeta; order Terebellida; family Flabelligeridae; genus Flabesymbios; species Flabesymbios commensalis. The sequence goes on from OZ024908.1 coordinate 93,578,757, forward strand.
GCTAAAGAAAATAAAGATTGCAGGGTTGGCCTTTACAGTAACAACATATGCATACAGGGATTAATAACTGGGTGTTATATATATATTATTTGCAAAAGGTCAAGAACAAGGTCATGCCATACAGGGTTTTCTTCACACCCGTCCTCAAGCACTTGCACAATTTGCCGCAAAAAAGTAATGTTTTACACATTAATGGAACGGGGTATACTAAAGAAAATAATTTTGTTGGCTATATCGGTTCGGGTTGCAGGATTGGCCTTTACAGTAACAAACAAATATCATACCAAGGACAATCTAAGGTCATTGCAAAGTCCAATAATAGCTCTTCGTAAATAAAACAATTATTACGCAATTCTGTCATTTAGTTGTTTAGAGTTTTGTATCCACTTGTTTTTACATAATGTGGGTGTGCTGAATTCAAATCTGGCGGATAACATTCTATATCTGGTGTCTTTCAACTTCAAATTAGAAAAACAAAAAATGACCGCCAAAACCACTTAGTTTATGTATTTTCTGGTTTATTGAAAATATAAAAAATATCAGGTAATACGCAGATTATGCTAAAATTCATTTGAAACTAGGTTTAAGTGCAGTATAGTCTAACATTATTTGTAAACCGATGGCCATCTTGGATATGACGATAAAGTATAGGTCGGACGATGAATAATAAAAAATAAAAATATGTGTTTCGGCTCCCCAGTCATACAAAAACCATAATTGAGCAGTCCCGTCCGACAAATAAAAAAAAGTGGTATCATTTACATTTTGATAGCCATTTTGTTTTGTTCATGAAGGCAAATGTCGCGGCCATTTTGTATTTTTTCTTTACCATTTACTCGTCAGTAACGTTTATTCCTGGTCCACTAAGTTATTGTACATAAATTATATTATCGGCAGCATGTGTAGCGGTATACTTATAATAACAGTAAATATACAAAAACGGCGGACGTCTTCCATTTGAAGATCCAATAAAATTCATTTATTTCCAAAGATACTAGAAAAAAAGCTCGAATACAAAACCATGAATTGTGCTTTCGTGTGTGACCAAGATTCCTTGGTGTGACAAACCATGGGAAATACAAGGTTTTCTCTACATTTTGGCGGCTATTTTCTGGTTTGCTAATTTGAAGGTGAAGGTCAACAAATGTGAAATGTTATCCGTCATATTCGAATTCAGCACACACAAATTATGTAAAAAACAAGTGGATAAAAACAATAAACAAAAATGCCGAGCAAAGTTCAATGTTTCAGATTTCAGCACAGGCTAAATACACATATTTTTATGTGAGGCTGCATTATTCGTAAATTAAAAAAACAAAGGCTAGACATGGATATGTCCAATAATGACGTCTTATTGTGTCGTTTCATTTGCCCATGTTGACTACATTGTTGTGCTAGCAGATGTCAGACCATTTGGATTTCAATTCAAACCAACATAGAGGGACGCCGTAATTATAAATGTAATCAATAGAAACTACAGACTATGACTTCTTGTCGCAGATCCAGAGGGAAGGGGGCACACCCGACCCTTTTGGCGCCGAATTATTAAAAAAAAATCCCCTAAATTTGCCTAAATATGCCCCAAAAATCTGGGCGGTGAGCCCGCAACCCCCCCCCCCCCCCATGTTCTCTCTTTTTTCAAATCTGGATCCCACCCTGACTTGTGTGTATTTGGTCTAGGCCTAGCCCTAGACTAGAGGCTAGATATAGGCAGATCTATCGAAAAGTGACATTAACACAGATGTTGTCTTTTAATAATAAAAATAAAATGGACCTGTCAAATTGGCTTACATACATGACAGAACTTCAGAAGTTATGAAAATAAGGAGTGTGCTAATGTGAGGGGGGAGACTGGAACAGCCAGATATGACGTCATTGCATGTGTTGTAGAAAAGAGTATGACTTTGAAGAGATAGCCATGTTATTATTTATTATAGAGAGCAAAGGAGATGGATAGCTGGTAAAAATAATCCATACGTGAAACAAATACAGTCAGATGCTGTATATAAAAGTAGCATGTATATAATTGTATTGTTTTACAATTTCAATTGGGTTATATTAAATAATATTCTTGGTCTAAAATGACCAACCTCGCTGACAGGGTTGGGGATATAGATATCAGTATAAATGATGAAATCTTACATGCTTATGTAATACAAATATCGTGCAATGAAAAATACAGAAGTTAATCCTCATTATTATTTATTTATTTAACATATATGGAATACAAATTGATTACCCAAAAATCATCGTATTATGGCTCGCTTTATTCATCGTTATTTTAAACTGTAAATGGAAAACATTAATACATACTATGCAATGTATGCCTTTAATAATCTTCACACATGTGGTTAATCTGAATAAATTCGCGAATAGATAAACATAGTAAACACACAATATATGATAAGTATGATAACATTAGCAAAGTCCTGTACATCTCGGGAGTGTGTCAGTTACAATTATACTTTACAAAGTATTCATTGGACTCAGCACAACGTTCTACCGCCCTTTCTCTATGCCCCAAATCGTTTATATTTTTCTCCGAAATCACAAGATTACTGCCATCAAAACATGCATCATCCTCGCAATCAGTGAGTGTGCTCATTTGCATTTCCACCCGTCCACTTTCTTCGAAGTAGTCAATAATGTCAATGAAAGGTTCATCTTCGTGTAGTTCCCTGTCACGATATAAATGTACAAATATAGTTGTGTATACAAAATAAAGCTTATAAAACATAGAGGGCCTACACATAATTAGGCAGGCATGGACGGAGGCTGCTTGCTCCATTCACTACATAATTACCACCAACTGACAATTTTATTTTAATTGTGCTCATTATAGTAATTATATATAACTGAGTCAAGTTGTAAATGGGTTATCTAAACAGCTGGTTTCATCTACTGTAAATAGTGAATTTAAAATAGGATCGTGATTAGCTGCATGATTCAGAAAGTTGTTTCCGTCTTCGGTTGGTGTCCTTATGTCTGAAAACAGAGTCAGGGGTGCATATTACAAAGAATCCTAACTTTGATCCTATCTCAATTTTCTCTTATTTCCATTACAAAAAGTTAGGATCACCTAGCTTTTTGTAATGGAAATAAGAGAAAGTTGAGATAGGATCAAAGTTAGGATTCTTTGTAATATGCACCCCTGGTGAAAACAATTTGACCACATATTATGTCTGATCAACATATCTAATTCTGCATATTTCTCCAGAAATATTGTGAAAATTGTCCTTTTATTTTGGGAGTACATTTTGTTTTTTATCAGTCACAATACCAATCTGACCAAGATCGGTAGTACCAACGTTTCTTATGAAAATGTGAAACGAACATTTGAATTGTTAAAAATATGCGGCATTTTTTTTGTCATGTATGTACGAGTACGATGTAGGAATGGCAAAATAGTTAGAAAATCAGTTCGGCGTGTGCGAAATCCCGTTTGATATGTGGCAATATGTACTATATATTTTTCTGTCCAAAGGCGAAGAAAACGCGTCTTCGTTTTATATCTGAGCATGAAAATAGTGTCAGAAATGAGTCTCTCATGCGAAATATACTTAGAAAAATGATATTACACATCGTTTTCTGTCAAAAAGAAAAGTGAAAAAAATATCTTGGCCACCTTGGATTTATGCATGAAGAATACCTCAATATAGAAACATTGTGTTAGAAAAAGTGGCATAACACATGTTTGTTGTCCTTTTTTCTATGATGGTTGTGGCGGTCTTTTTGTATTTATGCATGAAAAATATCTTAAGACAAGCAAAAGTAACAGAAATGAGTTTGTTATTCTGAATAAAATCTGTGGCTGTGGTACTACACAAATTTTATCCCAAATAGTACCAAGTTTCTGTCATATTGGTATTTCTGATGATAAATTGTTAGACATATGAGATCCAACTATACTTTGCTGGTGTTATGGTGCCTTTATACGTGCACATATTGAATGCACGACTGGGTTTGAACTGCTAGTCTTAAAGTTGATCTATCACCCCTTATATGGTATGAATAATCATGTCCTTATATGGGGTGATTGGCTATCATGTGACCCTCTCCGAGGATCACATGATAGCCAATCACCCCATATACTGATATAAGGAAACACTTGTGCACCATCTTGTGGCAACTTTGATTTATTTGTCACAAATTTATTCATACTATATAATGGGTGATATGTCTCCTTTAAAGTTGGTGTCCTGCCATGTCGCAAACTTTGTTCAACATGTATATTAAAAAAAACCATCGCATGACCTGGATTTGGAGTGCTATGTTCACAGCAGATGCATATCAATAACAGCGTAATAGGAAATGAAATGAATCGGGCTTTAGGCCACCTTTGTGCACATATAGGCTAAACTGGGCCAGGAGAACCTCCTGAGGATGGTGAGATGATTGAGATGACACTGTCCTCCAGACACAGGATTCGAAATTCGAACCCTGGCGGTCTGAGGCCGAGCACGCTACCTCTCGGTCACGGAGGCTCCCCACAATACTAACTTTCACACGTGGATGGGGAAGAAACATTTTTGTTTCTTTCAAACCGCCGAGACCGGGAACCGAACCCCGAACTCTGGCGTGAAAGGCAGCGGTGCTAACCACTACCCTAGGGCCCCCGCCCAGCGTAATAGGAATGGTGCGGCACCACAGACATTGTAGCTATAATGCTGGGCCAGCATGGCAGACGGTGGGTCAACATAATAACAACATTGGTTCAATGTATTGTGCTTGTTGAGACAGTCGACATCTGAGGGTAGACGTCATTAACCAGGTAATTTTGTCAAATTTATCATCACACACCAGATATGGGAGTGGACACAATGTCGCACACAATGAAAGTATGACCACTTGCTCCCTTTATCACTTAAATAAATGTGATAAAATATTGAATGTGTCATCGGTGAATTCATGACCATTGTTATTTGGCTGCGGCCATTGTTATTAAAAAAGATAAAGTTGTTAGAGGAAAGAGATCACAAAGAAATAACACGTGGGACTGTGTGGGTCCCGTATTTCTTATTTTTGACATGGTTGTCAATAATTAGAAATCAGGAATTTCGTCTCTATATCTAGCATAACTGGTAAATGCGCAGCACAAAAATTAAAAACTTTTGCAGTTCTAGTCTATGGACATGTTTACATCATATGGTCATATTAAGAAGCTAAAAGAAAATCACCGATTTTTTGATGATTTTAGACTTGGGCATGTCCCTTTAAGTTGACATAGCAATCAGTTCTTCGTATGTATGGGTAATGCATCTTCTAAAAACCTGAGAACCCTGAAGTTTTGTGGATGCATTTCCTAAGGAAAGCAGAATCAAACTCCCCAAGCTGAATGCCTTCTGAATCACTCTCAGTCAGCAGGATTTCAACACGACCGATCAAACTCATCAATATATATTCATTCCTCTCGACTGTATAAACTTTTTTGGATAGACCAACATTTATGGAAACATTATATAACTTTTGATACACATTCTGATGTGAGTCTTTGACCTTCTACCACAGCAGTCATTACTGTATACGGGTCTGATTAATGGGTCATCAATTAACCGGGTCATCAATTAACAGGGTATACATTGGCTTGTCCAGTAATTCAGTAGTGTCCAAATTTGAAACAGTAATAAACATGTTTGAGGAATCAAAATCGAGTAGGAGCCTAATTGAAGGTGTGTTTGTTATGATATCCTGGTGTGATAAAACACTGATAATTGGTAAACATATATAAATACACCAATTCATCACATGGTTCCATCATTTTTAGTTTTCGAGATATTGTCAAAAATATTAGGTTTAGTAATGGCAGTAGGCATACTAATTTTTATGCTCATGGTTCTGTTATAAATATTAGAATTGGTTTGATTGGTTTGATGTTTATTGTATTCATTGACACATATATGAAAACATATGTATGGACACCGATTTCGTGGCTATACCATTTTTAGTTTACAAGATATTATCGAAAGTATGATTTTTAGTAATGGCGGTACAAAATTGCATTTTTTGTGAAATGCCACGAGGGCATCATCAAGTTTCTCGATCTAGGGTTATATCAAGATTCGAAAAATGCAATAAAACGTTGTATTGACCCCAAAGCAAGGGGCAGCCACAAATCCTCTTTTTACTCCCGGACTATTGCACATGTAGCGTTCACACATTGCTCAACATGCCATCCCGAATACGTGCTTATCATAATAAAGTCTCAGCTGGTACACAGCTGATTCTTAACGGTTAACATTAGTTAGATCGATACAGATTGAGCATCCATACTATGCTAAACAAAATAAACACGTTGTGCCACTGCTGTTTCAATTTTGGGACATCGCTTTAAGCTTTTTGAAATAGTATATTAACTGACATAGATTTATATAGGCTCACATGGGCAGGATGACGATGGCTGAGTCAATGCAAAACAAAATGTAGAATTACTTTGTGAGTAAGTCTGGGGATGTCAAAGGGCATTTAAATAATAGGAATACAGCTACAACTTACTCGAAGGTGCAGGAAATGCCACTGGGTAGTTCTGGTTGAATGGTGATATAAGGCTGGTCGTTCTCATCAGGACATGTTACTTCCATACAGCTGTAGTATTCATCCTGAATGGGCGTGCCGTCGTTGTCATACACCTGTAGCAGATCATTATGGGTGACTCCACTGAACTCATCTGGGTTGTAGCCTCGCTTGCTGATAGCAAGTATGGTCATCTCATCAGAGGGAGACTGAAATAATATACTGAATTGTGTTATGCTGTCTAAATACATATTTATTTTTAGTTTTCTTTGTTTAGCATGTTTAGTATATGCGTTGACATTGTTCTGAAGTATCAAACAAAGAAACGTGCAACACTGACATATAACAGGACTGACTGACGAATAATAGTTACCATAAAGTAAGTGCGAACTAAGCAGCTACGCTTGTCGTTAAACTCTGAGATGCTTCCTATTCCTGAGGGGGATATTTCCTGGAATTGAAAATAATGATATTTTTTATTAGTGGGCACTTTGTCGATTTCCTGGCAAGTCTCTCCTCTATGTACTGGACCTTTGTCGTCAGTTATATTTTCATCCGAGGGGGCTCTACCAAGCACGTGATGATCATCTGTGATGCTAAAAAGAAAGTCGTCTGGCAAATGATGGTTGTTTGGTTCAAGACCTGTAGATTGACTTACTATTTCAAAATCATTACCACATTCAACTAGTCCACATATAAGTCCTTCGGCATTGCTGGTTTCCGTTGTCTGTACTCTACAAATACAGTCACCAGAGGCCTTAGTGTGAATGTCAAACATTTGTCCGTCTATGCTCTTGACATTGCGATGACCTCTCACTCGAACCATAACATAACATTCATCTGCCCAGTGTTGACGATCAATGTTTACTATCGGTAAACCAGAATGTATCACAGATTGTAGCTGGTTAGCTTTCCTTGTGAGCCGGGTACTGGGTATTAGAGGACTTGGATTGATCCAACCACCAGAGTCTAAATCGGCCTGCCATAGATACGTGTCAGCGATGTCTTCTTGCGTCAAACCCAATGAGTCTGCGTCTATCTCTAGCACAAGATCGCCAGATTGTTGCACTTCTTCTCCTGACTTCGTGGTGGCTGCCATGTTTATCAACCCATATGTCACCAGAGAACGCTCTAGACCTTCATCATCTTGGAAACTAAACTCGCCAGGAGCGAGTGCTAAGCTATTATCATCTGTCGGATCCATAAATTCAACGTATACATCGATCTCTTCAGATACGATATCACCTTTACTATCAACAAAGCTATGAGGAGGGATGACTATTTCATAAACAGAATCATGGTTTTCCCAAGAAGACTTAATGCTGCTTTCTAATGTAGAATCAATCACAACAGGAGTCGGTTTTGGCGGTAATTTCACAGTGACTGTATATTGGTCTACATCGTCCAACAAGTCAATCGAGACAACCTGGCTCATATAGTTATCTTTTGCTGGAAACTTCAACGCTACATTCATTCCAGTTGGTTCCATGTGGAAAGCAAAGCTTCCTCCGGCGATAGCTGTGTGTTCTTTGGTCCCCACAGTGAAAGTGATTTTTTTTCCCGGTTTTGTCAATGTTTCATTTCCTTGATCATTATAACCTACAAGATAAACTTGACCACGAACTGTGATTATTTGTTTTGCTCTGCTTGCTGCACATTCAGTACAACCACATTTTGTCACTGTCTCCATCTCGTATTCAATATACGGACATGTTACATTCAGAGCTTCAGTTTCTGTCACTCCACAACAATGGGTATCAATATCTTCGGGGCTGCCTTTTCTGGCGCATGCTTCACTTGGACATTTCCCCACATTGACGACAGTAGCATTGGCAGTACCATTGACGTCTACAGTACACCCGGGAGATAGGTAGGAATAGTAGATGAGAGGTTCCTGGGTGCAGGTGTCAGTGCCTTCATCTGTTGGGAAAAGTGGTCTGTATTCATGCAATGTTCATTGGGTATAAATCATATACTACATTTTTTGTATTTCTCACCATATAATTTAAAAGAGAACCCTGCAGCTCCGTGCTTTGCATAACTGGTTTTGTAATTTTAAACAAAGCTGTTATGACCACACTAGGGCATACACTGTTCCTGTCTATGTCGCCAGATCACGTCCCAGAAAACAAGGCACATCGAACCAATGCTGGCTCAATGCCGGGCCACAGTACGCGACGCTGGCCCAACATTGCTCCAATGTGTCGTGTCTGCCGGTACGCTGATATTGCATAGGACGTTCACCTCCCTCATGTGTGAAACAAACAGGCATGGAAAGCTCATTAAGCCCAGCAAACACGATACATTGCCTATTGTTGTTTCAATGTTGGGCCAGCGTCGTAGACGGTGAACCAACATTGAACCAGCATTGATACAATGTCACGTATTTGCTGGAAGGCTGGGTACAGTGACCAGAGATTAGTTATGTCCCGAAGCGATGTTGTTCTAATGTTGACACAACGTCTGTGACACTGGCCCCATATTAGGCCAACACTGGTTCTTGCCTTTGTTTAAGGCGGAGACGATTGTGAGCCCAGCAAACGCAATACATCACACGTGTTGGATTAGTGCTGGGCCACAGCTATGTATTGGTCCAACATTGCATCAGCATAGCACGAACTTTTGGGATTTGCCAGACAGGTGTCTGTTCAATATACACACGCTGCTGTAGTCTACTATTTTGTAAGTGTACAAAACTCAAAAGGCAGTATGTGCTTACTTGTGAAGCAAGAACATACTGCCATATAATATCTGCTAGACCGGAATCATGTGAGAAAAGAGCCTATCTATTGTTCGCTACCCCTCCTCACTGTGGCACACAGTCATGCAATGGGGGCAGGGGGGGGCGTGATAACGACGAGACAGCCAGTCTCTATTGTGTACGTTTCTATACACACAACCAGTGAAATGTTATAGTACTGTACATACCACTCTGGGAACATGAAATGTTTTAAAAGTCATTTTTTCTGCAAACTATGCGAGTCTCGCACTTCTCATGAACAATTAATGTTCAGACCAGGTAGGTGGACACTTAATGTAGAGTGCCTGGGCTCACTCGCTTGAGACAAGAAGATAAGGATGTCGAAATCACAGCGACAACAGATTGAACTGATAACATTAGCTCTGCCGTTGACAAAGCTAAGAAAAATGAAGCACACCTCGTCGCTTCCCTCATATTTATAATATTGTGACACATCTTATACCTTCATTAACTGTTATTTAATTTAAAATATTTTTCCAAGAAAACTCGAGGGTTGTCCTTATGTTTAATTGGCATTAACACGACAATAGCCCAACAACAATTCAACTCAGGGTGTGTGTGCTAGGCTACATGTGACCATTATTAAGCGACAAGGCCAGTTTACCTCTGCCATACGATTAGCCACTCTGTATACTATGGCTGGTAGGGGTGAGCCCACATTCAGGCGAAAGGGAGGCAGAGAGGGTTTGAGGCCCGTATACTATGACTGGTCGGGGTGAGCCCACATTCAGGCGAAAGGGAGGCAGAGAGGGTTTGAGGTCCAGTTGCAGAATTGTGTTGGTATATTTATTGATTTATTAATTTCCTTATTAATTTAATCATCTCATTATTTACAATAGCATATTTTACACATTTTCGTGGCATTTCATTTGGTTTGAAACTTGCCTGAGACCGTATAGATAGTAAGTGTATTCACCCTGGCCCAGGGCAGGGGGGATACCCTTCCTATCTATACGGTTTTCTAATTTCAGTGAAATTTCATTTGGCATGAAACTAATTAATATAATCAGATACAGTGATTATTTAGATCGCAAAAGGGGTCATTTTAAAACTTAAAACCTTTGACCATGACAGTAGATCTTGTTGAGAGACGCTTCATGTTGTAGCTGGTCACACGACACTGGTATTTTCCTTCAACGGCAGGAGAAAGGAGTAAGGTGTCTGAATTGTCAGGTGCTTCATCGCTGTAACGTATTACGTTTCCATCACGAAACCTGAAAATAAGCCAATTGTCAGCACATTCAGGTCTGATAATTATACATATATACCATGATTCAAAAACTCGACCAAAGGAAACAGAGAAACACGTTGGTCTCCTTTTTAAGAAGGCTGATTGTAAAATCTAAATTAATTGATGAACAGACTCTGTTCTCATTGGCCGCACAATATAGAGCCAGAGATCAAAAACAATCAGTCAATCTAGGTGGCATGTTTGCTCATAATTTTTATATATGGAACTAATTTATTTTATTAATAAATGCCTAGCACACACAATTCTGCTTCTATATATGTCAACAATTATGTTATTTTATATATCGCTATATGAGACTACAGAATATTTTAGTTTAGTATGAAGATTTATGAGATAAACAATTAAAATGCGTTTCACAAAAAATATACGTTGCCAGGCGTAGAAAACATCATTTGTTCTTTGAACTGGACCTAGTTGATGATTTTATTTGTGAATATAATAATACATGGACATAAACATGGCTCGTCGTGAGTACGTTGACATACGTGAGGCTATATTTTACGTCTCATTAGATTTTTTGAAAAAGTTGTAATATTAATATTCGTTTGTATGTGTTTTCCTCTAACATTTGCAATGCAGACTATTATCTTATATTTGAAACTGTTATCTTTCTAAATTCAAAAAATGAAACAATACCTATATATATTATAAAAATATTCATGTCGTAAATTGACTTATTTTATTAATTTGGGATCTGCCACAAAATGGTCTATAAATTGCAATGATATTTCATTTGATGTAACCATGTTTGAAAAGGTGTAACCCTTATACAACATTGAAATTTGTTTTATATAAACTGAGCAATCGAAGTGTTTTTTTTAATTTGAAATCAGCGTAAATGTCTAAGTTGGCTTTTTCCGTTTCATTTGAATACATATGTTATTGGTATACGGTCATTATAAATAGTCCACTACTTCATTGCGGAGGCCAACTTTACACGTCAGATTTCGACGTCTAAAATCGATCCCGGCACTGGCAGGGTTAATACAGTTACCAATATCAACATGTTTTCTGGCATTACTTACCAATCATACCCAGTGATGGGGAAATTACCAGTAGCTTCACAGTGCAATGTCACGTTCTCTCCTTCAAACACTGTAGTACTCCGTGGATGTCTGACGAAGTGTAGATCTAAGAGTGTTAAAAATAAAACATCATCCGATTATGTAAATGTAGCTGCCCTATCAGTTGTGGAATTGGCCATCAAACCTTGATTTTGAATACTATAGATATTTTAAAATACAACCTAGCTTATCATATTACAGGCTAGTTCATCAAATTGAAAGTTTATCAAATTACAGGCTAGTTTATCAAATTACAGGCCAGTTTATCAAATTGCAGGTAAGTTTATCAAATTACAGGCCAGTTTATCAAATTACAGGCTAGTTTATCCAATCACAGGCTATTTTTTCAAATTACAGGCTAGTTTATCCAATTACAGGCTAGTTTATCAAATTACAGGCTAGTTTATGAAATTACAGGCTAGTTTATCAAATTACAGGCTAGTTTATCACTTAAAATCATGTGAACCAAGAGAGATGTAAACTAAATGAAGTTGTTAGATACACGTCTGTTTTAAAACTGTCGTTTAGCTGATTAGTATTATGTAACATTAATAGTACAGAGTATTTATAATTTCTGCACGACAAAATTGCATCAGAAACCATCATTGTAATTTGAAAGTATGTATTCTGTTTTATATTTACAATTACACACCAGTCACAAGCCATCACCATTGAGTGTTTCATTACCAATTTTCAAAATCACTACCAATCAGCAAAAATTGTCAATTCATTAATTTTATTAAAGTGTTAAAATAAAGACTAATTTTCATCTCAATTTTTCCCCTTGTCAGCACAGGTAGGGCATATATGTATAATTAAATGGCTCGTGGAACCATGGGAACACTCACAAATATAATTACAAAAACTGTCCTGAATTTTAGGATTTAAGATGCTTTTTAGTCATTGTTGATCTTAAATGAAATTAATCGGGCTTTAGGCCACCTTTGTGCACATATAGGCTAAACCGGGCCAGGAGAACCTCCTGAGGATGGTGAGATGATTGAGATGACACTGTCCTCCAGACACAGGATATGAAATTTGAGCCCTGGCGGTCTGACGCCGAGCACGCTACCTCTCGGTCACGGAGGCTCCCCACAATACTAACTTTCACACGTGGATGGGGAAGAAACATTTTTGTTTCTTTGAAACCACCGAGACCGGGAACCGAACCCCGGACTCTGGCGTGAAAGGCAGCGGTGCTAACCACTACCCTAGGGCCCCCGCCCTGTTGATCTTAAGAAATGTTTCAATTTTGTTTTAAATAACCGTGTTACCATTTTTAGAGCAAACTATTTCTACATTTCCATCTGTAAAGTCGTTGTAGTTATATGTCATTTCCTCTGACACCAGTCCTTGCATATCAACCCTTATTTCCAGTCCTTCTGTACAGATGTCATTCAGCTGAAAATGTCCTGTGTTGTTAGTGTATGTTGTCACCTCCCAGTCATGACCCACCACGTAAACAGCCACGTGGCCTATTGGTGTTTGTGGATTCTCTTTAGTCCAGACTCGTCCTATCACAGTGACGTCATCACACGTACATATACTGCAATCACTCAGAGTACTGCCTGCTGGACATGGCTTGCTACAATCTGAAAATACATAATTTATTTGTGCTTTTAGAAGTAGGTTAATCGAGCGCCAGAATTTATAGCATGATTGCACTAACAGATGTGTTGATGTCATATATCTGATAGCAATCAATACATACCAATACCATGTCTACCATTAAAGCTTTCAACAATAATTGCTACAATCACCAAATAATATGTCAACAAGCTTAGGGAGTTGACTAATGCACATCTGTCTGAGTTTATATTTATGTTTTTTGTATTTCACTCATACTGACTCTGTAAGCTACTAACTCAGAAATCCTGAACGTCATTTCCATTAGCCATACATATTATGTAAACAGCACAGGGATCGACTTTAGTCGTCAGAATCTGAAGTCTATAAACATCAGATTCCGATGTCTGAAGCCGATCCCCGCACTGTAAGAGTAGACATATTTATAATGGCCGATCCATGCACTGTAAGAGTAGACATATTTATAATGGCCGATCCACGCAGTGTAAGAGTAGACATATTTATAATGGCCGATCCCCGCAGTGTAAGAGTAGACATATTTATAATGGCCGATCCCCGCAGTGTAAGAGTAGACATATTTATAAAAACATAGACAACTAGTCAGTTAGTCAGAAACTGCAATTAACCTCCACAGATAATAATGATCGTATTCCGGATCCTGAATCCGGATTATAGTCCGGATCATCCCTAAAATGTAGAGGATTGGTCTTTAGTCCTGACACACTTCTGGTAAAATTGTCATGCAGATCTGTGCGATCCAGATCAGATCCGGGTCAGATCGGATCCGGGTCAGATCGGATCCGGGTCAGATCGGATCCGGGTCAGATCGGATCCGGTTAGTAATCCAGATGTTAACCCCTTACAGCGCGGGGATCGACTTTAGTCGTCAGAATCTGACGTCTGTAGACGTCAGATTCTGACGACTAAAGTCGATCGCCGCACTGTAAGAGTAAATATATTTCTATTGGCCGTAGACCCATAATATAGGTATTCAAATAAATCAGAAAGAGCTAACAAAACATTTATGATGATCTCAAATTGAAGAAAACCTTTTGTCTCCATGGTTTATACAAAACAATAATTTAAGCTTTAAAGATAAAGGGATAAATGGGTTATCCATGTATTGTTGCTTTTTCGCCTGTCATAATTAAATATGACCATTTGTCTAGCTGCTGTTTTAAAGAAAGATTGACTGGTTATCTTTGTTTTCGTCTGCCATTTAGATCAAGTATTCTACGGTATATCCGAGGACATATTATACTAGATAGTGCTTTTATGTTAATCCGAGGACATATCATGCTAAATAGTGTTTTTATGTTAAATAGTGATTCTGCGATTTACTCCTGAATACAAACCACATAATTATGCATATCCATACATTGTACTCACCAGGGCAAATCCAAGTGTTACACGGTCTTGTTTCATTATTTCTCCCAGAACAAGTGAGACCTCCGCCTGACGGAGCTGGATTATCACAGGATCTCACTCTCTGCTGATCTCCACCTCCACAACTAACACTGCACTCTGACCACGACAGCCATCTGCCCCAATTGCCATGCGCGAACACTGCAAAAGTTTAATTTCACATATGAGGGTGTTCTCATGTGCATGATCATGCGTTTATCGACATGGTCACATTTCACATTTGCCGTTTTTATTGTAGGCATGTTTGCATACTATTCATATATTGAAAGAAATTCCACTCTTTCCACCATTACTTTAGCATTTATTCAACATGTTCAAACTGTATTATTTGGGCCTATAAGGCTTTCATGACGGTCGTATTTGTGATTGATGTTGATGAAGATAGATATTAACCCTTAAAATGTTAAGTTATAGAATTTAAATATTTGCCCACTTCAAGTTGTGTCTCTCTTCCGTGGACCACAAATTTAATCGGGTGAAAATTGCTCACATGACTCCAGTTTGAATGAATGAAAACATACGCAAATTTACACTCCCAAGTGCTCATGCTGGCGTGCAGTGTAACACAAATCTAGCAAATTGAGAGCTTAATTCTGATTCAATTTTTCGTTTTTGGAGGAGACTATAAGAAGGATGAAAACGGCTAAGCCTATTGACGTGATTATTATTTTTCTAAATAATTTCAATAAAAGCTTACCAGGTGTTGTAGCTGGTGCAGTAGTTGCTGCTGTAGTAGTTGCCATTGTTATAGTTTATGTTGTAGTTCATGTTGTTGGTGTTGTTGTAGTATAAAGTAAGATAAATAAAAAAACATTTAAAACTGTTATATTAAAAACTTTAAAAAAATACCTTAGTAAGGTGAAACTATTGACTCAAACATGGTAAAATTCTGGATCACGATATTGTGAAGCAAAATGAAAGAAAAAAATCAATTATCAGGTTTGACATTAATTAGTGAATAAATAAGAAATTTAAACCTTGTGATAATAACTTTCATGAACTACAATGTTTTTTTATATGCATAAACAAGATCATTTTTTTAAATACGAAAATCTTGATAAAAGCTTACCGGGTGTTGTAGTTGGTGTGGTAGTTCCTGTTGTAGTAGTTGCTGTTGTAGTAGTTTCTGTTGTCGTTGCTGTTGTTGTTGGTGGTGTTGTAGTAGTTGCTGTTGTTGTTGTTGGTGTTGTAGTAGTTGCTGTTGAGTGATCGAGTGAGTGAGTGAACGACTTAGTGAGTGAGTGAGTGTGTGAGCAAGCAAGCGAGCGGGCGGGCGAGCTGGAGAGTGAGTGAGTGAGTGACAAAGGGATATAATTGGTGAACATTATTTAACATTCCACCTATATGCGCACTAAGATATGTCACATTAACCATTGAAGGTATTGGTGAAACACATTTTAATCATGAGAATAAAAATCTAGTATATTTAGCAGTATATATTTAGTCAAAAACGTTTTAATAATGAGAATTATGCATATGATCACCTTTGCTAAAATATCTCATTGACAGGTAATATATTTTTATATTCATATTTTTATATTCATATTCATAATTTTCTCTATCTGCTGAAAAACGTTAGAATCTTGAATTGTTTTACATGATATATCTAAAAATAAATAAAAAAACATTAAAAATAATATTATATATAAAACTGAAATTACCTTTGTAAAGTAAAACCACTGACTATGGAGATGACGCAAATGAAAAATGAAATGAAATGAATCGGGCTTTAGGCCACCTTTGTGCACATATTGGCTAAACTGGGCCAGGAGAACCTCCTGAGGATGGTGAGATGATTGAGGTGACACTGTCCTTCAGACACAAGATTCGAAATTCGAGCCCTGGCGGTCTGAGGCCGAGCACGCTACCTCTCGGTCACGGAGGCTCCCCACAATACTGACTTTTACACGTGGATGGGGAAGAAACATTTTTGTTTCTTTCAAACCGCCGAGACCGGGAACCGAACCCCGAACTCTGGCGTGAAAGGCAGCGGTGCTAACCACTACCCTAGGGCCCCCGCCCTGGAGATGACGCAATGATAAAGTTACAAAAAAGAAATAATTCATTATAAAGTAGTTGACAAATAAATGTGAGTGTGATATTTTATCGACCCAAACATGGTAAAATTCTGGATCAAGATATTGTGAAGAAAAATAAGTGAAAATTTTAATTATCAGGTTTGACAATAATTAGTGAATAAAAAGCAAACTAAAACCTTATTATAATAATAGCTTTTTTTCCATTATTTTCATACATAGAAAGGTTTTTTTTCACGAAAATCTTGATTAAACCTCACCGGGTGTTGTAGTTGGTGTAGTAGTTGCTGTTGTGGTAGTTGCTATTGTGGTAGTTTCGGTTGTAGTAGCTGTTGTTGTTGGCGATGTTGTAGTAGTTCCTGTTGAGCAAGCAAGCGAGTGAGTGAGTGAGTGACAAAGGGATATAATTGGTAAACATTATTCACAATTCCACCTATGTGCTCACTAAGATAAGTCACATTACCCATTGAAGGTCTTAGTGGAACACTTTTTAATCATGAGAATATGCACAGTGTATCTAACAATATATATTTAGTCAAAAACGTTTGAATAAAGAGATTTATACATATGATCACCTTTGCTAGAATATTAAATTGGCAGTAATATTAATATGTTGATACCAACATTTTATATTTCTGCTTAAAAACGCTAGAATCACGAATTGGTTTACATGATATATCTAAAAAAAGAATATTATATTAAAAACTGAAATTACCTTTTCAAAGTAAAACAATTAACTATGTAGATGACTAATTGATACAGTTACAATAATAATAAAAATGGTTCAATATAAAGTAGTTGACAAAAAAAAATATCGACTCAAAACATGGTAAAATTCTGGATCACGATATTGTGAAGCCAAATGAATAAAAAATTCAATTATCAGATTTGAAATTAATTAGCGAATAAATAAGAAATTTAAACCTTGTGATAATAACTTTCATGAACTACAATGTTTTTTTACATGCATAAACAAGATATTTCTTTTTTAAATACGAAAATCTTGATAAGGTCTAGAAGGTCTTGCGAGCGGGCGGGCGAGCCGGAGAGTGAGTGAGTTTTTTTCCTAACATTCATGAACTAAAAATTATTTTTTACATAGAAATTATAATTTTCGATAAAAGCTTACCGGGTGTTGTAGTTGGTGTAGCAGTTCCTGTTGTAGTAGTTGATGTTGTTGTAGTTTCTGTATTAGTTCCTGGTGTTGTTGGTGGTATTGTATTAGCTCGTGGTGTTGTTGTAGTAGTTCCTGGCGTTGTTGTAGTAGTTCTTGGTGTTGTTGTAGTTGTTCCTGTTGTTGAAGCTGTTGATTTGTTTGTAGTTGGTGTTTCGTTGGTTGGACTTTTTGCAGTTGTTGCTGTTTCAGAAGTTGCTGAATCTATAACAAAAATACACTTTCAGATAAATTCCCAATTCGTTCACCAATATATTCTCCAATGTTTTCATCATTATGATACTAATTATTCGTCTACTACAAACAATAAAGTAAAAAGTTGATTTTGTGGACATCTGGTTAGTGAAGTTAGATTGTATGATTGGGCTACGGGTATATTTCCTGCTTAGATTATAAGGTCTCTGGTTACTCTTTTGTTCTAATGTTCATTATTTTAATCCTATATTATATTTCAACTTATTTTGTCTTAACCTAAGTGTTATGGTTTGTATAAGTTATTTCGTTTCACTGGAATGGTCAAGAGATGAATGGACGATCTAGAACCAATGTAAAGTTATGACGACAGGTGTTGCTTTTTGTACAGATCATCCTCCATCCTCCATGGTTAGCTCCTAGTTATTCACCAGGTGACAAATCAAGGTCTCATAGCACAAAATATTTATCCTGCTGTTAGTGCTTACTCAGATTTTCAGTCACTGATTTCTGCGCATGCATCCTGGCCAATGTTCAAATTAGAGAGATTACAGGCATTAAAGTTCAATCACTGATCTTGGTGGTACACGTTTTAATAGTGAGAATATGCATAGCATATAGCAATGTATATTTAGACAAAAACGTTTTAATAATGAGATGTATGCAGGTGATTACCTTTGCTAAAATATCAAATTGGCAGTTAAAATATTTTATATTCATATATTATTACCAGTATTTTATATTTCTGCTGAAAAACATTAGAATCATGAATTGTTTTACATGATATATTTAAAACTTAATTAAAACAAAACAGTAAAAAAGATTTAAAAATTTAAATTACCTTTGTAAGGTAAAACCATTGACTATGGGGATGACACAATGATACAGTTACAATAATGAAATAATGGTTCAATAGAAAGTAGTTGACAAATAAAACAAATAAGTTATCGACTCGAACATGGTAAATTCGATATTGTGAAGCAAAATGAATGGAAATTTCAATTATCAGGTTTGATATTATTAGTGAGCAAATAGCAAACTGAAAGCTTATGATATTAAACCTTTTTTCCCCTATATTTCATGAACTAAAAATTATGTTTGTGGCTATATTAATGGCTATATACTTAATATGCACAAACCTGACGTCAGCTGCATTGTTGTTACATCAAGTCTATAAGAAGAACTGGATTGATCTGGGAGAAACAGAATACAGAGTGAGTGAGTGAGTGAGTGAGTGAGTGAGTGAGTGAGTGAGTGAGTGAGTGAGTGAGTGAGTGAGTGAGTGAGTGAGTGAGTGAGTGAGTGAGTGAGTGAGTGAGTGAGTGAGTGAGTGAGTGAGTGAGTGAGTGAGTGAGTGAGTGAGTGAGTGAGTGAGTGAGTGAGTGAGTGAGTGAGTGAGTGAGTGAGTGAGTGAGTGAGTGAGTGAGTGAGTGAGTGAGTGAGTGAGTGAGTGAGTGAGTGAGTGAGTGAGTGAGTGAGTGAGTGAGTGAGTGAGTGAGTGAGTGAGTGAGTGAGTGAGTGAGTGAGTGAGTGAGTGAGTGAGTGAGTGAGTGAGTGAGTGAGTGAGTGAGTGAGTGAGTGAGTGAGTGAGTGAGTGAGTGAGTGAGTGAGTGAGTGAGTGAGTGAGTGAGTGAGTGAGTGAGTGAGTGAGTGAGTGAGTGAGTGAGTGAGTGAGTGAGTGAGTGAGTGAGTGAGTGAGTGAGTGAGTGAGTGAGTGAGTGAGTGAGTGAGTGAGTGAGTGAGTGAGTGAGTGAGTGAGTGAGTGAGTGAGTGAGTGAGTGAGTGAGTGAGTGAGTGATTGCCAAAGGCATATAATTGATAAAAATTATTCAACATTTCACCTATATGCGCACAAACATATGTCACATTTACAACTAAAACGGTAAGGGGTTTTGTCAAGTTAAAAAAATCCAAAAATCCAAGAAAAACTCGGAATTGGGTGGGTGGGTCAAGCCATAACTCGGATTTTAATTTTTTTTCCAGAAATTTGGTCTTTTTTGTGTTTTTTTGTGTTGTTTTTATTTTTCCAAATGTTTCCAAAAAAATAACAAATTGGATAGGGGGGTGGGTCGGTGGGTGGGGGATGACCAATCCGAGTTTTTCTCGGATTTTTTTCATTTTTTTTTAACTTGACAAGACCCCTAAGCACGATTGCCGTTTTAATTTTTTATTATTAACAGGGTAAATCACAGTTGTTGGGAATTAAACATCGAGATTTGTAAATGTTTGATCTCAAATTAAACAATGATGAGTATTGTTCACACAAAAAATTAATTGAAATAAAATAGCGAATAAAGGGTTTAAAAAATGGCAAAATTTTGCACCAGATGTTATTCTTCCTAAAACATACGAATACAACGAATAGGCCTATGAGTAGGCTAAATCACAGTTATTGGGAATTAAACATCAAGATTTGTACATGTTTGATCACAAATTAAACACACGAATACAACGGATAGGTCTACAGCACACCATCTGTATCAGCAATGGCTATTCAGCTCATGATCATTATACATAGAGCTGAGCGGTGTAGATGTCAAACGAACTATTGTGGAACAATAAACACGACCCACAGCGACTTTGAAGTACTTTGAAGTAATACTCCAGTAGTACATACGATGTGGATTATCTGGCTGAAGGGGAAAAGAGGCTGGTAGACTTAGTCAACCTGACTCTTGAACGCTGCCACAGTTTTTGATTCTATGGCAACTTCCGGGGGAGAATTCCAATCAGTGATAGTTATATGACGAAAAGAATTTTCCAAGTGTGGTGTTAGCTCTAAGGTGTTATATGCCTGATTGTGCCCATCATGTGTTCTTCTGTCCGCTGGGATTAAACGGTCATTGATAAGAATTTCGACTAGCTCATTTAAAATTTTGAACATACTTAAAAGTCTAGAATTTTTTCGTCTTGTTTTCAAGTCAGTCCAGCCCAGGTTCTGAATGAGAGATGTCACACTGGCTGTTTATCTATAATTTTGAGTGGCACGTCTTGCTGCTGATCTTTGATTTTTTTCTAATTTGTCAATGTTTTTTTGTCTAAACGGGTCCAAAACTGCTGAAGACTAGTCTAAAGATGATCTGACCTTAGCTTAGTCAGAAAATGTTGAATCTAATTTGGAGTTGTTCCCCGAATTCCGTAGTGGTCAAATTTGTGTAAGAGGCATTTGTGGGGGACAACGTCAAAGGCCTTACTAAATTCTAAGACAACAAAATCTGTTTGTGCTTTCTTTCAAAATTTTTAATAAATTCATCAGTTGTAATCTAGAGCTGGCTTTCGAAAAATGGGACAGAATTTGCTTACAAATGATGTGTTCGAGTAATTTAGCACAAACACATGTGAGGGATATTGGCCTGTAGTTTGTAGAAGAGTGCCAATCCCCTTTTTTGAAGACTGGGGCAACATTAGCCTCTACCCAGTCATCTGGTAATTTGCCCGTATGTAGAAGGGGAGATATTTCGCTGGCAGCATTCTTCAGAATCAAGTTCGGGAGCTCGCCTGGTCCGGATGCCTTTCCGCCGCTTAAACCCTCAAGTAGTTTAGTTACAACTTGGAACAGTAATTTCGAATTGAGGCATTTCAGTATTCGCTGGTCCTGGTCATTTAGGTATATTTGTGGTGTCTTCCATGGTAAAAACTGCAAAATTGATTGTTTAGTATTCAAGTTTCAACCAATTTTTAATTAACAGAACAGCTGGGCCTGTTTTCTGAAAAGAAGGTCCAGCAGCTCCTCATTTGTTGCCTGATAGCTTCCCAGTTAGCATTTTTGAAATGACGCACTGGGCGGGGTTTTATGAGGTGGTATGGTGGGTCAATATCCAGTTCGGTCACAACAGCACATTGGTCCGAGATTCCAGGTACATTAGGATTTTATCAAACCGGGTTTTTCTTCTTCTCTAGTAGGTTGCTCATGAATACCACATTGTCCCAGTCAATACCGGGAAAGTTGAAATCACCACTCAGGACAATGGTCTGATTTGAATTTTTTGGCATCAGGTCTGAAGTAATACTTTTGGAGTCAGGTGGTCTATAAAAACACCCGAGGGTTAATGATTTTGATGCCGGTATCTGATCTTTAGGCCATAAAATTTTGCAGTAAGTTTGTAAATCGGAGACGAGGGGGAATTGGACTTCTGTGCTATGTGGGAGTGAAATCTGAATTAGGTGAGTTGACAACGTTCTCAGAGACACTAGAATTTAGATTGTCAAAATTATTTGCAGTTTCAATTTCTAACAAATGAAATAAATGTGACCGGATTTTCGCAATAGCCACATGGGAAGATGGATGACCAGCAGGCTGACCCCATTCTGGGTAGTGAAAAAAGGATGAATTTGATGAGTCAACCGGAAAATGTCTGATCTTATTGAGTCTCACTTCCCTCTCTATGGATAGATATGGATAAACGAATGCATGAATAAATTAATACGCGAGAGACTGAATAAATAAGTGAATGAATGAATGGATGAATGAATGAATGAATCAATGAATGAATAAATTAACAAGTGAAAGAATGAATGAATGAATGAATGAATGAATGTATGAATGAATAAATGAATGAATAAATGAATGAATGAATGAATGAATGAATGAATGAATGAATGAATGAATGAATGAATGAATGAATAAACGGATGAATAAAAAAAAGAAGGATTAAATAAATATCTCAAGGAGTGAATACATACGTGAATGCGTGAATGTCTGGATGAATGAATAAATGAATTAACGAACGACAAAAACGAACAAACGAACTAACTAACGAACGTAAAAACAAATGCACTAGCGAGCGAAAAAAAAATGAATGAATGAGTGAATGAGCGAACGAATAAAGGAGGGAAGGAATGAATGAAAGAAACGAATGAACGAACGAACGAACGAACGAACGAACGAACGAACGAATAAACAAATGGGTGAATAAATGAATGAATGAATGAATAAAAGAGTGATTGAATGAATGAATGAATGAATGAATGAATGAATGAATGAATGAATGAATGAATGAATGAATGAACAAGCGAGCAAGGGAGCAAACAAACGAACGAAACAAGTGAGTGAGTGAGTGTGTGAGTGAACGAGTGAGTGAGCGAGCGAGCGGAGAAACAAACAAAACAAAGAAACAAACAAACAAACAAACAAGCAAACAAACAAACAAACGGATGAATGGGGCTTTAGGTCACTTTTCTGCACAGACTTAGTAAGATGAACAATACTTTTCGGACACGGATGCTCTCCGCAAAACTAAATTGTAACTAGAAGGGTCTAGACTGGAGATGTCTCCCCTTCAGCAGCATAACCATAAAGATTGATAACTAATAGATGTAATGTCAATGGCTTTTATAATTAATGTTATTAAATGGCTCCTGTGGACAGTAGAAATGATGAATTAAGCGGAAATTATTCCGTTTTGGTGCGAAACCCTTGTCAAAAACCCCCCAACCCCCCCCCCCCCGCCCCCAGCAAACAGGAAGCGTCGTTGAGCGTTTGATGCTGGGCCAGCGTCGCAGACGGTGGTTTGACCGCCTGCACGATAGGAGGGAACGCACAGACACAAGTTGAGCGGGCGAACTGAGCGGACAAAGATAAAGCAACATGTCCCCACCTCTCTGTGAGAGGGGAGACATAATAAGTGGAGAGGGCAGAACATCGTTTTTTTTTTCAACCTTTATATCAGGGCAGGTGAAAGAACCACCAACTCAGGCGTGATGTGAATTCGACGCTAACACTACACCCACAGTTAATGTGAATGCCACTGTAAATACTGCTTCATAATCCAGATTTGTTTCAAGTACTACAATTTTCACACCTTTTTCATTTCTCGCGGAGACAAGCAGGTCTCCCATCGTGGTAGCCATGTAGAAAAGTTTCAAGGTGGCTGCCAGTAATATCAGGTCCATGTCATATTTTGTAAACTAATGACAATAACGTTTGTTCCTCAATTTATACCCAGCAAAAAAGTATCACCTTATTTGTCTGTAAGTGGTCCGAATTTGGTTAGAGAGGGATGTGGCGCAATGGTTAGGACGTAACGCTTAATTTGCAAAAACTGTGTAAGTTCGATACCTGCTTGGTGCAAAATTATTCCCCCTTCTCATCGCTGGGACATCGCTGTTTCAATGTTATTTCTATGGCAGGGCACTTCATCCTCACGAGCTTAACTTCACTCAGGAGTTAATAGATACCTGGTACAGCAGAGATGGCAGTGCGTACGATAACTTCATTTGCGCCGAAATGTCTGCAGTGATGTATGCTCCAAAGGGGAATTGAAATGGCACATGAATGAACAGATCCAGTGACAAGGGGAAATGTGTGTGAACTTGTGAAGCGCACAAAGCATTGTATGTGCGCTATAAAAAAACTCACCATTACTATTAGTATTAATATTATTATGGTGGAACCATGTCAGAGGCATTTGACTGGAACACATATCATAGTACATCATGGTTGGCATACCAAACAATGAATCAATGTTGATTTAATAGGGGTCCAGCGTCTGCGACGCTGGCCCAACATTAAACCACCATTGATTCAACGTCGCGTGTTTTTTTTTGTAGTTACTTACCATCGACCAGCATCACCACACACACAGTGACCACCGTACTGACCACTACAGTGGACACAGCCAGGGCCAGAATGATCACTGCTGGCTTAGACAACGCCAACACCATTATGACGACGGATCTCTCCTCACCACCAAGGAAATCCCTGTTATAAAGAGAGTGACATAAATTGCAAGTGCTGTTAACATTATTATCCTACGCGTAACATGTTCGATCTAGTAGAGTTTTGTATATTTGTAGCCAGTATAATCAACATATATTCAAAGGATTCATTATTTGTATACAAAACATAGAGACCAAACGGTCTTTTTTAATTGTAAAACGTCATAAATGTCTTCGTTAGGGGCTTTGTCAAGTTAAAATAATTCCAAAAATCCGGGGAAAACTCGAATTGGTCAGACCCGACCCACCCACCCGCCTATTCAATTATTTTTATTTATTTTTTTTAATTGGAAACATGAAAACAACACACAAAACAAAAAAAACCACAACATTTAAAAAAAAATTAAAATCAGAGCTGGGGCTTGACCCACCCACCCACTTCCGAGTTTTTCTCGGATTTTTGGAATTTTTTTAACTTGACAAAACCCCTTAGCTCTTTCCGTTTCATTTAAATAAACGTGTTATGGGTCTACGGCAATTATAAATTTGTAATACTAGAGCATGGATAGACTTTTGCGGTCATATAACGAGGTCAAAAGTTGATCTCTGCCCTGAAAAGGTAAATTCACTTATAAACACAATGGATTTAAATCCCCATTTGAGGATTTGAGATACAACACTTATAATCAAGTAATATATAGGTGACAGTAAAATTCTGACAGCGGTAAATGTTCCTCGGGGCGTCGGGACTATCAATAATTGCAGAATCAATCTGTGGAGAAGAATTTTCAAAGTGGACTCACCACTACGTGATTTATGTTGTTATTTTGCTGCCCGATATATTGGGCATGGAGATGTATTTCCTCAAACTTTGACAGCTAACGTAATTATTATGGGGTCTCCACTTATTTTGAGTGCATTTAAATGTAAGCACCACAGACAAAATGTAGTCAAAGCCAAAGAAGATAGTGTTGTGGACACCCCCAGAGTACTATTATATAGTCATGACTATGGCCTTAGACACTCCAGACCACACACTCTAGTCACACTTCTTACTGGATTTTAAAATATTTTATTATGCGAATATTACATTTGAGTATATGTGTATTTCGATACTGTTATAATATGTTGTATTTGTATGTTTTATTTCTCCATCAGGTGCAATAAAGAAATATAAAAAATAGGGCAGTTATCAAACGAGGACGTCTTAATTCATTGCGCAATCGATGACTACAGTCTGCTATTACATACATACATATATAGCATTCCCCAGGTTTGGTTAGGAAAGTTATCCGGATGATTTTCAAATTTACTAGATTGTTCCCTGGCGCGAGACACACCTCTGGTAAAAGTTTCATGCAAATCCGTTCAATACTTTGTAAGCAATCCTGCGGACGGACTAATACACATACACACATACAAACAAACAAACATGATTAAAACATAACCTGATACTCCAGGAAATATGCACGAAGTTGAAGACGAAATACATCTTCGTCTTCTTCATTGTAATGCAGTCAACAATGAACGTGAAATCGTTTCTGTATTACAAATACACAATTACCAATATGCAATACCAATATGCAGCCGGTAAATTAAGAGTTTCTTTAATGGCGCCCGGATAGCTCATTGGTAGCGTGATTGACTCAGAGCCGTAAATAATTTATTGAGCAATACGAAGAGAAAATTTGGCTCAAATCTTGTATTCCATCCCCTAATTTAATGTAGTGGCTAGTGACAGGACAATTCTGTCAATAAACAATAAATATTTCTTATTGACAAGATATAATTTGACCAATCACGTATCTTCTTACACTGTAAGCTCATTGTAGGCTAGCATTGCGTGAGCACACCTCAGAGCAAAAATGGCGACAAACAAGTTGCAGTCGTTTGTAGTAAAGGAATCTTTCAGAAACTAGGCTGAATTTCAAAACAAGTACACGATATTTGTACAGCAAGAAGATACTGCTTACGGTACAGTACGTAGCAAGCGTGTGGAGACGGTTTAAGAATCATTCAGCTTCAAAACGGGCATGCCTGGGACGGTCAAGTGTAGGCCAACAGTAGCCTATTGAGTACAGATTGATGGCATTAATATAGCCACTGAACTGATTACAAGATACTACTTAAACGAGACATTGATCCAATGCTGTTTTAATGTTAGGCCACCGTCTGCGACGCTGGCCCAACATTGAACCAACATTAGTTAAATGTACAATGTTTGAGAGAAAGTCCTCCTGCCCAGCAAGACATTTGTATGACATTTATGCAATGTAGGCCCAACGTCTTCGACGCTGGTCCAACATTGCATAAAGTCATACAAATGTTTTGTGTTTACTGGGTGACAATACATTCAAGCTTGGTGGTCAAGCAGTTTCCAAATCCCTGCAGTAATACAGTCAGTTTGTTTGCAAGTAGGCGACCAAGTAGGGGCAAAAGACAAGGGTTTTGAATTATTAATTCATAGATGTCGCTCAAGTATATATGAACTTGCTGTGATTTGAGA
Organism: Flabesymbios commensalis; assembly: GCA_964017125.1. Taxonomy (NCBI): domain Eukaryota; kingdom Metazoa; phylum Annelida; class Polychaeta; order Terebellida; family Flabelligeridae; genus Flabesymbios; species Flabesymbios commensalis. The sequence continues at coordinate 93,605,921 of OZ024908.1, forward strand.
ACTTGCTCTTAATGAGGCTTTGGGTATGAAACGCTTATTTAGTATTATTATGCAATAGGGCCTTGGCTTACCCACGGGCACTATTGCCTTCTGGGGGACCCTTGTCCCGCGAATTTTGACAGTTGACTACACCTTTAATATGAAAATACAATATGTTAGGAAATGCTACCCGTCTGACTACGTGTATGCGTGTGCCATGTTCGCCTGTGTCCACCATGGGACCACGAAGCTCAGGGATACCACCAGATCAATACTGAGTATATCATATATATATGTCAACAGTATCAACATAATCACACTTATAATACTCATTTACATATGGGATGGGTGGGGCGAGGGTGTTCATCCGGTCAACAGTGGGTTGTATAATATCTATTAACAGGTCATTCTGTCAGCAGTGGGTGATCTAATACCTATCGACAGGTCCAGCAGTGGTTAATCTAATGCTTATTGACAGGGCATTCTGTAAGCAGTGGGTGGCTTAAAGGGACAGGCCCAGGTCTGAAATCATTAAAAAAGTGGTGATTTTATTTTGGCTTCTTAATATGACCATATGATGTAAACATGTCCATGGACTAGAACTGCGAAAGGTTTTTAATTTTTGTGCTGCGCACTTACCAGTTAGGCTAGATATAGAGACGAAATTCCCGTATTGCTAATTTTTGACATGGTTGTCAATAATTAGAAATCAAGAATTTCGTCTCTATATCTAGCCTAACTGGTGAATGCACAGCACAAAAATTTAAACACTTTTGCCGTTCTAGTCTTTGGACATCATATGGTCATATTATTAAGCTAAAATAAAATCACCGATTTTTTTATGATTTTAGACCTGGGCATGTCCCTTTATTACCTTTTGAAATGTAATTATGTCAGCAGTGGTAGTTCAATACCTATTGACAGTTCACTCTGTCAGCAGTGAGTATTCCAATACTTATTGACAAGTCATTCTGTCGGCAATGCGTGGGCTAATACTGATTGACGGGTCATTCTGTCAGTAGTGGGTGGTCTAATACTTATTGACAGGTCATCTTGTCAGCAGTGGATAATTCAATACTTATTGACAGGTCATTCTGTCAGCAGTGGGTGGTCTAATACTTATCGACAGGTCATTCTGTCAGCAGTAGGTGGTCTAATACTTATTGACAGGTCATCTTGTCAGCAGTGGATAGTTCAATACTTATTGAAAGGTCATCTTGTCAGCAGTGGATAGTTCGATACCTATTGACAGGTCATTCTGTCAACAGTAGATAGTTCAATACCTATTGACAGGTCATTCTCTCAACAGTGGGTGGTCCAACACTTATTGACAGTTCATCCTGTCAGCAGTCGATAATTTATTACTTATTGACAGGTCATTCTTTCAGCACTGGGTGGTCTAATACTTATTGACAGATCATTCTGTCAGCAGTGGATAATTTACTACTTATTGACAAGTCATTTTTTCAGTAATGTGTGGTCTAATACTTATTGGCAGGTCATCCTGTCAGCAGTCGATAATTTATTACGCAGGTCTACATGAATTACTGACAAATAAAAAAAAACGTTACGCTATGTATATATACTAGTATCTATATCTAGATATATCTTGTACGTGCTATAGATATGATGAAAACGCAGCTGACTTTTTTGTTTGATGTATCATTGCTGAATGCTGGAGCCATTGCCCGTGAAGCAGAATAACGTGAACGATTTCTGCAATATATGATTTCTACGATAATGGCAGCCTACATGTACATGGGTTGATCTGTAATGTGAAAAACTCGGAATACACCTTCATAGCTCCTGCGTATGTAGGGTATGTGTAGACCTACTGCATATACTGCAGTGTAAATGTAAAGATCACACTTATGAAGCTGTCTGTATCTTCGAACGTTTCCAAATTAACGAAATGAGCTGAATATAGGAACTATTCATAATTGTAGTAAAGTACCTCAATAACTTTATGAATTTTTATTTTTATTTTTAGCAAATACATTAGACCTGTTATCAGGTTGTTGACATGCAGAGCTATACGAATCTTTAGCAGACGGATATATATAATTTGATAAACATTTTGGCCCTTTATTACGGCGGTAATGTTTTACTTTTTGATGGTTTATTCGCATTTAAAACTGATATATAGATATGTTTTATGCATTTCTACTAATACAGCTCGCGTGTTTAAATGTACCACATACATATATCCAAAGTAACGTTTTCGCGCCTTATGACTACTTCACGTTTAGGGATATCCTCCCTTTTTAAATGCTAACATATACTAGTAGCAGGCCTAGTAATATTACTTTGTTTCGATGTTTTAGAAACGCCTATTAAAAGGCATGTAGTGAGCAGGTGAGAAGACTACGTTGTCATATGAAATCCTGCAACTCTGATTTTTTCTGTTGATAAAACTTTTTTGTTTAAATTGCTGGATTGTCAAAATGTTGGCCACAATTAACGTTGGCCACAATAGGGGAATATTAGTGTTATGCATATATATGGTTCCCCAATTTTTTAATCGCAATGGGACATAACGCCTTAGGCACTATAGGCCTACAACACCAGTTAATTAAATTTGTAAATTATCCGGCAAAGCTATAATTTCCGTGTAATTTACGCTTGATAGGGTACTTATTTTGTGTGATTTTTTCTTATAAATGCAAATTATAGTTCCATTAAGGTTGAGATCATCAAACAAATTGACAAGGGCCGGTGTAACAAACCGGATTATACTCCCTTTGAAACTATACCCGGGTAGATTCTGGGATCTCCCAGAATCTACCCCGGGGTAGATTCTAGATTATACCCCGGGGTAGATCTACCCCCCTTTTCGTGATTTGGTGAGGTGTCTTCGGATCCGAGGATCTACCCCTCCCTCTCAGAATATACCCCTCCTTTTCAACAAATGTATATGTGCGACCCTCCAAGAATCTACCCCTCCATCCCAGAATATACTCCTTTTTCAACAACTATATGCGACCCTCCAAGAATCTACCCCTCCCTCCCAGAATATACCCCCTTTTTCAACCAATTTATATGTGCGACCCTCCCAGAATCTACCCTTCCTTCCGGAATCCATCCCCCTTTTCAACCAATTTATATGTGGGACCCTCCCAGAATCTGACGACTAAAATCGATCCTCGCACTGTAAGAGTACAAATATTTCTAATGGTCGTAGACCAATAACATAGGTATTCAAATGAATCAGAAAGAGCTGACTAAGACATTTATGATGATCTCAAATTGAAAAAAAACCTTTGGGTGCGATGTTTTTTACAAATTAATTCTAAGTAGGACCAAAACGATCACCCTTTCACCACTAGTAGTGAATACCCTCTAGTATACTGAGCCAATTGGGCCGGAAAAGTGAAGCGATTTGAAACATATCTGTAGACGTCTACTTATACTGCAGGATATGGAACCTGAACTGAGTGCAAGGGTTGACATGGATTGCCGTTGTCCTTTGTTTGTCATATAAAGGTCATTTCAGATGGATCCTAGTGAAATAAGAAGTACAGACGAGACTATTGGTAGCTGATTATCAACACATGGTAACTCCAGAACACAGTCAAAGTGAAACAGGGTAACTAGATAATAATAACTCCATGTTAACTAGTTATGGCATCCAAGCAAACGCAGGCCTGATTGGGCCGCAAAACATATTTGCATATAGCCTTAGATTTATAGCCCAGGAATAAGACCGTATACACTGCGTGCAATGTTTAAAATGGGTTGGACTGAAATAGCATAGGCACAGAAATCATTTGAAATATTCTCGGGGTGGGGGGATCAAGCTCAAGACCCCCTACGTCAACCCCCTTACAAAAATTCGGAATAATCTCATGTTTGTTGGCTACTTTTTCTGTCATGATACCAGCCGCACCATACCACAAACGAATCAGAAAGTTAATAGAGATATAGCGCATGCAGTTACACGTACTGTGGTTATGGTATTTGTAGCCTACCGTCGCTGCACCGGAACTCGCAGTGAAAGGGTTAAGTGTACCGAAACGGACATGTCCTGTCAATAGCCGAGAGGACTTTATTGACAGGATGGTCACGATATGATTGGCGTGCCAATCAGATGCCTTGTTACAATCTATAGCGTTTCCCATTGGTCGATGCGCAACTTGTCAATAGTAGTAAAACTTCGATTATTGGAAGGACGATACTGTCAATAATAGCAAAACAGTTATTATTGACAGGAAATAGCCTGTATATAAAGGCCAATGTTGTGTTTATTGACAAAATTATCCTGTCGATAAGCTATAAACAATCACTGTTGACAGGCTTGTCCTGTCAATAGTCTCGGCCCTAATTTAAATAACAACCAAATGACGGCGGTGATCGGCCGACCTCGTCATGTGAATCACTCTGGGACGGAGTTAGAATTACACTAAACTTGGCCGGAAAATTTTATATCGAGGTGTTTTTTGTAAGGCACAAGTGACGGTGTAGTTTGTTGTTCCAATTTGTTAGGTAAGTTTTATTGAATAAAATACATCTTTAACATTTTTGGCTGTACTACATACAAGGCCCGTTCGTTTTATACCACAGTAATGAAAAATTAAAATAAGGAAAATTACAATATAAGTTTTTGTCTAAGAAGTCGCTATCTTTAAAAGAAAAATATTGACCTTATTTTTACCAGCTTTGTGGTCATTTTGTGTCTTCATTCATAGACCGTCTATTTTAAATGACACTCCTGCTGAGTGAAAAATACAATTAAAATATTTGTCCGTAAAGGGACGATGGCAGAACGCATGTTAAATCCTAGAATGTGTTTGAAAAAAATGGCAGCTTTAACCCTTTAAACCCTCACGATGCACCAAAGCATCATTTTGAAGCTCTGAGGAATGACCTAATTTCCTACATCTAGGAGGCTTAGAACGATTGTTTCCGTAAAACTGTTTTAATAATAATAATATTTTTTTTTCCTTTGCCACCCCCTTCAAGTCATCTTCATCCACTACAAGGCGAGAATTGCGACAGCAATTCGCGGCTTGTAGTGGATGAAGATGACAATGGTAAAGTCAGGCTTGAGCCGGTTAAATTAGCCATATTTCTCCACAGGCGTCAAAATTAAAATGGCCGCTGTGACCTCATTTCTGTCTGATTTTCTAAATTGTCAGAGCTATCAGCGAATTACAGGTACATTTCAGAGCGATACTTTTTACAATGTTGAGTGTGTCATTTTTCTTATCTGAAATAATTCCTAACTATTCATTCAAAATACAGATATTTTTGTATTTTCATAATATACATTCAGTGTCCGAACGCGTCATTTCAAACAATGAGTTTTATGCAATTAACCAAGAATTTATCAATCTCAGTGCATCGTGTTCACGCCAAAAAAAGTGAGCATAAAAAAACAAGGTCATAGAGGTTATAGAAAGGTCAAATAGTCAACTTGTATAAGAAATTTGACGTACAAGCAGTAACGCGAAGGAAGTTATAGCTATACTAGTGGCAGACACACAGAAGGACGCACAAACGGGCGACTTTGATGATTTATTCTGAAATCTAAAAATTATTGCAACATCATAAGTTGTTTATAAACTAATAGTAGGATATTGTATTGTAGGAGGTGTAATGAGGTGCTAATTAGTGTTTTGAGTGTGCCTATACGCATCCCCCTAATATCAAAACATTACGTAGTCAAGCTTGAATTCACCATTGTAACATTAACTTACTACAAGCCGTGGATTGCTGTCGTAATTCTCGACTTGTAGGGGATGAAGATGACTTGAAGTGGGAGACACATTTAAGAAAATACAAATATGTAGCTTACTGAACATCACTGACTGTAGGAGGCGGGGGACCTGGTGCAGTGGTTAAGCCCTCACGATGCATCACGATCCGGGAGAACAGACTTAATTTTCCTACAGCCAAGTGTTTTAGAACAAAAAATTCCATGAAACTGGTTTACCAATACATGGCAATTTTCTTTAATTTTTAAACCACATCAAATCATCTTCATCCACTACAAGTCGAGAATTGCGACAGCAATTCGCGCCTTGTAGTGGATGAAGATGACGATGGTAAATTCAGGCTTGAAAGGGTTAAAGCTGCCTACTTGGAAAGTCGGAGATCGCGGGTTTAAACCCCACTCTGACCTCCAAGTTTTAAAGGAACGAAATGTTTCTTCCCCGCTCTCTCGTGAAGATTCAGTATTGTAGGGAGCCTCCGTGACCAAGAGGTAGCGTGCTCGGCCTCAGATTGTCAGGGCTCGAATTTTGAATCTTGTGGATGGCAGTGTCATCTCATTCATCTCACCTTCCTCAACTAGTTCACCAGTTTAGCCTATATCGGCAAAAAGGTGGCCTAAAACCTAAATCATTTCATTTTTGTCTCTGACTGTGGGATTCAGGGCACGTTGGGTGTTGGCGAAAAGAATGCTGTCGGAGTATTTACCCTCTCACCCCTAATTAAAGCGCTGAAATAATTTTTTGTGTAAACCATGGAAATCAAAGGATTTTATAATTTGAAATCAACATAAAAGTCTCAGCTAGCTCTTTCTGTTTCATTTGAATACCTATGTTATGGATCAACGGCTATTTTAATATTTGAATTATATTGGACAGTCTTCAGACGTCAGAATCCGACGTGTACAGAGACTCTAACGAGTGTCAGATAGGATCCTTTAGCTCCGAGGCGACGATATTCTGACGTATAAAGACTGTCCCTGCGCTGAAAGGGCCATATAATAGCGGCATTTGTCTGCTCAAAACTGGGCGACAGAATAGACATGTGGCCCAATACTGTGCTAATTATGATACAGCCATAATTTGGGTGCACCACAAATATTTTATCTCTGGAAAAAAGTAATATTTTTTTTAATTAGAAAAAAACGATGTTTTCTCAGTCAAGCCATGTAAAAAAATTGCTTCTTCAGAATATCATTTCTAGTGAAACAAAATCAGAATTGCTGACACCAAATCAGTTCAAGTTGCACATGCCAATTAAGTGTAACATAGAAATAAGCGAGGAAACTTACCTCTCTTTGTCAGCTGTTAATTGAGCGGCTCAACAGGTTGGTGTTTGACTGATTGCGCAGCTGTAACTACAGCGCGACGGGATATCTGCTCATTTTATAAATGAATCAAAGGACACAATTACGTGATAAATAAGTTTTTAAGTAGTTTGTGGTTATCGAACTCGGAATGTCGGTATTTGTGCTTGAAGGTTGATGTTCAATGCGCGCGCAGCACACAGCTTACAAAACACGGGACGTTGAGGTAATGTTGGTTCAAAGTTGGCCCAGACGATGGCCCAACATTGAACCAACATTCGATTAGTGTCTCCGGTTTGATGGAGGGCAGAGCTCAACCCGAAAATTATCGATCTGTAATCTCATCAATCCCTGATTTTGACCCAATATTGGTTTAATGTGGACGGTCGCACACCAGAAAAACAACATTGGGCAAAGTTGTTGTTTTCTAAGCGATATCTCAACAATACCTGTTGCTATTTAGCTGAGGCGTAGAAGCTTTAAATAATTAATTCGTCCCTTTGAATATGAAAGGGTGTATCCGTCACTTTGTAAAGTGGTAGATACACCCTTTCATATCCAAGGGGACGAATTTTATCTCCTTATCACTGATCTTTACATTCCATCGTGTCCTCTGGTATATTAACAATACAAAAGTGGATAGCTATAATTAAATAGAGACAAATACTGGCATAAAGATATAATTATTATATAGACATTTACTGACACATTTCTTATTTTTATGTTTCATTAAAATGTTTATTATACACAAGGCGGGAGCCCTGGTGCAGTGGTTAAAGCTGTTTGCTCGGAAAGTCGGAAATCGCGGGCCCCAGCCCCGCTCTGGATTTCAAGTTTCTTTGCAACTTGAAAAAATGCCGTATAGTATAGTGTAAATATTTAATTTATACAAGCGTGTAAATACATTTTTGTGCTTACAAATAATTTATTTAAATAAATAAATATTAAATATATCAAGATTTTAAAATTAGAAAATCAAGATAAAATAAATTTATTTGTTTGATAAATTCATATAATAGTAAATATATGTTGAATGGGATTGAACTGTATTTGATTGTAATTGCAACACAATTATCACAACATACGTGTATATACATGTGAATACTTCTGGTGTCCAGTAATTTGGGCTATATTTATACGTCTTTGAATACTGAATTCACAGTCGTGTGACAGACGTGACCATCATCATAGCCCCAGTATCGTATTTGCTTAGTTGCGACGCCGAACCTTGCATGTGAATGGTTCTGGTTTCCAGTAATTTTAGCTATATTTAACCTTCTTTGAATACTCAATTACTTATTAGGTATTTTATGCTATCATGTCGCATAAATAAATCACTTTAAGTCAATATGAACTAGATAACTTGTAGCTCACAATATGTTCGCTCTTCCAGAGTCGTGTGACATATGTGACCATAATCATGTCCCTCGTATCGTTGCGACGCCGGAGCTGAGCATTAAACCGATATTGCTTCAATGTCCTATAGCTTGTGAAAAAATAGATAATCCAATAAACGCTGAGCCAGCGACGGTATGAAATTGGGATAGCGTCGTAGACTGTGGCCCGACAACATATCAGCACTGGCTCATTGTCTCGTGCTTACTGTAGTAAGTACGAGAGTGTTTACATTTAACCAAAAATATAAATTGTTTAAATTTTGCATACACTAATCATGTGACCGAAATATTACATGTCAAAATCACGTTTGACTAACTCTTCTGTATATTTTTCTCACTGTTTAGGAATAGTTACAGAGTTTTAGATGAGTGCTGGTGCATTAGATAAGCTCACCGAATTGACGATTTATTTTGCCTCTTCATTTTATATGTTGTGAAGTGTCATTATGTTGATCAACATTAGTCTGGTGTACCAGACGTAGACGCTTGAGTTGGGATTTCACCTTAGATTTATTTTGCTCTTGATGATTATTAGCAAGGACGTTAGAAATCCTTCTAAACTCTTCTCTTGGAGGAGCATAATTAGGATTGTGTAATGTGAACTAAACATACAAAATGAATTTACGGCTGCGGTTATTTTTTGTCATTAAAACTATTTTAAGACGTGTATATAAAACATATTGTCGAACGAAAAATATTTTTTAAGAATCAGCTTGTTTCCACAGCAGCTATAAACAAATAATTATATAGGTACAATTACTTCTGTGGAACAGGACAATGTCGTAACGAATCAACACATTCATTTAATTCGTGCTGTAAATGGAAGGTATTACGAAACATTACTGCCTACAATCTGTATCACCAGATCCTGGGAGTAGCATTTTTCAACTTGCTCGGTCGCTAGTTGAAATCTTTGAACAATTTTTTTCTCTGATCATTTTTACATCTTCCCGCAAAATCTCTTTTTTGTGGGATTTGTTGTGTATTAGCGAAGTTAGACCATTTGACATGTAATACAATTTCAAAATGACAGCTCTCATTTCACCATTACCGTAAAACAGGAAATATATTATATGCCAAATGGTCCAACTTACAAAATAAATGACAAAATTCCACCAATTTTTCAGCGATCTAAGGGGAAGATAAAAAAAATGTTCCAAGATTTTTTTGTTCAAAATTGTTTAAACAGCGACCAACCATATTGAAAATAGTGAAACATACTGTAATTATTTAATTAAAATCATGAAATACGACATGTTTTATATTAAGAACAAATATACCTCTAGCACGTGCTGAGACGGTCCTTGAATGGAACGTTGAAGAGAAGGAAGGGAGAATGAAGGAATGGACAGTTTAATGACATAAAACAGACATAAGAGAAGAAACAGCTGACGGGATGAAGGAAGGGGTCGATTCAGAGGGTTGAAGAAATAATTGTTCTGGACTGAAGCAAGGACTAAATGAAGGAAGGAATAGCGGCGTGAATTGTGGAATAACAGAATAAAGGGAAGAAATACAAGAAATGGAGGAACTAATGAGACAGGAAATGAATAAATGACGAACTAAATGAAGATCGATGGTTCGTAAATAATTTGGAGCGAATGAATAAATACATTGGGTGTAACATCTTATTGTCCACCAATATTAATCTTTTTAAGCCTGAATTTGCCATTGTCATTTTCATCCACTACAAGCCGCAAATTGCTGTCGCAATTCTCGACTTGTAGTGGATGACGATGACTTCAAGTGGGTGAAATATCAAAGAAATTGCCAATTTTGCCATGTGTTGATGAAAGAGGTAACTAAGACATTTATGATCTTCATCCACTACAAGCCGCGAATTGCTGTCGCAATTCTCGACTTGTAGTGGATGACGATGACTTCAAGTGGGTGAAAAATTAAAGAAATTGTCAATTTTGCCATGTGTTGATGAAAGAGGTAACTAAGACATTTATGATCTTCATCCACTACAAGCCGCGAATTGCTGTCGCAATTCTCGACTTGTAGTGGATGACGATGACTTCAAGTGGGTGAAAAATTAAAGAAATTGTCAATTTTGCCATGTGTTGATGAAAGAGGTAACTAACACATTTATGATGATTAGTCTACATGGTATCTATCAATATATTTCAGCGCTGTAAGGGTTTGTGATGGCAGACCTACATTATTCCACGATTGGTTCGACAGCTGTTTGAGGAAAGTTAATTCTGAGCCACTGGCGCCCATTACAGAGGCGTTGTCCACTGTTGATCTAATTTACTACATGTCGCACACAGTGAGTGATAATGTATAGGCCTAAATTTAAACGCAAGACCAAGGGCAGAATCACAGACGCAAGACTCTTGAATTTAGGGTTGAGAGCACTCATAGCGTAGTTTAGTTTAAGAGTGTTCACATAGCCATCAAATGAATGAATTTAGTGTTATATTGCTTACTGATCAAATGACTGAATTAGTGTTTTATCGCTCATTGATCAACATTAATATCAAGAGATCTCACAACGACACACCGCCTTTGCCAAGGGGAGGGTGGGGGTGGAGGTTGATGACTTGAAGACTCCGATGTTCAGGTCTGAGAGAACGGCCTCATCCCGGGCGGGGGGGGGGGGGGTGCTCGCCTTAGAAATAGGTAGGGGTGTGCCTCCGGCAAGTTCAGAACTTGACCCTGTTCCAATTCGCCTCGCGGCTCAAAAGACACCCTGTCCCAATTTGGAAATTACCACCGAATTTAATTGATCGGCTTATGGTGTAATTACTACCAATATATTTCATGTTTCATGGTCTTTTTAAGCTCTTTAATATTTGTTTATAACATTTTGAGGCTATTAGGCTCAAAAATGTGGTGGTATTCGGCTGATAATGGCCTGAATAATCAGCAAAATACATGCTAAGCGGGTGCCCAGAGCTGGAAGCTCAAAAAATGACCCTGTCTCAATTCTGGAAGCTTAAAAAAGACACCCTGTGCCAAAGCTGGAAGCTCAAAAAGGCACCCTGTCCAGCGGCACATCCCCAGTACTTCCAAGTATGGAAGTTCCCCCCCCCCCACCCCGGGGCCTGCTATGAAGATTGGCTGTCATTATGCCTTTCAGGGATTACCGGTTGTAAACATTAGCGGTAACATGCATATTAGTAACTTTGGTTGTAAAATAAAAATAGCTTGAGTAAAAATGTCATGATTACGTTTTTTACTGTTTTGAAAAAATATTCATTAACATTCACAGATTCTAAAATGGTTTGGGGCCATTTGCAGAAATCTAGGTCAATGTCATTCATAGGTCATTAAAGACTTTGGTAAACTAATCGTCAAAAAGTTTTTGAAATTTAGAATTTGAAATGAAATAATAACGAAATGCAAAAATTGCCATCAAAATCACCATCAAAATGACAAGGTAATTATCTCATGTAGTCATGTAGTGGAATTTATTTACCGGGCGGACAAAAGCACCAAATTAGGCCCAGTGCTCCAGTAGGATAGGCCCCCATATAGTAGACATAATGGCTCACCACTGCACTTTATCATAGTTGTTTTATCAATTCACCTTGACCTTTAACCTTTAAAATGAGCAGAATTACAATAAACTATGTATTATAAGGAAAATTTAGCTAAATTATAACTTTTATACCAGCTCACATGGAAACATAAGTAACATCTTCATTTAACAAATTTGAGGACAGTAAATTCATTTCTGATGTTATTTCATTATTTAGTGACCATCGTAGCCTAAAAATCAAAGATGGTGTCTTTATTGCCACCATTTTCAATGTTTTAACCGATTGCACAATAATTTTTATTTATTTTAAGTGTGAATAGATGTTTTGCTACTAATATATAAAAAAAAGTATTTTAACATTGGAAAGTGTGTTGCAGATGTTGTATTCAACAAAATATAACAACAGACAATCATATAACTGTACAAAAGCAAAAAACGTGTTTTTTTCAACTATAATTTTTAACTATAATTATTTTTTAAAAGTGAAAATCACAAATAGATGTTGTTTCAATAGTCGTTTTAAAGCCAACAACACAATGTTTGCAAGTGATACCAAACTAACGGTCTGGGGATGTCTATTTTCAAACCATAATTTTTAGTTTTGAAGTGACAGCGAATATACGTTGTTCCATTAGATATGTTATATATAACCACAATGAAATGTTTGCAAATGACACAAAACTAACGTTCTATAAACATCTATTTTACAACCAACAACACAATGTTTGCAAATGACATAAAACCAACATTCTATGAACGTCTAGATTCAAACCATGAGTTAAATTTCTAATGTGACAGCAAATAGACGTTGTTTCAATAGATATGTTAAAACCACAATGAAATGTTTGCATGTGACACAAAACAAAATGTTATATAAATGTCTTTTAAATCTTTTGTCTATATCTTAAAAACCAATAAGTAACGTCCTAAAATAACAGCAAATATACGTTGCTTCGATGTTATTTTAAAAACTGGAATGCAATGTGTCCATATTACATGAAAAACCGTTGTTTATACCTCAAATTATAAATGGTGAATATACAATTTAAGGGGTCTTTCACTCTTTATTTTAGAAAAAAATCGCTTTAAATTATATATACTAGCGTCAAATTGAGGGTAGGGTCTATGTGATACACATTTAAAATATCAGAGCTTAATCTCAAACATATTTTTAAAAAAATGTCAACTCAGCAACGGAATATATATATATATATATATTTGATCATTTTCGAATCTTTAAGATCATAAATTGCTTTGTATGATAGTTTAGTGATATGTTAGTATTTATAACACTTTTTAAAATACAAATTTCTAAGACAGAACAGAAATTTTATTGTGAAATTATATAGTTGATGAGTTGACATTATTCTTTCTGAGTTGACAAGAAACGATAATTGGATGTAAACGTCATGTTTTAAGCGCATCTACGAGATCTCTCAACACTTGAGCCCCATTTTCTGAAAAAAAATTGGTTCATCATTATAAAGACAAAACATAAAATGCCTAATTCTAAAAATGTATTTCGAAGGCCATTGTACAATACATACATGCCATATAATGAGGGTAAATTTGATTCAGAAATTTAACTAAGTGTTATTTGTAAAACTGCATTTTACATTAATGGGGTTAAAATGTCAGTTTGAATGACAATTATGAGAGAGAAAGCAGAATTTAGTAAGCTCAGCAACTTTTTTGTGTTCAAATTAGAAACGTTGTTTTATTGTTGTAAAAATGTCTACATAGGCGAATACTCCCTTAATCTAATTTATTTAAAAACAAATTTTTTAATTGCATTTTACATTTATAGAGTTATGTTTTTGTCCTAATTACATTTGTGAGACAGAAAGCTAAATTTAGTCACTTCAGCAACGTTTCTGAGTTGACTGGTCAACTCATAAACGTTGTTGATTTGATCGAAATAATAATGTTGCTGAGTTGAATACGACAACATCAACGATCTTTAATGTATTTAAAATAGATGTCTCGTTGCCCACCGATGCGGTAGGGGGATGGCCAACATTATCAAGCACTTTGTTCAGCTTAACATGTTTCCAATGATTTTTTTGCTAAATTGTGAGCGTTTCTGAGCTGACACAGACATTGAAACGTTTCAGGGGTGTTTGTTTTGGTTTTAAAACTGCAATTCAAATTTAATGTTTACAAATATTTCACCTACCTCAAAATATTGGGGCTTTGCAGCTGTATCTGCTTTTTTCAAGTTAATTGAATGGTATCACACCATAATTTGAGGAGTTTAGATAACACTGGGGTTGCTGAGTTGACCGGTTGACGTGAGACAACTGAAAAGCCTCAGTAAATGTATCCTTGGCAACTTTTTTATTGAGTTCCTGTCTGCATCTGAATAAATTCCGTTGTACATGACCATTGCGCTACAAAATAACTCGGGGTTAAGTTATTCCAAGAGATATTCCATATTAAAACAGTCTATGTTTCAGGTGTTAGATATTGGGAGACATTGCATTTGTGTACAAATTCGTGTATTTTGGCACATTGCATGTTGAATAAAAAAAATATTCATCAGAAATATTGAATTATTTACTTTTCTCAGTTTATCGTATTACCCATAGGACAACATAAAAACAATTCGGACCCACACAATTCATAAATTCGTTCAAAATAGTCAAAATACACTAAATGACCCTTAAATTGTATATTCACCCAAAGAGGTTTCAGCATAAGTTCTCAACGTTTTATGGACGTTCCTTGATGATTAATTCCCACCTCACCCTAATTTCAATGTTTATAAACGTTTATTTCAATGTGTCCATGACATCTGTTTCTGCCAAGTGTCATGCTTGCTCTAAAAAGTGCAGTGTGCATATTCTTAGCATGTCCACTAATATTAAAAAGATCCATCCGTTGAGCCAACGTGAATTCCCCACTACTTTTAAAAATCTCACAAAATCCAAAAGGGTCGCCACTTCACCCATGAAACTACCTGAATATCACTAAAGTTATGTTTCTCGGTGAGAAATAAACAGTTCAATAACAATAACAATTAAATGTCAATTTCAGTACTATCACATATTTGTTGCCAAATTTTATCAGATATTTTTTACTGAACTACACTAGCTACTGTACCATGGTATCAATTAAAAACCGCCAAATTAAACACGTAAAGCGCCGAAGTACTTTATATAAACCCAAAGAAAAAAATCTTTCAATTTATGCTCATCATAAATATCTCATTTACCACTTCACCCCTCATTTGAATACCTATGTTATGGTTCTACAGCCATTATAATTATTTTACTCTTTCAGTGTGGCAATTGACTTTACACGTTAGAATCTGACCCCGCAGTGAAAGGGTTTAATCTGTGGACGTCAGATTCTGACGACTAAAGTCGATCCCCGCACTGAAAGAGTAAAAACATTCATGGCCGTAAACACATAACATAAGTATTCAAATGCAGCGGAAAGAGCTTAATCAGACATTTATGATGAATACAAAATTAAAAATTTAAAAACCTGTTCACCACGGTTTATACATTTTATATTTCAGCGCTTTAGCCCTTTAAGCCCTCACGATGCATTTAAGCATCATTTCACATCCCTTAAAACAGACTTTATTTTCCTACAACTAGGAATTTTAGAACAAAAATTTTCATGAAACTGGTTTATCAAAACATGGTAATTTTCTTCAATTTTAGACCACATCAAATCATCTACATCCACTACAAGTCGAGAATTGCGACAGCAATTCGCGGCTTGTGGTGGATGTAGATGACAATGGTAAATGGTAAAGGGTTAAGGGCTGACCCTCCTGCTACAGAAACGCCATGCACTAGCAATCATGTTTCAAACCATAACTAAAATGACGCCGAAAATGATAAAATAGCTATGGGAGATGCCGTTATGCAGGTAGACAAAACGTGCGATGACCAAGATGTGTATAATCACCTCGTGTGAAATTCTGCGAAAGGTTGATACAGTTTCCAAGTCTCTGATTGGTCGAAGTAGAGTTCCCGATAAATACAATGCAGACTATATTTCAGTGTACAGGCCACTGCCGACAATGAAAATACATTTTATTACCTGCATTGAGTGTCTAGCCAGACGTGAGGTACAAAGTCCACGAAACCAAGCCTGATTTATTTTAATTCGTGAAGCGTACATGACATGTAAAATGTCTGTTATGACGACCAATTATGATCATAAAACCTCACAACGCCGAATTTTTTTTTTATAAACCATGGGGAACAAAGGTTTTTTTTTCAATTTGAAATCATCACAAATGTCTTGGTTAATTCTTTTCAATTCAATTGAATATCTATGTTATGGCTCTATGGCCATTATTATTATTTGTTAATTATTTTAGTGTGGGGACCGTCTTTATACGTCAGAATCTGACGTCTACAGACGTCAGATTCTGATGTATAAAGACGGTTCCCGCACTGAAAGGGTTGACTAACTAAGCGCTGTTTGTTTATTTACAATGAATACAGATTTAAAGGGAGTTTGAGGATTTATGTGCAATTTTTGCGAAATATTTCATACAAATTAAAATACAGATTTTTACATTTAATTTTCTATTAAATATAGCAGTTGATTAAATATATATTAATAACTACGACGAACAATTAGGTTTTTATATCTATGCGTAATGGCTTCTAACTTAAAGTTCAAAGCACGTAGCTTTGACATATATGAATACCAAATTGAATGAAGATAAAATTCATGATATATAATTCTAAATTTACATAAGAATAGTTATATGCTGATCAATTTAATTATTTAAATTTTTCCTAACGCAGGATATTTCTGAATGAATTACCTTCAATTTCTGCAGGTAATATATTTCATAGTATTCTAATGTAAAGATGAATCGAACAAATGAAATACCATCTGCATGAAGTACGCATTTGTTCCACAGCTGAAAGCTGATTTACCACAGATATAAAACAATTGTAGGTGCTATTTACACAAATAATAGTACCCATCAGATTATCACGTTTTCACGGATGTAGTTACCCGGATATGGCGATGCACGACGAAGGTTCGGAGATAGAATCATTCGAACGACACTGAGAAATATTCAGGCCTAAATTTACCGAATTCAATTACTTTTAGCCCATTTGAATTTGTGGTTCGTGAAACCGAGTCGCAACTTTTAATATGTTTAACTGGAAATATCAGAGGGTCATTTTGAAGTAGCTGTATAATTGACGAGTATTTTCTGCGGCGCATGTTGTGCAAATGGATCCAGTAAACATTAGATCAATTGACTTTTGATGTTGGATCCCCGTCTCCGACGCTGGCCCGACATTAAATCACAATTGGTTATACGCTGTGCCAATGTTGACTTAATGTTGGGCCACCGTCTACGACGTTGGCCCAACATTAACCCATCATTGGGTCGATGCCTTGCGGCTGATAGTTAGAGCCGAATCAGCTGACGGACACACGCTGCTAGATTATGTTACACGACATTCAGCAATGTCAATGAGAACTGTCACTTTTCAGACACTGATACTGTAGGGTCTGCAGCGTGAATGCAGTCCTGATCATCTTTGTGGTGTAGGCTAACAAGCGAGAATGAAGGTTTGTTGATTCTAAACTGTAATTACTAGTGAAATCCTACAGTTTATTTTTGTATAATCCATGGAGACCTAAGGGTTTTTCAATTTGAAATCATCATAAATGTCTTTTCTAGCTATTTCTGCTTCATTTGAATACTTATGTCAAGTATCTACGTCAATTAGAAATATGCCAATTCTTTCAGTGCGGGAACGACTTTAGACGTCAAACTTTAGACGTCATATTCTGACGTCTAACGTCCCTGTGCTGAAAAGGTTAAGTGTTTTTTACGTTTAACTCTTACAGCGCGGGGATAGACTTTAGTCGTCGAAATCTGACGTCTGTAGACGTCAGATTCTGTCGACCAAACTCTATCCCCGCACTGTAAAAGTAAAAATATTTATATTGGTCGTAGACCCATAACATAGATATTCAAATGAATCAGAAAGACTTAACTAAAACAGTTATGATGATTTAAAAGTGAAAAAACCCTTCTGTTGTGATATGTTTTACAAATTATTTCAGCGCTTTGAGGGTTTAAAAGCCTGTTATAATAGTCTCCCCTACTTCCCTCGGCTGTTATACACCTTACTATGTATGCATTCAGATATCAGCGTCTGAGAAGATGCCTGAACCAGGCCGAGGAGACGTGCAGAAGAAGACCGTTCACCTTCTCCTGGTGAAGCTGTTTGCTGTATGTGTGGTACTGCTGGTCCTAGGCTGTCTGGTGGTTGTCACAGTAGTGGTGCTGACAAAAAGTAAGATTATGTCTGATGTTTTAAATATGATAAACACAACTGATCAGTTTTACGTAACATATTTTCTCATTGAAACCGGACAATAATTTTCATTATTTCATGTAGGTTATTGCGATCCTGACATTGATATGATTAATCTTGTCATGAATATCTATAGCATTATGTCAGTCAATGACTTGCACATTAGCCTACGTGTCATGAATATTAGTAAATGACATCATATTATAAATGTCTGTAATTGACATTATGTCAGAGTCAATAATTGACATAATGCTATAGATATCAGTAATTGACATAATGTCATAAGTTTCAGTAATTGACGTAATATAGAAGGTAGACCAAACTACAAATCTTACATCTTATGATTATTTCAAATCGAAAAGCCTTAAGCGGTTTAAGGTTCAAATTATTACTTATAAAAAAGAATTAACCCTTTCAAGCCTAAGTTTACCATTGTCATCTTCATCCACTACAAGCCGCGAATTGCTGTCGCAATTCTCGACTTGTAGTGGATGAAGATGACTTACAGAGTTGGTGACAAATGAAAAAATATACTGTTATTTTTATACTGCTCTTCAGTCTGGCATATTTGCCTAAAAGTCATTGTTTGAATTGATGGTATTTTGTCAAGTTTTTTGTATAGATATACGATCCTATTGTGTTTCAATTTATGATGTGATGTAATCTTTAAAAAAATATTATTTGTGTGTTCTTCTACCATGTGCCACCTTCAGAGAGTGTAACATTATAATGAAACCTAAACTATTTCATGGGATGCCGATCTGGATTCCGTTTTCTCAAAGTGTAAAATACTTTTTAAATGTATAAATTATTTATTATCATTAACATCATTTATTATCGTCTGTCCAACGGTGAGAATTATCCAACATGAAAGTTAAATTCGCGCTTATTACTCAGTCAATTCTCAAGCGATGTTCATGAAATTTGGTAAACACTATTTTCAAGTCATCTATCCTGAAAATTTTGTTAAAAACATTGTATGGTTAAAAAGTTAGACCATTTGACATGTAGTAAATTTCTTATTATGACGCCCCTCTATAAATCATTAACTTCATCCCGGTTTATTCTCAGAATTGTGCTACATGTCAAATCTTCCAACTTTTGAAATACTCCCTGCAACATTTCAGGGTCGTTGCTAAATGCCTAGATAGGAATGGTTTTAATTTTCATGAAAATCTCTTGAGAATTAAATGAGTATTACCCGAAAAATTAACTTTCATTTTTGACCATCCACCACCGTCGGACACAATATAATACTATTATATCGCATGAATAAAAAAATCCTAATATTATGAAATAATTTCTTAATACCTTCTTAGAATTTATAAAGCAAACGGGAATTAACGTCATTTAATATTATAACGAAATATTATTAACTAATTCTAGGATTATTAAATTATTTTTTAATACCAAGAATTTATTGCCAGTTTAAAACCCATTTCGCCCAAAACATTTAAATAATTTTGAGTGATGTATGGATGATTATCGTCTCCTTGGACATGAGATAAGGTGTATCTGCCATTTTGCATCAGTGTCAGATACCCTTTGATACCCAAGGAGACGATATGTGTCGAATGATTCAGTGACGAAATATGTTTTACGTCATTCAAAATAACGTTGAAAATTAAATACAAACAATACCGTCACATTTATTTAATTTTCAAAAACATACAAATTAAAATTCCGAGACCTACACTGCACATTTCATCCTTCATTCTATAGTTTAAATCACTTTTAAAAAATCAGAGGGCTAGGCTGTCCGTTCTACATGTTCTATACCACTGGAAGCTATTTAGTAGTGAGCAGCTATTATTCTTGACGTCATGAAATGTGTTCATGCCTGACTAGTTACATTAGGCCTAAATACACATGAACATGTACCTGTTGTTGTAAAATAGAATTTGAAATACTAAAATAAATAATAAAAAAAACAATTTGGTGCAAAGTGATATATCTGGAAGATCATCATTTATTTTTTTCCAATTCTAATAGCGGAAACTCTATAATACCATAATAATTCGTTTTTGCCAGTTGCTACGCGATACACAGATTTGGTCATCGCCAGGGCAGCGCCATCTTGCTCAACTAGTTTGACTGCAATGCATGCAATCAAACTTTCTGTCGATGTTTCGTCGCAAGGAACCATGGATGATATATAGCCAAGCAAGTCTGAAGAGTGCACAACAGTCGGCGAGCATTCGTTGAGGTACACGAAGGTTACAAAAGTAGCAGACACATTGGCGACACATCGGCGATTAAAATTAAAAATGATCGGCAATAAAGAATAATAACCGTTGTTGCTATGGGCATAAATGGCAACGATTCTTATCAAATCAATCAAATGAAATTTATCAAATCAAACCTTATAATTAACAATGATAAACTCATTTCAGAAAAAAATAAAGATTTTGCAAACCTATATTGGAGATGTACCAACTTACAGGCGTTTATCATTATATTATTTTTCGTCATCTTCACTTATACCATCAAAAAAGTATAAACCTACACAGCTCAATCTGCTAAGTTCTTGAATATGAGCTTAGCGACAGTAAAATCGGCAACGATAAAAATATCCAATCCTATGGAGAAATCATGTACATGGAGCGCTATTTTCATTGTTTACAAGTGTCACATGATTTAATTGTCAAATGAGTCTTGACGATACAATAATTTCTGCTGAGGTAGGGGTAGGGTAGCCTTGGTAACATAATAAAGATAATATTAAATACTAAACCTTGCATAATACATTCTGGTCGGGATGTTACCTATTTGAAAGCATTATATCTATTTAGAGGCAATGTGAACAAAAGGTGGGTGTGAATAGTAATGTATGGAAAAAAACGACGTCATAACACACCAGACAATGGTTAAAAGCCAAAATGGCCTTGATTTGACATATTTTTAATTTTTATATTAGTTTTTATTTTCGTTTAATTAGTTTCGAATCCTAAAATTATGTGGCATAGAAATTGAAGTGAATGTTGAAAAAAAATATTTATAATTTATAATTATTTAAATTTTGTAGTCCCAATTACACTCCAATCAGTGATATTTGTTCTATTAACATGTTACCGCGGCAACAGAAGAAAATATGGATACAGAGTAAAAATCCTGATGATAAACATTTCTGGCAGCTGCTTTTAAAGTGTTAAAAATGTTAGAATTATCGTCTATTATTATTACGTCTAGAATTATACGTCTGCCCGATCTCTCCGCCTTAACCCCCTAACTCTGCATTACTCCTTATATCTCCTTATATATCTCCGTATCACACCCTATATACCCACCCAGTGAACCGTAAAAGACATTTTCACTCCACCCGTCGGTCCATATTTGACTTTTTGAAAATGTAATTTTTGAGCCTGTATTTATTAATTTTAGGGGCAATCGTATATCTCCTTAAAAACATTTTCTGCCCGTATATAAACGCTAGTGACCGTATATAGAATTATTGGGACCTTATATAAGACCCTATCTGAACGAATTAACAAACTTATATCTCCGGCTGTTTCTCCGTAAATGAACGAGCTAATTACTCAGACAGTATCTCTCATTTTGCGAACGTATCTCTCCGAATCAGACCGTATATACCCGCCTATACAAATAGGGATATATACGGTTCATTTTAGCGAGGTGTGTTACGGAGCGAGGACAAGCTCCCTAAAAAATCGTATATACGTACATAACCAACACCGATCGCATATAACCGTACATACCCGTAAATAACCGAATCAAAACTGTAAATCTCATTTATGAAACCGAATATGATCGCCAGAAACATCTGTAAATCTCCGAAAAAAACTGTACAACTACGTATTAATTTTTTTTCGGACACGTGCCAAAATTGCCAAAACTACCTTATGAGGCCGTATCTGACTATATTACTCCGCATATGACATTTCAATTACCATGGACTGCGGCTCGAACCGCCGACTGTCGCACGGTTCAAACAGTATCTCTCTTTGGACCGACCGCCACCTCAAACCGCCTCAATGTGACTGGGCCTTTAAGGGCTAAGCTCTACCATAGTCGTTTTTTAAATAGATTTCATCCAAATTTTAACGAAAACAATTACACGAATATGAATAATATTTACCCACTTGAATTTATTGGCTGAATGTTTGTGCAACATTATAGCAATACCAGTTCAACAGTGAGACAATGTATCATATTTGCCAAGTAGGAGTTAAACGAGAATATAGACAGCTACTTGTTGAAGTTGCTGATTCTATGCATGTTTTTGCAATGTTTGGTGATTTTTATATGTTAACAGAAAATGCAACAAGTGGTGGCGATTCTACGCAAACTGCACCGATAATAGGTCCATTAATAGGTAAGCATGCTTAATTTTTTGTCGCTGCAAAAAAAAATGTTTCATCTTATGTAAAACGTCAGGGTTTACAATTTTAGTTGTATCAAATAAATCTTTAATCTTTAAAAAAAAATTTGCGTACCTCCTTAATGGAGTATCAAGCGAAGGGCGGTGCTGAGCTGCCGACCAGACTAATCGCTCATTTGGCTCTTGCAAGTGTTCACTGCGTCCCTTCGTTTTTTGTGGACGTGGTGGGAACGTTGCCTGGTGTGACGGAGGCATTATGCTCCTAGGTGTGAAAGCAAACCTTATACCCCCATCACACCAAACGAAGTTCTGGCTGCGTCCTTGAAGTCATCAAAAAATGCTAGGACGCCACGCGGTTTTCAAGAAAATGAAAAAAATTGTCACGTTCATGCTACATCCACGTCACATCCGCTGCGTGTAGGGCGTGGCACGTGCGGCATCCGAAAGTTCCCGCTACGTCCTCGCCACGCCCCTGCCTATCATGACTCGCTGTAGCCACGTCCATCATGTTTATAGTGCTAAAGTCTAAGGGACTATGTGCCTATAAATGTTTCTGCGAGTCAGCATCTTTTTCATTCATTCTGTATCATCATCTCAGGAAATTGAAGAATGACTGCTATCTTCCATTCATGTCTCAGCCAGAAGCCATATAGACGACTTTCTTCCGCATGTAGCCAAGGACGCACCCAGCAAGATCAGTGTTGCCTTTTTCTTAGCTATCTTCTCACCACAAGCAAGTCATGTGGTGATGTATATAAATTATTCCAACATTTTGTTCAGATGGAGATTGGGGCAGATGGTTGTCGTGGTCAGAGTGCAGTGTTAGTTGTGGAGCTGGAGATCAGCAGAGAGTGAGATCCTGTGATAATCCAGCTCCGTCAGGCGGAGGTCTGACTTGTTCTGGGAGAGACAGCGAGACCAGGACGTGCAACAGCTGGATTTGTCCAGGTAAGTCAAGGCAGACAGGGACTATTCGGACCAAGCAGTAAGTTCAAGCATGACATCTCAAGCCCTCAGTGTCATCCTTGACTCCATTTTTTGTAAAAAAGTGACCACATTCAGGTCATCTCCTTGATTATGAAGGGGTGTATCTGCCACTTTGTAAAGTGGCAGATACACCCTTTCATATTCAAGGAGATGTAGGTGACCTGGGGGACGTTTTGGTCCTATCAGTATCTCTTATGTTTTGGTTGTGGTATCAGAGAGATAGGACACCATTGGACGTTGTTCCTACAAAATACAGCTTTAAGGAGGTACCTCTATTCCATCACTAACAATTTTGCTCTCTCTAAAAACCCTGTTTATAGGTATCCATACGTCCATGTTGCACTGTCCTGTGATGTTTTGTTTTAAATAATCAACATTACATTATCACTATGGGGTTTGTTAGAACATTGAGATAAGGTTCAAAGACACATATATAGCCCCGATATGAAATAATATATGGAAAAAAATCTGAAGTCCCCGCACTGTGAAGGCTAATATTTTTTATTTATATTTATTTTGGTCCTCCAGTCCCACATCAAAATATCAAAGTGGAATTTAAAAAAATGTTTTAATAACCATGTCTTTGTTTTTTTATTTTTCATGCACTTTTCACGTGGAAATATTGCAATCTATAAATCCATTTTCTGATGATCAAAATCCGTTGGCCTTAAATTTAATTTTATCAAGACAGCTTCATTTATTTACAGACTGCAGCAAGACATGTCCACCAGGAGGTACTCTGAGTGATTGCAGTATATGTACGTGTGATGACGTCACTGTGATAGGACGAGTCTGGACTAAAGAGAATCCACAAACACCAATAGGTCACGTGGCTGTTTACGTGGTGGGTCATGACTGGGAGGTGACAACATACACCAACAACACAGGACATTTCCAGCTGAATGACATCTGTACAGAAGGACTGGAAATAAGGGTTGATATGCAAGGACTGGTGTCAGAACAACTTAAATATAAGTACAACGATTTCACAGACGGTGATATAGAAATATACTGCGCTAAAAATAGTTAGTTCTTGAAACAACTTATTCAAACAAAGTATATCATATTTTCATTTGGCTTGATCACTAATCCAACAAAAAAAGATGCAACTGGCCTATGTAATTTAGAAAATATGCATTAATTTAATTGATAGGCCTACGTCATTGCTTTTGTTTATTTAGATCTCTACTTCATCAGCAATCCACGCCGTACTTCTGTGTTTAAAGGAGACATTATTATCATGAAATGTGAAGCCGCCGGGAATATAATTATTTCTGGATACGATTGGTAAGAAACAACTAGAAATACTGTATTAGATATAGGCAACTAGAAATACTGTATTAGATATAGGCCTCTATAGAACCAATGGTAAATATTATGTGAATATTAGGTTTGTTTGAGTTTTACTCTTAAACATATATGTAAGTAGACAGACAGTGTCCAATATTCAATCTTTAACATTTATTATACATAGCATTTCACTAATACATCAGTGTTCACATAGATGATGCACGCCGCAGTTGTGGTTTTACATGGTCAGTCACTCATATAATTATGTTTGAAGGGTTAAACATGTAAAAGTCGCCAGTCTAAATAATGAGCTGTTAGGATTGACCAACAACAGACTAGGAAAATGATTGAACTCTTATTAGACGCTGATAGTATTGACAAGCGAATGTATGTATTTGTCAATTTGCATATTTCCAGGTTTCACGATGGGAATATAATACAATA
This sequence comes from Flabesymbios commensalis, assembly GCA_964017125.1. NCBI lineage: Eukaryota > Metazoa > Annelida > Polychaeta > Terebellida > Flabelligeridae > Flabesymbios > Flabesymbios commensalis. The sequence continues at coordinate 93,631,179 of OZ024908.1, forward strand.
CAGCGATGAAGCCCCTTTCAATTCAAACACCTTGCACCTTTCTCCTGCCGTTGAGGGAAAATACCAGTGTCGTGTGACCAGCTACAACGTGAAGCGTTTCTCAACAACAGCCACTGTCACTGTTAAAGGTTGAACTAATCTCTGCACATGTTATTATTCTATATTTGTATATTTGGCGTGTGAGACTGATAAATTTATACTAATTTTAAATAATACAGATACTTATATAACTTGTTCATTTTTTTATTTGAAATACTGTGTTACGCACACTGTATTCAGATGTATTTGATATACGGCATGGTGTGTTTGTATTAGCTTAAAGGTGACATATTACCCCTTATATGGTATGTATCAATTTGTGACAAATAAATCAAAGTTGCCACTAGATGTGGCACAATTGTTTCCCTATATGGGGTGATTGGCTATCATGTGACCCTCACATCAATGACATGATAGCCCATATAAGGAAGCAATTGTGCCCCATCTTGTGGCAACTTTGATTTATTTGTCACAATTTTGTTCATACCATATAACGGGTGATATGTCACCTTTAATGTTAGGTCACCGCTGCAGAGGGAGGGCCAACTCTAGCCCAAAAATGTATTGTGCTTGCTGGCTGAACATCCATCTGGCTTATCTTTAGCTTATGACGATGACGAAAGTTAAATAATAACGAAACATACATGATTATATGTACACTTAATAAGTATCTGTCAGATATTTTTATAATCACCATATAATTTTTTCAGATGAATACAGCGATGATACATGTAGCCCGGAACCCCTGGCCCACTATACTTACTTGTCCACCGGATGTACTGTACAAACAAATAGCTCACCGGAGAATGCTGTAAACTTAGGACAGTGTTCAAATGAAGCATGTAGGAGGCGAGGCAGCCCTGGTGATGTTGATACCCATTGTTGTGGAGTGACCGAAACTCAAACTCTGACCGTGAAATGTCCCTACATAGAATATGAGATAGAACAAGTGACAAAATGTGGTTGTACTGAATGTACAGTTAATAGAGCAAAACAAGTAATCACAGTCCGTGGTCAAGTTTACTTCGTTAATTATGATGATGAAGGGAGTGAGATATTGACAGAACCTACAACATTAATTAGGTTTACCGTAGGAGCCACAGAACACTCAGCTATTGCTGGGGGAAGCTTTGTTTTATACATGGAGCACACTATGAGAAATCTAGCATTGAAGTTTCCTGCAAAAGATAACTACATGACTCAGGTTGTATCTATTGATTTGCTGGACGACGTAGACGAATATACAGTCACCGTGAAATTACCACCAAAGCCAGATCCTGTACAAATTAATCCAGCTGTGGAGAACAGCATCAAGTCTTCTTGGGAAAACCACGGTTCTGTTTATGAAATTGTAATCCCTCCTAACAGCTTTGTTGACAGTAAAGGTGATATCGTAATTGAGGATATCGATATCTACGTCACTTTCATGGATCCAACGGACACTAACAGCATGGCACTCGCTCCTGGGGAATTCAGTTTTCTAGACGACGAAGGTTTGGAGCGTCCTCTGGTGACATATGGAGTCATTAACATGGCAGCCACCACGAAATCGGGAGATGAGGTTCAACAATCTGGGGATCTTATCTTAGAAATAGACGGAGAAGCCTTTGGTTTGTCTGAGGAGGATATTGCTGACACTTATCTATGGCAGATTGATTTTGACTCTGGTGGTTGGAATAATCCAAGTCCTCTAACACTCAGTACTCGGCTCACGAGGAAACCAAAACAACTACAATCTGTGATACATTCCGGTGTTCCCCTGGTAAACGTTGATCGTGCGCATTGGAAGAAACCCTGTTATGTGATGGTCCGGGGGGGAAATCATTTTGATTTACCAGGAGCAGGACAACGGTTTGACCTGCACACAATGCCCTCTGGTGACTGTATGTGTGGAATGAAGACAGCAGAAACCTCAAATACAGCTGGGCTTCTATGTGGTTCGGTGCAATGTGGTAATACTTTCGAAATAGCAAGTCAATCTGAAGATATGTCCCCTGGTATACATAAAGTGCCATCCGACTTCGTTTATCGGAATGAGAGGAATGGTCACGTGATTGGCCTAGCCCCTCCTGAACAGGATATAACTGATGGTAGTGGTCCAGTACATCGTGGTGATCTCGGTACCTGCAACAAAATAAAGGACATGACTGAGGATGACAATTATTTCCTATTCCTTGACCAAATCGAAAATTTGTCACCATTTCCAAGGCCTGACGACTTTAATGACGACAGGGTTTGCTTTATTCGAGCCAACTTTCTGGTAAATATTTATCATTATCATTTATTCTGATAATACCATATGTCAAATATCACTTGAAATTAAAAAAAACTGTAAGATGCAACCATGTATAGCTAAATAATGAGACTTTAACTCATGCTATTATTAATATATATATATGTTGTACATTTTAGGCGACTCGAATTTCGGAAGCAATAACATCAAGACTAAATGCTTCCATAGAAAATGGTCTGAATGTTAGTGCTCACCACAAATTCAAAATAATATTTTTTAAAACATATAACGCTTAATTTGGCCATATAATACTGTATTTATTTTATTTGTGGTTTTCTTCTTCGGAAGACAAGTGAATGAATGAATAAATGAAGAAATTATTGAACGAATAAATGAATCAATGAAACATTTATGATGATTTTTATAGTCTACCACTAAGATGACAATGCTTGCTATCAGCAAACGAGTACATAATACTATAGATGTGGTGAGTGGAATAACTCGGTCAGATATGGTGGAGATATTTAACACTAACGGCACAACTACTACTCAGTATGAATACTACAGCTGTATGGAGATCCAATGTCCTGACGAGAACATCCAGCCTGCTATTATCATTCAACCAGAACTACCCAGCGGCATATCATGTTACTTCGAGTAAGTTGATGATACACGATACAGAAATGTTTTTTTCACTGTTATTTATTTATTTATTTATTTATTTGTTTGTTTGTTTGTTTGTTTGTTTGTTTGTTTGTTTGTTTGTTTGTTTGTTTGTTTGTTTGTTTGTTTGTTTGTTTGTTTGTTTGTTTTTTGTCAGTTTCTTGTTTTGTTTTTTTTGTTTTTTATTATTATTAGTATTGTTTTCTATTATTTTTGTATTGATTTATTTATTTATTTATTTTGTTTTCACTACAGGGATCTTGATGAAGAAGAACCTTTCTTTGACATTATTGACTACACTGACGTTAACGGCACGATTGATATCACAATGAGTACATCGTCGTATTGTGAGAATGATGCCTGTTTTAATGACAGCAAACTGGTGTTTTCCGAGACAAAACAAGAGGCCTTCGCCCACAGAGAGGCGGCCTATGTACGGTGTTCTGAATCCACTGACATGTACTTTGTTAAATATCAATGTCACTGACGCTCCACTTTAGATAACTTTTACAATCATTTTACAATCTTTTATTGATTCATCTCTGGGAAACAACAATAAGGTATATTGTGCAACGGTTGATTTTAAAAAAGCTTTTGATTTTATAAACAGAGATTGTCTATGGTATAAACTCCTTAAGAGTGGAATCCGGGGGAACATGTATAATATTATAAATAGTATGTATTCAAATAATTTTTCAACAGTAAAACATCAAGGATGTATAAGTGAACCTTTCGAATGCCGAATTGGAGTCAGGCAGGGTGAGTCATTGTCACCATTTTTATTCAGCATATTTTTAAATGATTTGGAAACTTTTTTACAGACTGGCAATTTTCAAGGTATAGACATGGAAGGTACACCTTTAAAATTATTATTATACGCCGATGATCTTCTTTTGTTGTCTAGCACAAGAGAAGATTTACAACTCGGACTTGATTTGTTATATGATTACTGTACACGTTGGCGACTCTATGTTAACAATAAAACAGCCGTTGTGATTTTTAGGAAAGGTGGTAACTTATCCTTCCATGACCACTTTTTTTACGGACATGATCTTTTAAAAGTTTCCGAATCAGTTTCATATCTTGGTCTGACTTTAAGCAGCCGTGGGAAATTTTTACTGACTCAAAGGAATTTGGCAGATAGAGGATTAAAAGCTGTTTATAAATTGTTGAAAGACACACACGATTTGTATGATCCAGACCTTAAGTTTATGTGTTCATTATATGATAAATTGATTTTGCCTGTCGTTCATTACAATTGTGAAATATGGGGGTTTCCATGCAGCTCGGGAAGTTGAGAGGACACACTTGTTGTTTTGTAAAAAAATATTAAAACTGAACTCTAGAACAGCTGATTATTTTATTTATGGTGAATTAGGTAGGTATCCGTTAAAATTAAACCGACACTATTGTATTATAAAATACTGGTTGAATGTTGTAAACGGTAAATGTAACAGATTAGTCAGTAAGGCTTACAATATGTTGTATAAAAGGTGTGAAAGTGAAAATCCGTGTGAAAACTGGGCATTTTCTGTTAAAAGGCTTTTATGTCAGCTTGGCTTTAATTATATATGGCTAAGTCAGGGTTGTGATAATGTTGGGCCATTTCTAAGGCTACTTAAATAGAGATTAAACGACGTGTATATAACACAATGGAATGAGAAAATACACAGCAGTACTGATGGTATTATGTATAGAGCATTTAAATTGACGCCACAGTACAGTTCCTATTTCAATGTCATCAAAGTTTCTAAATATAGACAAGCCATGGTTAGATTCATTACAAAAAACAATAACATACCTGTAGTTTCTGGTAAATGGCAACGGCCACGCCCCTATCACCAGCGTCTATGTGAAGAATGTGAACTATTAGGTGACGAATATCATTTTTTGTTTCTGTGTAAACGTTTAAAAGCTTTGAGATCAAAATACATTTCACGTTATTTCTGGACCAAACCATCTATGAATAAATTTATTGAACTATTATCCTCAGAACACAGTAAAACTATTAATAATCTAGCTATATTTGTTTATTCTGGACTTAAAGTGTTTGCAAATCTTAAAAAAAAAAAAAAAACTGTCATTATTTGCAGATGTTTCTTATTATTGTATCGAAATATCAGCCTGTCTCCTCGCTCATACACCGCACATATTGTATATATTTCACTATATTATGTATTTGCACACAGGCCGATGGGCCTATGCTGAGATGAAATAAACGATCTATCTATCTATATCAAAAATAATTCAAAATCCCTGAACCGCCCCCCATTTTATCAAAACTAAATAATTTTCACTCACTTGAAGAGACGCAACTTCAAAGTGGGCAAAAATTCCAATTGAATATAGTTGGGGTTGACCCTTTCGCCACTGAAGCCCGTTTTTATGTGCTGAATGCCATAGCAATCAGCACATAAAAACGGGCTTCAGTGGTGAAAGAGTATAATGCGATAATTTGAGCGTGTATTGTATCATCTATGAAATGTAGCAGCATTTTGTATTTCAACTTTCTAGGAGAAATAAACATAATAAATTGTACACTGATCTTCTTTATTTGTATGAAATAGTGACGCCTGACACTATTTCAGACCAGCATTTGAGCTGAAATATAAGTGTTATTGCATCCGTGAATCAAGATTGTTTATAAATATAATAGTATACTCTGATCTAAGTGTACACGGATAATTTAAAGCCTGAACTAAGTTTTAACGAGTTATTTTTAGTCCGATCTAAGCACGCTCTCTGCGAGCAGTTTTTTTATGTTTATCAGTCATTTTGCTGCCATTTGCAATCCCATTGTTAATATACCCCTTGTACTGCTGAATTGTTTGCTGCTATTTTGTCATTCATTTGAAGCTGGAATTGCTGCCGCAATGCACAGCTTCAAATGACCTTGGAATGAATGGAGTTACACATCAACTAGTATTACTCTGCAGAAAAAAAAAGTAAAAGAAAAAAGTAAGATAAGCTATCTCGAAGACATCCAATTATCAACTCTTAGAGAGAGGGGAGCGACTTTAAAAGTCAGAATCTGACGTCTGTAGATGTCAGATTCTGACGACTAAAGTCGATCCCCGCACTGTACGAATACAAATATTTATAATGGCCGTAGACCTATAACATAGATATTCAAATGAAGCGGAAACAAAGACATTTAGGATGATTTCAAGTTTAAAAAAAACACTTTTGGTTTCCATGGTTTGTACAAAACTAATTCAGCACTTTAAAATTAAGCTTTAAACAGAACAACACGAACACGAGTGCGAAAATGCAGACAAATTATCAAACCTGGCATTTTAATCCATTATGAGGATCATATCAGTTTCGGTGAGATGCCGTTTTTTTACAGCCTAGAATGTAACCATTACAAAACAAGATCCGCTATCAATGTTGGGTTGATGTTGGACCAACAGTAAACCAACATTGTAGCAATGTCGCATATTTTCTGACACAGCCGATATGACCAGGGCATCATTTGATTCCGCCAGTATATGTCTTGGTAGCGTTTCTTCGTTTGTTTTCTGTCCCTCGGAGTGCTTAACCCTTTGACTTCCAGGCCGGGGTGCATGCCAGGATCCAGATATACTGGTGTACGAGCTCTATTTTTCGTCATTTGAAGCTGGAATTGCTAACGCAATTTCCAGCTTCAAATGACGAAAAATACATAAATGTAGTATATGTTCGACGAAAATTTGTGTCATTTTATGGTTACGTTTATTGACGAATGACGACGGAAATTTCCGTCATGTATGGTGGTGAAAAGGTTAAAAAGTAATAAACGATTTGCTTGAAGTTTTTACCAGGGATGTGTCTCGGGCCATGGACCAATTGATTAGATTTTGGGGATGATCCAGATGATAATGCGGGTCCAGGGGTGCATATTACAAAGAATCCTAACTTTGATCCTATCTCAACTTTCTCTTATTTCCATTACAAAAAGTTAGGTGATCCTAACTTTTTGTAATGGAAATAAGAGAAAGTTGAGATAGGATCAAAGTTAGGATTCTTTGTAATATGCACCCCAGGATCCGAATTATGAAGCGGATCCAATCCGGATCGCACGGATTTGCATTAAACGTTTACCAGAGGTGTGTCTCGGACCAATGAGCAATATATTACATTGTGGATTGATTCGTATTACAATCATTCATTTCGGCGGATGTTTGCAGTCACTGACTGACTGTAGTTGCCACTGTTTTCTATATTAGGGCACTGAAGGAACCACGTCGACGTCAGCGGAATAAAACCCTGGATTTGTTAACTATATTAACATCACACATTCTATTAGTCCGCTCTATCAACGTGGAAGCGATTATTACACAACAAGCTTATAAGCTTAGCCATACTGGTACAATGTTGGACCGGCGTCTTAGACGGTGGCCCAGCATTGTAGGCCTATTGTCGGATGTGTTGTTTCGTTATATCGGCACACATGATAGTATTTAACCAATCATAAGATGGCTCAATAACTTTATCCCGAGCAAAGGCCAATCTGGTAAGGCAGGTTCCTTGTTTAGAAAAAAAAAACATAACAGAAAAATATGAATAAAGCCATGCTCGATGATTTTAATTGTGAAAACAGGAGTGGTAGTGCAGTGCTTGTACAACAATACATGCATATAGAACAATAAGAAATAATGACAATTAATTGTTTTATTTGCATACTGTCCTGTCCTATATAATTAACAAACAATCACAATTTTAATCTAACCATGCCAAAAAAGGCCATTTGCTTTTTCAACATTAGAGAGTGCTCTGACTCTATAAAATGCGTTACCAAACTAATACTTCTACTAATACAAACTAATATTATTCACAATGCATAGGACACACGATTTAATTAGTTTATTAAACCCCTTGTGCTGCTGAATTGTTTGATTCTATTTTTCATTCATTTGAAGCTGGAATTGCTAACGCAATTTCCAACTTCAAATGATGAAAAATATATCTTTAAATAAAAAAAAGAGACATAGCCTAAATTCAATTATTTTGATTAACTGAGCATGCATGACAAACTGTTTGATCTCTTTCAGAGGTATTTTATTAGGTTTGAAACTTGCTGCAACTATAATATCCGGTGACAGCAGGAGAAGGGTTAGGTATACAAATATGTATGTGTATTGTAATCTTGGTAAATCAGCAGAGTTGGGGTCAATTCCGGAATTGAATGGGAATTGAGCTCAATTCCTGACTCAATTCCAGGAATTGGACTAGGAATTGGAATTGAAAAAAAAGGAATTGGAATTGAATCGGAATTGACAAAAAATGCCCGGAATTGATAAAGGAATTGACTTTTTTTATCCATGTTTATTTTTTAAGCGCTATTAAACGCATGAGTGATCATCACTTTTGTCATTGCAATAGAATCTTACCTGATCTATGTTGATTGCTATGTGTATTATAATAATAATGAGAAACTTTTATTAAAAGGTTTATTTAAGATATGTAATAATACTTTAAAATGAGCAGTGGTATGTTACTGATGTGAAGATATTATGTTCTTAGGGATGTACATCAGCGTCACGGCAAATAATATATACAAACGCTGTTCTGAATGCGATATGAGCAAATAAAGTACTCATCCGATAAATAAGAAGGCAAACAACTTATTCATTGGACATGTGCTGTATTTACCCATATCGCACGCATAATGAACAGTGTTTGTATTTTCTGACACGACCAAGTCATCCATGTCATAACTGCCATACATTGCTCGTCAAACTCAGCTAGAGTGCGACATGGACTGATACCGATATACGTCTCATGGCGAAATTTAACCAATGCACAGAGTGTGAGAATGCATTATTTTGAAAAATTTTCGTAGGCCTACTACTTGAAAAATAATCTAGCTTATATATTGACATATGAATTAAATTCAACTGTTCCCAATAAAACATGTATCATCTTTAAAATTAGAGAGTGCTGATTCTACCATCCGTGGTGCAGAATATAATACCACACGTAACTTTATTGTCCAACTGCTTCCTACAACATGAAGACACATTTATATTATAAGGACTGTAGGCCACTAATTATAATTTTATTATCGATATTATTATTATAAATTTAAGAATGGAATCTGCACTTTTGCTGGGCCGGGGCTAACTGGGACACGAGGTTAACCGGGACAAGCATCTAACACTTTTCATGAAATTATCTGAAATGATACTATCAGTCGTCTCGTTTTCAAAAAAAGGTGGGGTACCCCCTTCACTTGATCTACCATCCTAGAGAAATTAATATATCTGCGGAAGCATGTTTGAATAAATGTAGGCCTACCTTTTTTGTACCCCTTCAATATTTTTCACCTCCTACTTTTGATTCATGTAAGACTTAAAATATCACTGCAAACACCCATCAATACAGCAACATTTGCGATTATTAGATTTTCGGGTCATATTTTTATGGGAAGTCGGCCGGGGGCTAAGTGGAAAAACTTTTGCTGTCCCAACTAGTGTAAAACAACAGTGTGTCCCACTTGGCCTCTATGGGAACTGACATGCGATCATGATAAAATTTAAACTAGATGTGCTTATTAGTAACACATTAGGTTTAAGGGAGACCGGGGATAACTGGGACTCGTCCCACTGGGCACACGACGTTGTTGGGACGTTGAATCAACACGTGTGACGCCTTGGAGCAGACAAAAAGAGAGTTAGGAATTCCTTCGGCATTTAAAGGCCTTATTCTTATCTACATCGGTATTTAAATGAACCAGAAAGAAGTGAGTGAAGATTATTCAGATTTGACAAAAAATGGAGGTCAACTGTTGATTGATGTCACATTTTATCTTTAACATGTTTGGTACTTAATGTGCTAATGAAAAATGAAAACCCGAATATATGCGGCACCGGCGGTTAAAGGGCTAAGATGATTTCGAATAAAAAGATAATATTTGGTCCCTATGATTTATACAAAAAATATTTGAGCGTTGTAAGGGCTAATTGCCTTGTTGGTTGATTTAGCTTTAATAATACAATAAAAGTATATAATTATCACATTAAGGTGTCGTCCTCTAAATTCGCAGATTATTTTTAATTATGATAATTAATAGTTATTGTCAAAAATAAAAACTGAAAACGTACACTTTCTCTGGATCGGGAACCGCCCACTAAATAATCTGGACTAACATTGAAACAGCCATGTTTCATGTTTGCTATATTTATACATGAACTGAATTATACTCCATAGGCGCACATTGACAAGGTAAAGAAGAGTGAGTCAATGCTAGACGCCAGAAGCGGTTACGTGATGGCCAGCATTTCCACTGCTGAACCTACAGTGCATTCGAAGCAGCGTTTTTTCAGTGAAGCTACTTGTAAGATTATTATGTAGGCCTACTATTATGACGTCAAGAATAAACTATACTTTTGCATATGAAAAAAGGATAAAAGGGCGCCTAAGCATGCACTCTAATATATAAAAAAGTACTTTAAGCTAGAATGAATTCAGGATGACTTTGTGCAGGGTAGGTCAGGGACTGCATAAGGACTTTAAAACGGACGTGTCAGGCACTGTAGCAACCTATGTGAAATAGCGACCCACACATAGGTAAAACATATTCACACTTGATCAATTTAAGACCTAACGGTTGGCATACTTTCTAATTAATACAATATTTTACTATCAAAAAAAAAAAAAAAAAAAATTTTATGAACTACATCATACGTTTTACATTAGAACAAAATGTTCTAGAATGTACTTTGCAGCAGGTGTCAATATCAAATGTAAAAACAATCATTATCGTCAATTGCGATTGGCGCTTATGATATAATAATGTACGCGTAAATACCTTATTCAGAGAGTTGTGCATCAGTCTAAATCATGGCAGCCTTGATGAACATGACACCACACCAAAACAACATACCATCAGATAAACCGTAAACCAGTCCGCCGTTTTTCTCTATTTCAAATTCAGGTGCTCCATCCGTAGTAGCCGCCAAAATCACTCTCTTCTGCGCAATATATGCCGATATAGTTGTATTTCAGGCCTGTGGGCAATAAGAAAATTAATCTCTTCACAATTTCAAGATACACGTGTGGTTGTTTGCCCTTAAGAACAAAAATAAAACTTACTAAAGCCTGTCACACTCACGATCTGTCAGGTAGATCACCAGACGTTTTCCCCCATCAAGTTAAAAAAACGTTGGAAGGACGGGGTATTTAGCCTCGAAACGCATATATATGATGTCTATGCCACGCTTGTCCCTTCTTTAGTGCGTTCTGAACTTGATGAACGTAGTACAAAACTGGCTCGTAATGATAATCTTCCACCATCCTACACGTTCATTGAGTTCTTAGCGCTTAGCACACTGTTAGCATTGTTTTACAAGTCGCTAGTACGTTTGCCAGGCATGTTAGCAGCTCGAAGGTAGATAATCATAAAAATGATGCCCAATTCTGGAAAGGAGGTTATCAAACATCCTTGTTGATGCATACAAAAAGTTTGCAAAGGATGCATTTTGATCTGCAGGCGATGAATTATAGTGTCCCAGCTCTCCCCTCCGCTGTAATCACGACCTTATCCAATGTCTCCACTTCTTTTGTCATCTCTTTTATTTAAAACAAAATAGCCCGGTTCAATATCATTCTCCACATAATCTAAATAAACGGCCATATTAGCTGTTTTAATGGCCGGAACTGAATGGGCCTGGATCGAACCCAGCATATTTTTATGCCCTTTTTAAGTGATTGTGTTCTCACTACAACTATCAAGATCATAGTGGAAACTAGACGAATGTGTAGCAAGCATGTGGCAGGCTACTATATTCATGTGAGAATCTTAGTATGGACGTGACAGACTCGGGAAGGATTTGGTCGGGACGGCCGAGGATGGGACATAGCAGGAGACTAGCAAAGTTCACTCGATCAGAATTGTTTTCAATTATATTATTTTTATTATATATTTCTTTATATTAAAATGTATTCTTATAAATGCTTTATTATGTAATTAAAAATAACTATGTAAATTTGAGTGCATACATAAATATTTATTACCAATACTAAACATAGGCCTCTATTTGTCAGGGATTTTTAAATCTATATTTTTACATTTTTACAAAGTATTTCTTCATCTAGCCTGTTCTAACATTGCGCTGCGCCATGATGTCCTTCTTGCGGATCATGTTGCCATTCGTGAACCCCATGCGCTCCTATTCCAATTAGAAGACGCCATGCTCGATTGAACTATGTTAACATTCAACGAATCCCAGACTGATAACACTCATTCACCATTATTACATAATGATTATGGTTCTAAATCTTGATAGGGGAGGACGGGGTACTCGAAATGCCTCAGCATGAGGATTCTGTTTAAGATTAGGTGCCCCCTAATTAAAAATTAGGTGGTTTGCGAAAATGCAAAAATCTATTTTCGGAAAAATCTGTAACAAATTTTGCCAGTATAATTTAAAAACATGAAATACAGATGAATCAATAGAAAGGGCAATCTTGCACATGTTAAGTTGGCTATACTTACACATGCGAGAGCCGTGTCCCTAATACGAGTTAGACGTTCATAGTAAATTGTGCCAAAACCTCGCTCCTTTCTTGCCAATATTCCGGGTCGTGAGGAAATCTACCTGACATATCGTGACATCCGCTTATTATACAGTAACTTTGCATTATTTTCATATTTGTTTTCAAAGAGTCCGGACGTGAATGAAATCACATAGGGGGCCTAATCTTTGACAATCAACCGTTTGTTTAGCGCAACTGGACCGAATGAGCCCGTCATCATGTAGGAACACCCCGGTATACCAATATTAAACTCGATCGTATATCTCAAACCGTGCAAAGAAAGATCCCATATAGAATAAATATGTACTGATTAAATCAGTCTGATTTAAATTGTCACTACACATGTTCACGGCTGTCAGATCATTGGGATGGCAGGATATTTATGTAGGTCAAATTTATACATACCTTTTTTGTCCTCACCTAGGGCTAAAGGGGGGTAATCAATTGATAAGCTATATGTCACACATTTGTAAATAGGAGGACATTCCTTTTCTCTGAAGTTGCTGCATCTTAAAAAGAAAAAAAGTAAGCACTGAATTGTTGTTAAAAATTCGCATTTTAATATAAAAGATTGACCTATGATTAAAAATCAATATTATCATTATCAAGTTATTTAGTGTAAACATAGTTTTAGCACTCAGCAAGAGACTGCTACTGTGCTAGTAATGATCCAGTAAAATTGAAGAAATATTACATTTAAAAAGCCTGGTTCTTCCTAACTGTCAGTCACAATAATGCACAAAACTGTCAAATGTTCAGTTAGGATTATTATTATTATTTGTTTCCATCATGCAGCGTGAATTACTAGCCGTTTTAGTAGAGGTGCTAAGGGTTTTTTTCAATGCTTATCTTAAACGTCCTAATCCACATGACTGGAGTGGCGAAAAACAGGAGATAAACGGGTGCATGTGCTTGATGAATCTTCCAGATGTGCATCTAATTGCCCATAAAACTATAGTTGTCCAGAGTATATGTCTGTATGCATGTGCTGATCTGGAACTTGCGTAAGTTATGTAAGAAACTTTAGCCCAACACAGATTTGTGAGAAACTATTGTGTATGTTTTTGTTGAATATTCTAAAAATAGGAGACCCCTACTTTGTATATGAAGCCTCCTCTTCCAGCTGTTATAAACTTGAATTTTTAGATATGGTTTATATAAAGATGATAGGATATTATTGTAGAAGATACAAATATGCCAAAATTGACCATTTTTGCTAAATCACAAGATGTAATCTCAATATTTTCATTCCACTTCGCGCATGACGGCCATTTTGAAAATATGCAGATTAGAATAATTTACGGGTTTTGTTACAAAACTTTTTATCTTCAATGGAGAAAATAATTTTAATATGATGTTTGTGGCCATTTTGAATCCCGTTATTCTAACTTGGGCGGTTTTGGGTTTCTATAATAATTGTTTAAACATAATTTATTTCACAAAAGGATTACAAACAGCAATTGCCACATGTTGCTCTCCTATAAAAATTATAAATATATCAAAATATACTGAGATACATATACACGAGTCATAGAAGTAAATAAAATCACAAAATATGGAGATTTAATGTAAACAAAAGACATTTTAGTTTTACTTTGCGGCGATTTTTAAATATGCAAATAAGGATATTTTACAGATAAAAATCGAGCAGAGTGTTCCTCTTATATGATTTAGGAGGTAAAAAGGCACAATCTGAACACTATGGTGAATTTTTGGAGATGTACTATTTGTGTGGTTTAAGTGGCCTAGCAGTCACAGCTGCAGCCATAGTGAGGCCTATCATGACGTTGGGGGCTAGATGTGTTGTACAACTAAATATTAGGCGAGCATGAATAACAATTTTAATACATTCCTTTCACGAATTAATTCTATCTGCTAGTCTAGCTGACTGATTCAGAATAATGATCGATTAGAATTTTGACTTCCATTTCTGTTTTTTTTTAATTATATACTCCAAAACAGCATCATCAACCATTAAATTTTAAATATGATTTTATTAGTATATTCTAGGTCAGTACCATTTACAATAAATAATTATGTCCTGTGTATACGCCTGTAAATCCATAGAAAATCACTCGATAATGGACAAAAATAGGTGAATTTCTCATCCATTATCGTCAAATCAGTTGGCTAGAAAAATCACAAGCATTAATAGTGAGCTCACAAAATAAATTTATTTATGCTATTGCATGAAATAGAGGCATAGAGACAATGATGGACCTTCTTATGGAAAACCGATATATACCTTGATGCCATGATTATATATGAAGTAGTATTATAAAATTATGCATAAATAAAAAATGACACTTGAATGTCTGCCGTGATTGGACAATATCAGTCACATACACATTTAATTATACTCACCAGATGTCACTGCTTGATTGCTTAATTCACCAGTGGGAAGGCAATTGTATCCCAAATAATTTAAACATGATAATTTGTTTCAACGTTGGTTTAATGTTGATCCAGTGTTTCCAACGGTGGACTAGGATTGTGTCGGCAAGAATTAGCAGTTCTCATGTTTTGTGAGCAATAATTTAAGCAATGTAGCAAATGTGAGCTAAATTGAATCTGCTATAGAAAAAAATCCACTTGTAGATTAATAATAATGAAATTGTAATTTTCTAGTCATTGTCATTTCCCAATGTCATTTTACAGGTAATCCAGTTAAATTTGTATCCCTTTTTAGTTTTCTTTTTGTTTCTTTGAACCCAGCGAGAACAATCTGCACTGCTTGTATTAATGTATCGGAGTCTTCAAGAAGTAGTCAAGAAGTAGTACAACTAAAACCAGCAACATACATAGAGTGGTCTATTTCTTCAAGTGTTTATGAATAAAGATGGCTTAAAACAGTTCTATCTTTTGGTTCCTTGCTCGTGTTGACAATAGTTCTTCATATGATAATCATGTTTATAAATGCATCATGCTTATTCAGCATATTATTATGTTTGGACTGTGTCCGAACATATTCAGTTTTCTTTGGTTCTTTCTAGTTTATATTCCTCTATGTCCAAAAATTGGAGTGCTATTTCTCCTAGAGTTTTCATTTAATCAACTTCAAACTTTGGCACAATGATCATCAGGTATTGGGAAAGTGTGCTATAACTTTTTTAAGAATTTCCAATTGTTCTTCCTGATTTATTCTGGATTTTCTGGAGCACTATGTGGATCAATGTTGATCAATGGTCTATTTTTAACCAATCAACTTTAAACATTGGCACAATGCTTCTTAGGTATTGAAGTTTTATTATATACCTTTTTTTTAAAGAATTTCTAGTTGTTCTTTCGGAGTTATTTGGGATTTCTGGATCACTATGTGGATAGATGTCGGGTCAATGATGTACATGTCGAGTGAAGCCCCCATCCATTGTGTAAAAGACTCGGCTGAAATGCGAGCTTGGTGTCCAGACTGGCTCGCTATATTAACCCTTTAAATGCTAGATTTGATAATTAAATGACATATGTTCAGTAATATTTTAATGCCGGGCCAGCATCACAGACAGTGGCCCAGTATTGAGCCAATATTGTGTGTTTTATATAGACAGTAGGAATCTTTTAAATGCTATATTTGACAATTAAAATAACAGTTGCAAATCCATTCAAACACGAAACGTCGACTGAATGTTGTTTTATTGTTGGGCCAGCGTTGCAGACAGTGATACAGCAATAATTCAACAGAGAGACAAGTCAATGTGTTTATCGGGCCTACTGAATGTCTCCCATTTGACAAACAAATATATATCTATTTAAAAGTACAAAAGATCGGTGGCGACTTCTGATGTCTGAAATTTAAAGTCTGAATTATGAGGTCTAAAGTTCAAAATTTTAATTTAACATTGCTGCAAATAAAAACATAAGCAAAATTCCAATTAATCTGTCATAATAAAAAATCTGAACAAAATACAAAATGGCCGCACAGAAACAGGCAAAACTTAGTCCAAGCATTATTGGTACTTGAAAAGTCACAATTCCCTTCTAGTTATGTTTGGCACAATGATCCTTATGTATTGATGTTTCATGCTATGACTTTTTTAAGAGATAAGGATGGATTAACTGGATCAAATCCGGATTTTAGTGTCACCAAAAAGAGGTATAAATCCAAAAAGAGGTATCTTTATTGAATAAGGGGAAGTCATTTTAGCTTTTTCCTCCATTTTCAGTAGCTGATCATATGTTTAGTGTACCATAATCACACACACGAGCACGTTAGCCACATGTTTCTATAATATGTTTACCTATTATAGATTGTGCACTAATTACATTTGAAAGCGAGGGGGGGGGGGGGGGTAATTTTCATGTCATTTAAATGGCGGGTGAAAGCATCACATGTCGGCTGATATCCATTTACTGCATCAATAGATTCAGGGTGAAATAGAAGTGTCCAGGCTGAGGCGCCCTATTAACCCTATGAATGCTAGATTTGATAAATAAATTGCATTTGCCTCATGCTGTTTCAATGCAGGGTCACCATTGAACCAACCTTGAAACCATGTAAAGGAAATTAGTGTATTAAAATTGCTTTAAAATGCTGCCTTACATTAGATTCTATGTGATTAATGTAAAAAAAATTACAATTGCCTATTATGGCCATTTTAGATTTAGGAAAATAGCTTGTATTTAAAAATAAAACATATATATTTTTTTTAAATGCTTTGTCACTAATTGCTATTGTACCGAAACCACACATAGGAACTTGAAGACTGTTTGTATATTTATGTATAATGTATTTCTTACTGGTTGTGGCGATAGAGACCCAAATGCTCCTGGACATTTCAGAAAAATAAATAGAGACGAAATTCCTGATTTCTAATTATTGACAACCATGTATTTCGTCTCTATATGTAGCTAAACTGATAAGTGCGTAAAAAATATAAAAAATCATAATTATAATAAATTTAATGGCAGGAAGTTTCTGGCATTTCCGAATGCGAGTCTACTTAAAATATGATGAATTGGGACTATCACTTTGATGAATGAGTAAATAAATGTCACTTTTAAGCACAGACAAGCTACATCTTGATTTGCTGTGTATTGCGTGATATACATTTGATCTTTATCGTGGTCGACGTTGTTCTAATATCAATTTTGATCATTGTTTTGCAAAACACAGTGGCTGATAATTGTGACGAGATGTCTTGGTACATCGCGTGCTAACTAAGCCTATGAGCAAAATCATTTAATGGCCCGTAAAAAATTAGAGTCTCGCTTTACTGGGCATAATTGAATGAAACCGTTAATATGTGAGGGAAGCATCTTTTGGTCATTTTTTTCCACAATACATGTAGCTCTATACAAAAAAACTCAAAAATCCTAATTGTGTGATGTTTCTAAATAATGTACAATATGACAAATTCAGCACAATTCTATATTTCAGTACACATGGTGTTCGTTTGAACAAAAATCTGTGAAATTGGGTACAGAAAATTCAAAGTTTCATTTTAAGTGGGCGTCATATGGCACACCCAGGGAGCCAAACCACCATTTTTCAGGAAAACAGCTAAAGGTTAGCTGATGGAAATCATCTCTATATCATAGGCCCCTATTCAGGAACAAAATCTGCGTGGACAACCTTGCAATTTTTTTGCACGAAATGAACAAAAAGCGAAAATCCAAGATGGCCACTATAAATATATCATACATGCATACAACTTTTTCATCGTTTCGTTGAATTTCATGTGTGACATATGGTTTCGAAAGTTTTTCTGCATGCCAAGTCTATTTCTAACACCATTTCATTGATTGTGGGCACATTTAGGTTGTTGGATTAAAGGTCAATGCCAAACTAAATTTGAAAGAGATCATGTTTCGGGTGAGTGGTTGAATAGTCATTCAATCTTTTTTTCTGCCACAATGATTATCTGACAAATATATCTGATATTCTCTGATATTTTAGTAATGCACAGTACACAAAAGTTTCATTTATTTGATATTAAAATACTTTATAAATGACCCATTATTTTCTGGAAATAGTGTCATGGTTGCAATGTTCCTGCGAAGTAGAAATAACATCAAAATCAAAAGAAGTTCATCCAAATAGTCAGTAAAGATAAATTCAACCAAAAATTGTATAAGTAGCCTATACAAGCTATTTATATTAAGAGACCCAAATAAAAACAACCTGTCATAGATACACCAACAAAACAACAGAATTAGTGTTCATATTATCACAATAATGGATAGTGAAAACAGTATTGACAATCTACGAATTAAAATTAAATCACTATATTGTGTATTATTTTTTAAGGAAACAATAATTATAGTTAATATGCAAATCTCGTTAATTATCACTACCGGTATGATAAATAACAAGACTCACATAAAATTGATTATCATCTGAAATTCAATGCATTGTAAAACATTGCTCTAGAAAAAAGGATTGAATAGAAAGAATTGACAGCAGGACAATCTACAAAAGATCACCCACAATTATACCGTTGTTAACTGTCAATGTCTAGTTTTGCAATTTGATGTTTTGCCCAGCAGTGTGGCAAATGCTTCTTTACATGTTGGCGAAATGCATCTTCTGCTAGTGCCGATAGGTTAAGGAGAGTCAACTCAAGCCCTCCTGTTTAATATTTTGTTTTGACAGCCTCTGATATGAATCTCATTTTTTTCAACTGCCGCAATATCCACCTCCTTGATACAAACAAAACCAACTTTTTTGCCTGTAAAGACTTTATTATATTTTAAAGACGCAATTTCATGCATCGGCGGGTGATTGCTAATAACTCTTTCAATATCTTCACACAATCTCTATATAATAGTAAAATTACTTGGGTATCTACCTCTTTCTTGGTAGATAGTAATTATCTATTACTATTCCTTTTCCATTATTAAATCCATCCCCAAGGCACACTTGTACTTTCTTTGCTATATAACAATCCTGATCATAACCACTGTTCATCATGGCGCCACGTCTCACTTAAAAAATATAGTCATGTACACGTATTTATTGCCGACATAAACATTTGTTACTATTCACACGAATCTTGTATCTGTTGTGATATTGCATTATGTTTCTTATGTTTTTATGTTTCAAGTCGTTTGATAGTATCCATCATTCCAATGATTCCAATATTTTGTAATATCTATATACAGTATTTACTAGAATGTACAACTTATCGCAATACATAAAACATGAGTGATATACAGTTGATGACTTGATGGTGCTTGGTAATTGGGCATGGAGGGTTTAGTGTGAATTCCCTTCACGGTTATGGACAGTCCATGGAAATTTACCCCACTTGTGTGGCCTATCGCTCAGCTCTGCTACATTCGAGTCCAATAGTCTCCAGAGTGACAATAATATGCGGATAACAACATTCATCCCACTGTTTGATCCAATATCAAAATTGTTATTTCCGGGATCTAGTTAAAGGGGTACGTCACTCACTGAAAACACCAGTCACTGGCCCTCTTGTTGGATCAATAACGATTATACTACATTTTGACACCGGTTTTATAATATGTTGTCAATTGTCATACTAAATTATATTTTTAGATCGAGAACAATATCAACTAACCTTGGGAAGTTGCTGCTTATGTTCAGTAGACGAAGTGGGTCCTCATATTGTTTAAGACTTTCTGGAATAATTTCAATTGTGTAATCAAAACATTCATTACACATGATGGAAATCACACCTGTTAAAAAATAATATATCGAATGTTGCATTGTGTGAGAATGGCATAGGCTTATGTTGTGTTGCATCTTAACGTGCAGTTATTTGTTAGAATCTATAATAATTATAGAAACCGTAGCCGTTAGAGAGATGCGTGTTTATAGTAATCGAAAACGTGTTTCATGCTCAAGATAATTAAAACCCTCAAATAGCTTTTGCTTTAATCAATTATTTTTCTACTTTTCAGGTTATATTTTTCGTTCATTTAACAAACTGTATTTATGGATGGATTACATAATAGAAAAGGCTGCTTAGTATTATATGAACATTTTATATTTAAAGTGTAAAATGACATTGCCAGGATAATCATTGATTTTTCAAGTCAGACGGAAGTCTATATATGTTCGCGGAATGGTAGTCTTAAGTTGGGTGGAATATATAAGCATGGTATGATTCAAATCAGGGGCAAAAAAAGTATCAGAAGTAAGTATCAATACCTCCAACAGAAGCAATGTTCAGCTAGGATTTTATTTACCAGTGTAAAGATTCAATATTGGATGAAATTATGTGTAGTAATTATTTTATTGTGAGTAGATGAGTCGTTATACTTACCTATGACACATCCAGTGAAAATTAGGAGTTACCTATGACACATCCAGAGAGAACTAGGAGTTGAGTTGTCACCTGTACAGACATCATGGTAAGTGTTAACGAGTAACACAGACGTATCTGGTATCGTTACAAATCCCTGACTCTAGTAACACTCAGACAGTTACAAGAAAGTCTGACTCGCCACTTCCTCAATACATAAACTGTTTATAGATCAGGAAGTCTCACCTACGATATGTCACTACATATAACGTGTCTCAAGTTAGTTACATATAAAACATTTAGTGCCTTCACACTTCAAAATGTATGGTCTGTCGATACCTTTATATTCTTAATACCGTTCACGTACACAAATAAATAATGTAATAAAATGTAACCACTTGAATATACCAAGTCTAGGTATACCTGCCTGCCTACCTACCTACCTACCTATCTTGCTAATGTCATTGTGAACTCTTCGTGTCGTTTCTACGTTCGTTACAAATTCTGCCACAAACTCTGCCACAGTAAACGCTGTGTTCATCAAAAACATATCTAAATTGATAAAATTCATTCAAACCTGCCGACGTATGTAATTAAAGGGACATGCCCAGTCTAAAATCATCAAAAAATCGGTGATTTCATGTTAGCTTAATAATATGACCATATGATGTAAACATGTATTTCTTATTTTTGACATGGTTGTCAATAATTAGAAATCAGGAATTTCGTCTCTATATCTAGCCTAACTGGTGAATGCGCAGCACAAAAATTAAAAAACTTTTGCAGTTCTAGTCTATGGACATGTTTACATCATACGGTCATATTATTAAGCTAAAATAAAATCACCGATTTGTTTTATGATTTTAGACCTGGGCATGTCCTTTTAACGTTTGTATCCATAAATCAAAATAGTGAAGGCTGGACTGGTTCATCTTGCATTTGCAAGTAAGTAAAATGAACGGGGTTTTAGACCACCTTTCTGTACATCTAGGCTAAACTGGGCCAGGATAAACCTCTGGAATATGGTGAGATGATACTGCCTTCCAGACACAGTATGCGAAATTCGAACCCTGGCGGTCTGAGGCCGAGCACGCTACTTCTCGGTCACAGAGGCTCTACACAATATTGAAGCGGGGAAGAAGCATTTTGTTGCTTTGTAAATTGAAAGTCAGAGTGGGGTTCGAGCCCGCGATTTCCTATTTTCCAAGTATGCAGCTTTAACAACTCCACCAGGGTCCCCGCCCTGGACTATATGGTTGAACTGGTTTAGCTTACATTATTTTGTTTAATAGGCAAACATTTCGTTTTAAATTTTAAAAAGCTGTATACACATTTGTATGGAGCATTCAGCTGGGTTGTGACTCGAAACCTACCCTGATGACATCGCAAGGCTCTGACACAGTGACCTCCATTTTTAAATGTAATAGTTCTGATTCGATCAAAAGTTTACAGCTGTTGGAAATGGCTTAGTTTTCGTAGGCACTTGAAATATTCGTCTCAATTTTATGGCATCCGAGTTTTTTGTTAGGCAGCGCGTGAGTCGTTTTTACACAGCTGGCTGTGGAAACAAAATAGCGGTCAGTGTGACTGGGCCTCGCGCAGTAAATGAGTTAGGCGGCCCAGTCATACCGGGTACTCGAAACCCAGGTGGGGTTTGTGTTTTTCATTGCTGTTGTGCATCGACGATTCTTATAAAATACAATGCACAAACTGTTCAAATGCCTAGGGTGAGCATTGCAGCACCTGGCCATATTCCACAACATATGCAGAAAACGGCATAAAGCGACATTCACTGAATCATCAGACCGATAAGAGTTACAAATGATTCTAGTCGTGTTTCATGCTTGAAGAGTTGAAGTTGATGCGCGTGCCCAAGTATTTGTTATTTGAGCTCCAGTGTAAGCCTATGTACAGAATGTCACGCACTCTTCTTAACCCTTTCAGGCCTGAATTTTCCATTGTCATCTTCATCCACTACAAGCCGCGAATTGCTGTCGCAATTCTCGACTTGCAGTGGATGAAGATGATTTGATGTGGTTTAAAAATTAAAGAAAATTACCATGTGTTGGTAAACCAGTTAGATGGAAATTTTCGTTCTAAAACTCTTGATTGTAGGAAAATTAAGTCTGTTTTTGGGGATGTAAAATGTTGCTTTAATGCATCGTGAGGGCCTAAAAGGTTAAGTAATAATTGTCGTTTAGGCTCTACTGTAGGCCTACTTACAGACCTGTCACGTACACTTCATTTCTAACTATACTCTTGTAAATACTGTTTGTCCGGGAACCTTTGATGAGATCTAACACACAATGGACAAATACCAACTTATAAATTACCCGGCATGACCGGGCTGCCTAACTTCGCCGTAGGCCCGGTGACACTGACTGCCATTTTATATCCACAGCCAGCTGTGGATATACGTTACTCGCGCCACCTACCGAAAAACTCGGATACCACAAAATTGAAACGAATATTTCAAGGGCCTATGAAAACTTGGCTATTTTCGGCAGGCGTAAACTTGTTATTTTTTTAATTATTACATTTAAAAATGGAGGTATCTGTGTCGGAGCCTTGCTATGTCATCAGGGTACGTATAGGTCAGGTGAAAAGGAGATTTGAACAATGTTATCAACACAAAAACAAATTGAATTAGCATTTTTAACCGTTTAACCGCCGGTGTCGCATATATTCGGGTTTTCATTTTTTATTAGCACACATTTTAAACATGTTAAAGATAAAATGTGACATCAATCAGCACTATTTGAAAACAGCTGACGTCCATTTTGTCAAATCCTAATAATTTTCACTCACTTGAATTTGTGGATCGCGTCAGCGAGACACAACTTCAAGTGGGTAAAAATTCAGATTGAATAATTTGGCGGTTAAAGGGTTAATGTATTTCTACACTGGCAAAAACCTAAGAATAATTCTCCTAATCTGTTTAAGTATATCAAAGAAAGCGTATTTATATTCCTGCGAGTTTAATAAATAAAAAAATAAAGCAATACTTTTCGCTTTGATCAAAGTGTGCAATTCACCTGGTCATCTAATTTATTGGTTGGCCGCAGTGACTGTTTTCGAACCCTACTGACCCTGCTTTCTTTTTCAGAGGAATATTCTTGTTTCTCCTTTCTCAATGTGGCTAGGCGATTACGTTGACGTTAAGGTTAAGGTTGAAACGTTGATTTCGCGCAGAACCACGCGCTGTGCGCTCTTTCGTCGTCCAAAGAATCCTTGAACGTCGCAGAACGCGGCACAGACGTCTTTATTCTGTGAAACTCAATAGCCTTGACGTCCATTGTTGTCACCGAGCTAGCTAATACAATGAAGTATGGGGGAGGGGGTCTTATATAACTTCCTTTTAACTGAGTTCCCATTCAAAACGGTTTCCGGTGATGTCACTGCGTTCCTGCCCAATGAGTGGCAAATGTATGATAGTTGATTCCACCTCAGCAAATGGTACTTTATTGAGATAACAATTTCGTGCAAATACCGGTTGATGTAGAAGGTTTTTTTTTATTTTTGTTTCCTTTTCTCGACAAAAAAGGCGAAAACAAGATTTTTTCAAAAAATATTTTGTTTAGTGTCATTCATCAAATTATATTACAAAGCACCATCTATATTGTTGCAACATCATAATATTATCCGTCAAGCCAGAACACGAACTGCGGAATCCATTAGGAAAGGCTATTCAATTAACCACGGGAAATTGGGATGTGTCTATGCGGTGACAATCACTGCCATGTCTATACTTCTACTGAGGGAAGGAAACTTTCAAGTCCTCGTCATTTTAAAATGAGAAATGGACTATGTAGACTTTTGTTTTCTACCCAACAAATGCTAACATGGCATACCTAGTTCTTGTAGCAAATTATTTATGAATTTTCAAACGGAAATCTCATAATTTACGTGCATTAATAATCATTTTACGAGCTCGATTCTGACAGAAGCACTATTTCCAACAAAATGAGACATGTCGTGAATAATACACTGCAGTATTCACCTTACTATTATATTGAGAAGTTACTGCCTTTAGGGTTTATACGATAGAATAGTGGCGCTGAATAGCCCCTATATTGTGCGTGTGGGCGTGAACAATAGGCCTAGTATGTTGACTTCGCTGCTTCGAAGATTTCAGTGAGTTACCGACCTTGTATAGAAAAACAATGAGCATATGCTGACCCTATCCCATTCACCTGTGCTCATAACCAGCACGATAGTGATGACCATCAAACGACAAATAATTCAGTACTGAGTCGGCCTAATATTGGGCCAGTGTGGGGATCGACTTTAGACGTCAGAGTCTGAGGTCAGTAGACGTCAGATTATGACGTCTAATGTTGATCCCCGCACTGTAAGAGTATAAATATTTCTAATGACCCATAACATAGGTATTAACATGAAATGGTTTAGACAAAAATATTTCAGTGACTAAAGGGTTCAGTTTGATCATCTGGAGTCAATCAGTGACTAAAAGGTTCAGTCTGATCATCTGGAGTCAATCAGTGACTAAAAGGTTCAGTCTGATCATCTGGAGTCAATTTTTAATGTAAGTAAAATATAAAACAAATAATTATCTATTAATATGCAGTAGGCCTACCTCAATAGCAGCGCGAACAGCTTCCGACCTCCAACTTCTGACTTCAACTTCCGACTTTCAACTTTTGAGTTTCAACTTTTGATATCCGAAATAGGCCAGCCATCGAACAGTTTTTGTAATATTGTTATTTAGAACCTTTAAATATATGCATATACATCAGATTATTTTATTGAGATATTGCTCATACACGCCAATTTTCGTTCCAGAGAAACACCATATTATTAAGGCGTAATAACGTCTTAATAAGGCGTTATAACGCCTTGTTAAGGCGTTATTACGCTTTATTAATGCGTTATTACGCCTTAATAATATATGTTTTTTCTGGAACGAAAATTGGCGTGTATGAGCCACCGTAAAAACAATACATGTGTAAATTCAATGATATTTTAATCACTAGCATATTATTATGAGTTAGACGGTATTTTTAATATTACAAGGTAAGTTTAATTTGTGTTATCATTATCAGCTTCTTATTACTACATATGTCGGCCTATGCATACATATGCAGTATAGTTTGTTTAAATTAGAGGCAGAGGCTGATTTCCGTCGCCCTAATGTTAGGTTAATGTTGGGCCGACGTCGTAAACTGCGGCTCAACATTAAAACAACATAGTTCCTATTCAAAATGTGGACACTTTTGGCGAAATAAACAAAATTAATGTGATATATGACAAGATTGGATATGTAACTTTATGTTTCACATATACATTATAATGAATATGATAAATGACCACATTTATATAACGCTATGTTTAACACATACCTTAAAATGAATGTTATAAATGACAACATGAGATACATAGCTTTATGTTTAGCACATACATTAAACTGAACATGATAAATTGCAATATAACATATATAGCATTATGTTTAACAAATACATTTACATGAATATTATAAATGAAAACACAAAATATATAACTTTATAATGTTTAAAACATTGATTAAAAAGAATGTGATATATGCCGACATAAGATATATAACTTTGTCTTTAACACATACAATAAAATAAATATGATTACCGACAACATACGATACATAACGTTATATTGAACACATCTGTGCGATACGTTTTCACAATACCTTGAACTCAATGTTGTTTTCTTTCCGGATCCTCTTTCTTCAGCTGCAAAATCCCATTGACTTTTTCCGCGTGATGTCGGAAGATGCTATATAGACTAGAGCGTCTAAGTATTGTACCTTGCATACTAATATTTATGTAGGTCTACATCGTACAGGATGATGAGACGGGTATAAACGTTCATTTCAGTTTTTAGACAGCTAAATAAATCAATTGGAACGTGTACCAAACAATATGATTAATGGACGAATTTTGTATTCCTGCTTCTATTATTTATCTCGTATTTAAGTGTGTTTATATCTACATAACTACTTACCTTGTAAGCATTAGGCATAGACCCAATGTTGTTTTAATGTTGGGTCATTGTCTACGACTTTGACCCAACATTAAAACAACA
This sequence comes from Flabesymbios commensalis, assembly GCA_964017125.1. Lineage (NCBI taxonomy): Eukaryota > Metazoa > Annelida > Polychaeta > Terebellida > Flabelligeridae > Flabesymbios > Flabesymbios commensalis. The sequence continues at coordinate 93,657,918 of OZ024908.1, forward strand.
TCGGGTAAGCATCTTTTGTTTAATGATATTATTCGTTTAGAGGTAGCCTACTCCAATCTCAAAGCAAACATTTTATATTGGAAAAGCTATTTTTATTTCCCATTTTGTAAAGCCACACCCTTTCAATTCCAAAGTGACGATTGCATAAACTTCATCAGTTGATTATTTTTTTAAACATTTCACAGACGTGTTGAGCTCTACAAATAATCATTCAAACTATTATAAGGGCTCTTTAATGAAGGTGCATTACATTCAGAAGAAAGCATTCCAGCAGTCGTCGTAATGACATTACATGCTGCTTCACAGTGGTTATGGTGTGTTCGGATTGATTAAAACCTAGAATTTGCCAACATTAACCAGATAGTAAGGTCTGATTCATGCTACCCTTAAACACAGAAATTCACTAACAATAACCGGACTTTAAGGACTGATTCATGCTGCCCTTAAACACAGGAATTCACTAACAACAACTAAAACATTAAGGGCTTATTTATGCTGCCCTTAAACACGGGAATTTACTTACAATAACCAGTCATTAAGAACTGATTCATGCTTCCCTTAAACACAGGAATTCACTAACAATAACCAAAACATTAAGGGCTTATTTATGCTGCCCTTAAACACGGGAATTTACTTACAATAACCAGACATTAAGGACTGATTCATGCTGCCCTTAAACACGTGGATGAACTAACAATAACAAGATAATCCGGGTTGATTCACGCTGCCCTTAAACACCGGGATTCACTAATAATAACAAGATATTAAGGGTTTAATAAAGCCGCCCTCAAACACAGGAATTCACCAACATAAACTGCACATTAAGGACCGATTCATGGCGCCCTTAAACACAGGACTTCACTAACAATAACCAGACAATTAAGGCTGATTCATACTGGGTCAAGCTATGATACATGAAATAAGCTTGTAATCACAATAAGTAGTTTCTAAGGGCTGAATCATCCTGGGCTTTACCACTTGTTATCGTGATTTTAGTAATTGCCATCCAGAAATAAGGGACTGTTCCAAATTTATGAGTTGCTTACTGAACCTGTCCAGTTACACACATGTTATTAACCGTTTCAAATATACCGAATTTTATTTTAATAAGTATGCCACACTCTTGTGTTAATCTTGAACTACCATATTGACTGAAAACAGTATAAACTGATTACATACCTGTCTCACATACGGATGATCTGGTTTCGTCCCCTTTGTTAATCAGCTTCTGATCAGGTGAATAGAGGTAGATGTAATCATGATCCCCTACAGATGAGAGTTGCAGTCCTTCATACATCTTCACCTCTCCTGTACTCCACCTCCAGCTACCAGAGTCCTTCCAGCCTCCAACGTGTGGCATCTCATATTCTGTATCTATTACAGACCACAGAGAATTTAGCAGCCCACCACTTAAATTAGAAGTGTCATATTTAAGTCTAACATAGACATATCATAATTGAGATTGCAAAAGAGGGTAAATGTATTGTCCTTCATTTTGTGACACATTTGACCTTGAGAAGTGAATTCTTCTAAAAACATACCCCTATAATTATTAACATACAGGAACACACATACATGTTACCAGAAATGCATAACATGTTATGCATTTCTGATGTTACACACGCCCAACTGGTGGATGTCAGTGCTTTACAAGCTAGACTTTTATAATAATTGTAATTGTGTGTGTTGTATTACTTAGAGAATCTTCTGACCCTCAACCTTTTTAGCAGGGGTACCGACTTCAGGCGTCATCATCTGACGTCTATTGACGATAGATCTAGATGTCTAAAGTATGGTTTATACAAAAATATTACAGCGTTACATGGATTAAAATATTGAGCGTGGCCGCCACCTCACCTGGATCAGGGGGTACCTCACCTTGGGATGGGGGTCACCAGGTATGGCGGGGTACCTGAGCTGGGTATGAGGGGTACCTCACCTGGGGATGGGGGGGGGGTACCTCACCTAGACATGTGGGTACCTCACCTGGGTATGGGATCACCTGGTATAGGGGGGTGGTCACCTTATCTGGGTCTGGGTGTACCTCACCTGAGGATGAGGGGTACCTCACCTGGGGTGGAGGGTACTTCACCTGGGTATGGGGGTACCTCACCTGGGGATGAGGGGTACCTTACCTGGGGATTGGGGGTACCTCACCTGGGTATGGGGGTACCTCACCTGGGGATGAGGGGTACCTCACCTGAGGATGGGGGTACCTCATCTGGGTATGGGGTACCTCTCCTGGGTATGGGGGTACCTCAACAGGTATGAAGGTACCTCACCTGGATATAGAGTTCTTCACCTAGGTATGGGGGGTACCTCACCTGGGTATGGAGGTACCTCACCTAGGTATGGGGGGTACCTCACCTGGGTATGTAGATACCTCACCTGGGTATGGAGGTACCTCACCTGGGTATGGGGGGTACCTCACCTGGGTATGGAGGTACCTCACTTGGGTATGGAGGTACCTCACCTGGGTATGGGGGGTACCTCACCTGGGTATGGGGTGTACCTCACCTGGGTGTGGGGGGGGGGGTACCTCACCTGGGTGTTGGAGTACCTCACCTGGGTATGGGGGTGACCTGGGTATGGGGGTACCTCACCTGGATATGGGGGTCACCTGGGTATGGAGGTACCTCACCTGGTTTTTGGAAATCACCTGGGTATGGGAGTACCTCACCTGGGTATGGGGGTGACCTGGGTATGGGGGTACCTAACCTGGATATGGGGGTCACCTGGGTATGGGGGTACCTCACCCGGGTATGGGGGTCACCTGGGTATGGGGGGTTCCTCACCTGGGTATGGATGTACTTCACCTCGGTATGGGTGTACCTCACCTGGGTGTTGGGGTACCTCACTTGGATATGGAGGTACCTCACCTGGGTATGGAGGTACCTCACCTTGGTATGGGGGTACCTCACCTGGGTATGGGGGTCACCTGGGTATGGGGGTACCTCACCTGGGTATGGAGCGTACCTCACCTGGGTGTGGGGGGTACCTCACCTGGGTATGGGGGGTACCTCACCTGGGTGTTGGCGTACCTCACTTGGATATGGAGGTACCTCACCTTGGTATGGGGGTACCTCACCTGGGTAGGAGGGGTACCTCTCCTGGGTTTGTAGGGAGGGCGGTGAGATGATCATGAACGTTTCATGAACATTCACGAATATTTCATGAATGTTTGTGAACAAAAAACTATGAGCTGTCATGACCTTTCATCGAAGTGTTCATAAACTCTTCATGAATACTTTTGTACAACAAATGAGACTTTCATGAAAAAGTTCATGGACTTTTCTGTTCATGAACTCTCACTTTGTTCATGAACTCGGGTTGTTCATGAACGGCCATAAACTGAGATAATTCATGAACTAAGTCTCGTTCATAAACGTTTATGACCAAAAAAAATCAAGAACCAGATATTTAGTGAACATTCATGAACGTTTATTAAATGTGTTTATGAATTATTCCTGAAATTCACGAACTGTCACCCTGAAGTTATCGAAGTTCGTGAAATTGGGGTTGTTCATGAACGACCAGGAAGTCAGTTTGTTCATGAACCAAATAAGCCAGCAACGCTATACTAGACAAATGCATGATCTAATTCATGTTTATGTTCATGAATGTTCACGAATTGTTCATGAAAATTAATTAATTTCCGAGTGTATGTCGTTTGAAAATACATATCTTGATTGAGGATTCTAGTTTTCTGAGGTTACATTTCACCTAAACACAGCAAGCTTATTAGGCTCCGAAAAATGATCAATTTGTTAATTACGAAATAAATCTGTCCCCCTCATAGGTATAAAATTGCAAAGAAAACAGAAAAAATAATTATTTCAAAATATTTTGTATTCTGTGATTGATAATCTAACTCAGAAAGTCTTAATTTGCTAATTAATTACTTATTAGCTTTTGCGTAATTGACACCATACTCGCCAGGCTATTTATTCACCTCGGATTAGGAACTTCCATGAACAAACCATGAACTACATTGAGGCTTATGAAGCTCATAGCAATTAATCACAGTTCATAAAACTGTCCCTCATGAACTTTCATGAACTAGCTATGGAATGAATTGATCCTACCAAGTTCATAACTGTTTATCAAACTCTCCGTATGATCGAACTTCATGAACTAAATCATGAACAACATTAGTTATCATGAACTGTTTTTGATGAACAGTTCATGAACACAGTTGATGAACTGGCTTGATGCACCATTGATGAAGGTTCATGAATGCTCATAAACATTCATCAACGTTTATCACTTGATTAACTTCATCCGGGGGCTACCTCACCTGGATCCATCCAATTGAGCAGAGCCAGATATTCCTCTCGTGTTTCCACGTCTGCCAGTTTGCCACCAGTAGCCAATGAGGCACATTTTGTTTTCGCTTCTTCAAAAAGATAATGTGGCTGATATATCTGATAACACCAAGTCCCGGAGATCTCAGTAAACCCTGACGGACACTGACCCAGAACTGATGAGTAAATGAGGAGGAAACACAGCAAGGGGAATAACATCCTGAAACTTAAAAATTAAAAAATACTTAAAATAAATAAAGGGTCAACCCTTTAACTGCCGGTGGCGCATATATTCGAGTTTTCATTTCTTTTAGCATTTCAAATATGGTAAAGATAAAATGTGACATCAACAAGCAAGATTTGAAAAGAGTTCACCTCCATTTTGTCAAATCTGAATAATTTTCACTCACTTGAAGTTGTGGATCGCGTCAGCGAGACCCAACTTCAAATGGGTAAAAATTTAAATTGAATAATTTGGCGGTAAAGGGTTAAGATTCATTGGGAAGCAATTAACAAAACGTCAAGCAATGTTCACAATACATGTACAAAAGCATGTAGCGGTAGCGAAACACAACTTCATGTAAATAAACAAACAAAATTATACGCTTTATGGATTAAGATATATTGAAAAGCAATTAACAAAATGTCAAGCAATGTTCACAATACATGTAATAAAACATGTAGCGGTAGCGAAACACAACTTCATGTAAATTAACAAACAAAATTAAGGGCTTTATTTATTAAAATATAAGCAATTAACAAAACTTCAATGTTCACAATACATGCATTAACGCATGGAGAAATTGTTGAAAAGTTATTTCACTCACAATATTTTTGTGCTGTAAGAGATGTATTCTGATCGGAATTGGAATATCGTGTACCGGTTCGCCTGAGAAAATTATACGCAATGTTACAAACACCTAGGGCGCGTATTCTCGTACAAGTTGCGTTATATCGTAGGCTTCGGATTGGTCAAAACGGGCATGTCGACCAATCCGAAGCCTACGATATATCACAACTTGAATACGGGCACAGTTGGATGCGTATCTCTAGCGATAACATCATGCATTATTCCCAGCACTTTGTTACACTCTCAGCAAACACGATACATTGAGCCAAGGTTGGGTCAATGTTGGCCCAGCGTCGTAGACGGTGGGCCAACATTGGCCCAACATTGGTTCAAGGTCTCGTGTTTGTTGGGAGCTAGCTGCTCTAAATGTCAGACAAAGAAAACAGCAGTAACTACTATCTTGAAAAGTAAGCAGTTACTGCAGTTTGTCTTGCACAATGAGTGATTTCAATGACTCATTTTCGGACAAATAGAAGTAACTGCTCTGTTGAAAAGTAGCCAGATACTGCTGTTTGTTTTTATATGACAGGCATATCCTTTCCTGCCAATACAAAAGCAAACAGCAGTAACTGTTTACTTGAAAAGTAAGCAGTTGTTCCACCGGATATAGATTTAAAACACACCACTACATTATTTATTTTGTCCGACCACTACATTCTAAGCCGGGAATGGAGAGTTATTGTTGATCAAGTACAGACCAATTATCATGGTAGGCCTACGATACTATAATCAGTCAGGTGTGACCGAGCTGTTGATTATGAGATATTATGATCGGATGTGTTTTAAGTCAGTTGAAACCCTCGGAGCTCTACATTCTTAGCTGTGGAAAAGGTCGAGGGCGAAGGCCGCTGTGTAAACGGCCTCTGCCTTTTCCACAGCTAAGAGTGGAGACCTCCCGGGGCTTTATCCTACACACAATATTCATGATAATCTGATCATGACCTTCGTGTGACATTTAATTATTCATCATATCGTCACCTTTGTGTTAAAGGGTCGTATCTGCCACTTTACAAAGTGGCAGATACGACCATTTAACACCAAGTTGACACATTGATCAATGCTCCTTCCAGCAATGATTCTGACGCCTGAAATATATAAACAGCATTATGAGGATCTCATTCGCATTTAACTCCTACAACGCTGAAATAGTTTTGTATAAACCATGGAGACTAAAATGTTTTCTTTCTGATTGAAAACATAATAAATGTCTTAGTGAGCTCTTTCTACTTGGTTTGAGCATAGGCCTACCTATGTTATGGGTCTAAGAACATTATAAATGTCTTAATTAACTCTTTCAGTTTCATTTGAATACCTATGTTATGGGTCTAAGACCATTATAAATATCTTCGGGGTCATGTCAAGTTAAAAAAATAAAAATCCGAGAAAAACTCTGAGGTGAGTGGTGTATTTTTTGTGATTTTGTGTTGTTTTGGATAAGGGGTGGGTGGGTTTTGTCTGGCCAATCCATTTTTTTCTCGGATTTTTTATTTCTTTTACTTTCACACGACCCCTCTTTCTGTTTCATTTTAATAGCTATGTTATGACGGTCATTATAAACATTTTTTTCTTTGAGTGCGGTGATCGACTGTAAACGTCAGAATCTCACGTCCATAGATGTCAGATTCAGACATCTAAAGCCCTGCACTTAAAGGTTTAAAAATCTATGATTCATTTATTAACCTGCTCAATGTGGCGACGCCCTTAGGGGCATTCAAACTGTTTTTCGCAAAAGAAATATTGACTGAAATTGATTAATCAGGTGCTGCTAGAGATCTCCAATAAAGAAGGGCTTGTCAATTATAGCAGGTTTTATTTTTTGTGGGGTTATTTTTCATTCATTTTCAGAAGAAAATTGCGTATTCAGTCAGAGAGAACAACAAAAACAACAACAACATCTAACCTCTTGTACAACAGGTGAGGCTGTGAACAAGCACACCATTTACTTTTCCCTAAGAACAATCATCAGTGTGATTTTTCAAATGGGCAATGAAGAAATCCACATATAATAGCATTAAAATGAATTAGCGTGCATCCACCAGCAATGTATGCGTACTGTGGTTATGCTAATTACTATTCAGATTCAATATCAGCTTCAAATAAGTGACACAATTAAATTTTAATGTTTCATGTGAGTTGGCTCGTGGCTGGTATTTCAATAATTTCAATAGGTTTCAATAATAAATGTATCATATTGTCACATGTAGAAATGTCAGAGGCTGCAGTGCATAGATAAACAGCAGTAACTGCTTACTTTACAAGTAAGCAGTTTACAAGTAAGCAGTTACTGCTGTTTGTCTTGCACGGCGGTCAGCATGCCAGTACTCGATGGCAGAAGAGAATACTGCAGCTCAAAGACAAACATCAGCAACTGCTTACTTGAAAGGTAAGCAGTTACTGTTGTTTGTCTTTGCATGATGGTGAGTATGCCAGTACTCGATGGCAGAAGAGAATTTTTTAGCTTAAAGACAAACAGCAGTAGCTGCTTACTTGAAAAGTAACTAGTTACTGCTGTTGCCTTTGCACGGCGGTCAGTATGCCAGTACTCGATGGCAGGAGAGAATCCTGCAGCTCAAAGACAAACAGCAGTAACTACTTACTTGAAAAGTAAGCAGTTACTGTTGCTTGTCTTTATCCTGCAGTTTATCCCAAAACCCACACACCGCTGGGTCAACGCTGGTTTGATATTGGGCCAACGTATCAAACGTTGGAACATCATGGAACATGCGGCTATGTATATAATACTCGTCATAATCTGGCCCTGACCTGTCGAGTCCCATTTAATTATTCACCATGCGCGGTAATATAGGGAAACAATGCTCTTATACTTGTGTGTATACACCATGGAGACCACAGGCTTTTTTTCAACTTGAAATCATCATAAATGTCTTAGTTAGCTCTCTCCGCTTTATTTGAATACCCATGTTATGGGTCTACAACCATTAGACATTTTAATTCTCTCAGTGCTGGGATCGTCAGAATCTGACGTCTATGGACGTCAGATTCTGCGGACAGATTCTGCGGTCTGCGGACTGAGAAGATACACTTTATTTCTGTGAAATATCACTACCAGAGCGGGCGGTGCACTTCCGATATCCAGTTAAAAATAGACCTTGCTGTCCAGAGATGGGGACGTGGCGCATTGGCAGAGCGCCTGACTGCTTCGCCAGTAATGCATGCGTCCCGGGTTCGAGCCCTGTTGATGCTGCGTGGGGTTTTCAGAAAAATATCCTTGTTTCTCCCTTCCCGACGTGACTGCGTGATCACGTTAATGGCGGCCTCGTCGAGTTGAGTCTGAAACCAGTGTATCGACGTTAATGTGACGCAGAAATGGCCCACGTACTTTGTCATGACTAGATAACCTGTCGCTCATCTATATGCTCGCTCCTCTAGGCCAATTGTTGCCTACATGACAATACCCCCCCCCCCCCTCATATCATGTTTACAGGGCCTGTTGTCGAATGACACACATACAACACACATGCACGCACGCACGCACACACACACGCCCGCACGCCTGCCCCCCCCCTCCCCCCCCCCCCCCCACACACACATATACAAATATACCTATGACATAAACCACAATGTTATCTGAACTATAGGTCTAGCACTGTAGTCTATAGCCTACCATTGACAATGTCATTCACTGGCACTGCCATCAATAATAACATGCCTAGGATAACTATAGCCCTACCAGGTTAAATACTGTAGATCTGCTAGTTTTCGCGAATTTCTGATTTCGTGACTTTTCACGAAGGCTAGAATTCGCGAATTCTCATTTTTCTTTAGTAGCGCTATCATAAAAATAATTTTCCCGAGATTCTTGAACTCGCAAATTTGTCCTCGCGAAAATTAAAACCTCGCGAATAGAACCAGTATGTTGCCTAGCCTCATCATTTAGAATTAATAATGGTAAAAAAAATTATGGCGCCCCCACAAGTGACTGGTGTAGGCTACGTGGGCCGCTGCAACTCTGCTGCAAGGGATCCTTTAGTGCCATAGTGATATGTAGTCAGTGACGATCCAGGTGAGGGGGGCGTGCATCCTCCTATTTTTGCAAAAAAAAATTAAAGTCTTCTAAAATTGGGCAAAACAGGTCCCGAACCTTTGTTAACTAAATGCCTAATCTAGACTCAAGTTGTGATGTTTAACAATATTCAGCTATAGGCACCAACACCTATCACTATATTTCCCCAAAAAAATGTTCTGATAATCACAGGCCGAAAAAATGTTAATCAACCTTGACATCGCCATTAGGCATGACTACACTCGTTTTCAAACCGCTTTATTAGCCGTTTATATTGGGAATAAAAAGTGTGTTTGAAGCCACACAACCAATATTATCATTTTTATTTCGGCTCCTTGATATATCCATAATATGTCAACATGTCCATAGACTAGAATTGCGTGAGTTTTTTTTTAATTTAGGGTTGCGCATTTACCAGTTAAGCGAAAAGTAATGACGAAATTTAATTTCAGGCATGCATGTCCAAAATAAGAAATAAAAAAATAACTGCTAAAGGGGCTTTCGGTACGGTACACTTGCTACGTTGCCACAGCAACCCAAAATATAAAGGACTATCGCAATTCTAGTTTATGGCCATGTTTTTATATTATGGACATATTATGATTAACCTGAAAAATTTTTTTTAGTCAGATTGTGTCTCTTTAAACATCAAGATTTGAAAATATTTTCTTTGGAATTAGGGGCCGCCAAACTAAAGTTTGCAATGTTCCACAATATAAAATTTCTGAACACAGTTTGTATTGGATTTAAACGCCCACTCCTGAAAAATCGCAAAATCCCCATACGAAAGGGGAAGTCAAACCCCCACCTAGCTAGGCCTACCGTGTTTGTATCATGGAACATTGCGATTTTTTTGCGGCAGCCCCTGAGAGAAATATGAGCGATTTCACCCACTTGAAGTTGTGGGTCGCAGTAGCGAGACACAACTTCCAGTGGGTGCAAAATATAATTTATTTAATTTAGCGCCTTGAAGACTAGACTTGGGGTTCCGGGTGGCGAAGAAACGTAACACGTGTGGACAGTGGCAGGAAATAATGTAGCACATGACATTTTTTGAATAAAATTCACAATTTGACAGAAAATGTAAGTATAAATAATTAACCCTTGTCCGGTTAGTTTTCAATAAACCCCCTCTACACACAACCCACACCCTCGACCTGAGAATCCGAGGGGGTTGTGTTTCGCTACCGCGATCAACAACCTCAAATGGTTGAAAATTACTCATTTTGCTTAATTTGAGACCAAACATTTACAAAGCTTGATGTTTATAGTCTTTTCATTCCTAATAACAGTATTTCAACTCTTACAACACTGAATTATTTTTTGTATAAATCATACAACGTTTATTCTTGCTAGGCTATAGGTCTAGGTGTTCAAATTTGAGTGATTAGATCTATATGTATTTTTCAAATTATGTATTTTTACCAGAGAATGCAGTTTCGGTTCATTTATAATGACATGTCGGTCAGACAAAGTGATGTAGAATCCTTAATTCTGAGGCCCTCCTACCTCATACTGTAATTTACCATAGATAAGAATACCATACATGTAACTCTCTGACATCAGTGATCACAAGTGTACACATCAGAGATACATGCATATTTTTTATCTATGTCATGTATGGGCCTGAAGGCCCACTCAGTCATAGTACATTGAGCAAAAAAATCATGTAATATTAGATATTTCTTATGCAATTTATATTAATTCACCAGATACAATACCATAATATTAATAAACCCTTAATATAAGTGTAACTTTCAGATGATAATGTTATGTGATTTGCATTCACATTAGGCCATGAATAGTGCAAATTCAGCAACCCGTGACATAATGTGGTCGAATCCTACACCATACCATATTTGTCATAAAAAATTATAATTCTACAACGCTACATGCGCAACTTTAAAATTTTTGACACCCAATGAAATTTACACGACATTCATACATAAACTGCATTACCACATTATGACATACCATATCAGCAGCGGACACGCCCCCCCCCCCTCACACACTTGAAGAACACTAGGACTAATTTAGTCACCTGGTATTTACCCTTCATCCATTGCAAGCCGCGAATTGCTGTCGCAATTCTCAACTTGTAGTGGATGAGGATCACTTGAAGTGGATGACAAATTAAAGAAAAATTGTCATGTATTGGTGAAACAGTTTCATAGATTTGTTTTAACCTTTATTTGAATCTGTTTTTTCCTGGGATGTAAAATGATAGTTTAATGCATCGTCAGGACTTAAAAGGTCAAAGGGTCATGTCTGCCACAGTACTACTAAGCTGATGAGTGACAAGACAACAAAGACAGTAATGGCAACAGCGCTGACACGCTGTGAGCGCGTCTAATAGGTATAATCTACAATGACAGCAGTGAACGCGGTGGCTCACACATATAGCTTATTAGGTATAATTACTGGACTGGGTATGAACCCTAGAGGAGCGCGCAGCGCGAGGGCTGACGCGAGATTATGCACTAGTTCTGGTATAAACCTTATAGTGCCTCTCTCTTTTCACCTGGTGAGGTAGGTGATTGTACAAGCAATGGCAAGAAGAAGTCCAGGAGACAAGGAACCAGGGAAGAGGCGACCAGCCACCAGAGTAAGGGCAAGGACTGACCCTTTGAAATGTGCTCTGCTTTCTGAGCAGTGTGTTTGAAACCACCATCATGAACCGTCATCGTCAGCCAACCATCCGTGTCCGCCGTGCCATCACCCAAGCTAGCAATGTAATGATAGAGAGCTCATTGCTTAAGACCAGAATCCGTCTCCTTCAGTGCTATGATTGAAAGCCCACTGCCTTATGTGTCTCACAAAACGGCTCCTTTCAGAGCCCACTGGGTATGAAAAGACATGTGAGACAATACAACACAGACACCAATCAGCAATGACAACAGTGAACGCTGACAAGCTGTGAACGCCACGGACGCCCTGAAGCCGCTTAGCTATAATTATCAGACACGGGACATGTGGTAACAGTTAACAAGACCACTAAGGTCAAACAATGTTACAGGTGCCTCGAATTCGGCCATACCTCAGGCCAATGTGAAAATGACCTGAGGTGCAGAAAATGTGGTGGCAGCCACGTTAAAAAGGACTGCCAATCAGACAAGCCGGCATGCGTCAACTGCCACAGGGACCACCCATCTTCATACAGAGGGTGCCCCGAAACGACGAAAAGGCTGCCTAAAACTCAAACACAGCCAAAAAAGACCAGCTCCATGCCTAGGGAGCCGCTTAGACTAGCTATAGCCATAGCTAAAGCGATAGCGTTAGTGCTCAATAGAGACATGCATGAACGCACAGAATCCAACATCTCTGAAGATGTAGCTGAATCCTTCAGCAAAGCGTTCAATGTGAAAATCAGTAGCGAAACCCTGATGGAAAAGGCCTTTGCCTAAATTGGTAAACCACCACTCCCTCTGGACAACCAATCCATTAGGATCAATCTGATTCACATTCAGTCTATTGATCACACATATTAACGTGAATGGTCTAAGAGCCAGGAAAACTGAGCTCATTGAACATCTGAAAGAGCACAAACCAGATTTTGTCACTCTCAATGAGACCAAAGTCTTGCCAAAGCATAAAGTGTCAATACCAGGCTATGAGTCTGTGAGGAAAGACAGAAGCGCCGCAGGTGGAGGCGTGGCAATACTAATCAAAAAGGAAATTGCCTATAGCATTGTGTATACTGATGATATCAATGCAGAAACAGTGGCTATAACATTCAAACAAAGGGACAAGGAAATAGCACTGGCAACTGTCTATAATCCTCCAGGCAAAATAGTCGAGTTGGAGACACTGAAACACCTGACTGATAAATATTGCATTGCATTATCACAGGCGATTTCAACTCAAAACATGCTTATTTTGGCAACGACAAGAGTGACAGCGCTGGTGACGCTCTTTTTAACATTACTGAGGAGCTGGACCTCACAATACTCAATGATGAGTCTGTGACATTCTGTCGGAACTATGCTGGCAACAGTGTGGAAAGCATCCTTGATCTTGCCCTTGCTTCCAGGAAGATGGGCCCTAAAGTCGCTGAATGCACAGTCAAAGGCGATGTAGGGAGTGACCATCTTCCAGTGCATATTAGATTGAATTCTCATGAGGTGGAGAAAGCTCTAACAAAAGCAGTTCACAGGCTTGACAAGGCAAATTGGCAGAAGTTCCGCAAGGAACTAAAGTCAATTGAGATGGGTGACCTCACCACACCCGAGGAAATAGAAAAAGCTGTTGAACTGCTTGAAACCTCTATGATTTGTGCCCTAGACAAAAGTTGTCAATCTGTGAAACAAAAAACACAGGATTTCTTTATCTCTGAAAAAACGTCTAAGTTGATCAGAGAAAAAAGAAAAGCTAGAAGGCTAGCTATGAGATTCAGTGACGAGCCCGAGTACATGACTATGTACAAGAGCCTGACCAACGAGGTCAAGGAATCTATCAAAACGGACAAGGAAAGGGCTTGGCAAGAACAGATTGATAAACTTGACGGAGCCAGGGATGGAACCGAGTTCTGGAACTCGTTCTTCCGGCTAACAGGGGCAAAATCTAGAGGAACGAGAAAAACTCCCCTCATGAGAAGTGATGGTACTCACACTGAAAATGACAAAGAGAGAGCTGACACGTTCGCAGCCTCGCTTGAAAAAGTACACAATGTCCACCAGGGGACCATCTTTGACGATGAGTTCAAAGTGGAGGTAGAAAGCACTATTAAAGAGCACGAAATGCTCTTCAAGCCACTAGTAAGCCACGTCCCCGAAGAGGACGATGATCACGAGACACTAACCCCAATAACAACAGGGGAAATCAAGGCTTATCTGAAAAAGTGCAAATCTAGCTCTGCGCCTGGTCTAGACGGTATCAGATACGGTGTACTTAAGCAAGCAAATGACAAGGTTTATGAGGCCCTGGCCCAAATCTGTAATGCTTGTATGGCTACAGGATACTATCCTAAGCTATGGAAAAAGGCTGAAGGTATCATGATACCTAAGCCAGGCAAAGACGGAAAAATGCCGGGGAACTATAGACCTATCAGCCTGCTGAGCTGTATGGGCAAACTCTTTGAAAAAACGCTAGCTGGTAGAATAAGGAACTTTCTTGAGAAAGAAAAGTTCTTTAACAAATGGCAGAATGGCTTCAGGAGCAAGCGCATCGCCATGGAACATGTGTTCAGACTGGTAGAGGAAACTCAACTGGGATTCACTAAGAAATGGAAAGGTGGAGCAATCTTTATCGATGTTGAGAAAGCATTTGACTCGGTGTGGCATGACGGACTAAGATACAAGCTGATGAACGGCAGCTTACCTAGGAAGATGGTCAGGTTGATATCATCTTTCCTAAGTGACAGAACGATCAAAGTCAATTGCTGTAACAACTGCTCAGAGGAGGTGACCCTCAATGCGGGCACACCTCAGGGCTCGGTCCTAAGCCCTCTCCTTTTCATTATCTATGTGAATGATATCCCAGACATGAGTTCACTCAATGTCAAGCTTTCCCAGTTCGCAGATGACATGGGAATCTGGGCACATGCAACCAATGCCAAATGGGTGAAGGCAAAGCTATCAAAAGCTTTAAAACTTATTGAAGCATGGTGTTCCAAATGGCGGATAAAACTAAACGCAGGAAAAACTCAGCTGATTGTGTTTAGTGTCGGTCCAAAACCAGAACTTATAGATCTGGAACTGTTTGGTGAGCCTATTATTCAAACTCAAACAGCCAAACTGCTTGGAATCCTATTTGATCGAAGGCTTAGCTTCAAAGACCATATGAAAGACCTAATGACAAAGGTCTACAGGCGACTGAACCTGTTGAAGTTGCTCAAGGGGACAAACTGGGGCGCCAGACCATATACCATCTTAAAAGCCTACAAGTGCTTTATACGCCCTGTCCTTGAATATGGTTCACTGATAACTGGAGCTTTAAGGGAATCACAAGTGAAGGAAATGCAGATCTTTCAAAACAAGTGCCTGAGACTAGCACTTGGTGTAACCTACCTGGACAGAATGAGAACAATAGATCTGCATGACCTCACTAACGTCCCTATGATCAAAACTAGGATGACAGCACTGGCGGTTAAAACATTTAGATCACTTGAAAACACACAGTGTTTCAAGGATCTGGTGTTGAATCATGAGATCGTTCAAAAACGATCAGGCTCTAATACAATTCTGGATCAATTGCTGGCTGAAATCCAGGCTGACGCTTAAACACGGTTGACGGTTGACGGTTGACGATTGACGGATAACGGTTGAGCTCCTGTTCCCACATAGAACAGGGGCTCTGGGGGCGCCGTTCTGTGTGACATACCAAAAGCAGGGAGTTCCCTATCACTCCACTGCATGAGACAAGAACACGGTTGACGGTTGACGGTTGACGGATATCGGTTGAACTCCTGAACTCCTGTTCCCACAGAGAGCAGGGGCTCTGAAAGGAGCCGTTTTGTGAGACACATAAGGCAGTGGGCTTTCAATCATAGCACTGAAGGAGACGGATTCTGGTCTTAAGCAATGAGCTCTCTATCATTACATTGCCAGCTTGGGTGATGGCACGGCGGACACGGATGGTTGGCTAACGATGACGGTTCATGATGGTGGTTTCAAACACACTGCTCAGAAAGCTGAGCACATTTCAAAGGGTCAGTCCTTGCCCTTACTCTGGTGGCTGGTCGCCTCTTCCCTGGTTCCTTGTCTCCTGGACTTCTTGCCATTGCTTGTACAATCACCTACCTCACCAGGTGAAAAGAGAGAGGCACTATAAGGTTTATACCAGAACTAGTGCATAATCTCGCGTCAGCCCTCGCGCTGCGCGCTCCTCTAGTAGTGGTAACAGTTGTGAATGAATGGGGCTTTTATTGGTGTGTGGAGCTTACATATAACTACTGCACAGGGGAAGTGTGAGAAAGAGTATCGATGGAATATGGTGGAATGACAGAACAGGAGAGAAAAAAACGTCACTTATGTAATGAAAAATTGCATACCAGATTATATCTGTTACGGTAAGAGACAAATTTAGCTTCTATCATTAAAACAATAATATAGGACGTTAGATCAACTAGTGCATGGATGCGAGTCCCTGCAACTTGTGGATTGGGAGGTGTGAAAAAAAAAATTGCTAAGGAATTGTGGAGTATATAGGAGGAACGACAATTATCACTTATAACGCAGAATATGCTATTCTAGATCCTGTTGAAGTAAGAATAAAGCTTATTGTTCTATTATTAAAAAAATAATATACGACAATAATATGTACTTATTTTATTTCTGGTTTTACGCAAGAAATATGTGTCATGCATATTATCAAAATAATGTGTTATTTTACACTTTAACTTAATTTTAAGTGTACGTGATCATGTGTTTTTTCTACTTAGTTATTTTATTTCCGGCGACCAGCGAAGAGTGTAAATACATTTGTATGTATTCTTACCTTCGTTTGCAGCCGAATTCGCATGTTTCAACATCACAAGTGCCATCTTGGTTGTTTCTATGATAGCACCGATGTTCAGATGCTGATATGCATTGACATCGTGCTATCCTCCCACTGGCCAGATATACAGCCAGCATGCCCTTCTTGAAATCTTTATATGGCTCCCGATCTTCAAATATCTCCATCAACTTCCCATCAGGGCTTGCGATCACACCACCTCCATGTTTATAGATCTTGGCTGCTTAGACTTAACCCTCTAACCGCCGGTGTCGCATATATTCGGGTATTCATTTTTTATTAGCACATTAAGTACCACACTTTAAATATGTTAAAGATAAAATGTGACATCGACCAGCAAGATTTGAAAAGAGTTGACCTCCATTTTGTCAAATCTGAATAATTTTCACTCACTTGAAGTTGTGGATCGCGTCAGCGAGACACAACTTCAAGTGGGTGAAAATTCAAATGGAATAATTTGGCGGTTAAAGGGTTAAAGAAAGACATCGAAAGAGTCTGGATGAATCTGAATGAGTTGACTGTGTATAATGAATCACATACCATATTGGTCTCCAACTTGTGTTGGAACCGTACCCTGATATATATCTTCAAAATTGAAACCTGATTGTCCGGCGTTTATTTAATATGCTTTCATTTCTGTTCTGTTGAATGGATAAGTGACAGGTTTTAATTCCAAAGCGGCATCATGTGCTAAAATAATTGCCGGGATTGGTGTTAGTTTACATATTTTTATATATGCATCCAATAAGTGTACTTTCCATTCGTAAAGTATTCGAACTGACCATAGAATGTATATTTATTTTAAATTTTATTATAGGTTTGAAAAATACGTCAACGACTTCAGAACATAGAGTCTTCTAAAGGCAGGGGAAGAACAATGAACCCAAGGCAATATAACTGCGGAGATTGCAGTAAAACATTCTCTCGATTAGTTAATTTGAAACGGCATTCAACGGTGAGATATTATATTACATATATAACTTATTTTGTTGTTTAAGTAGGTCTACGCAAAGTATATGTACATTTATTAAAATTTTATTATAGGTATGCAAACTACGTCAACAACATCAGAGCATAGAGATTTCTCAAGGCGATACTTAACCATCCAGAATATATCAACCTACAATGGCTTTCAAACCTGCAACTCTGAGGTCGGCATCCATCGGTGGTGGTGTTATTCTTACACTCTCGGGAACGTTATCAGAGCCTTTCGAGGATGGTGATGCTCCGAACCATGCTAACAGACTAAGAATTTTTCTCACCAGCGACATGGGGATTCGTTGTAAGTGTAACTCGGATCGTCATCAACATCATATATGCCACCATATAGAAAAAAGTGACGGTTCTTGTGATGAAAACACATGTATCTTTGGATGCAGAAAATTCCAGCCAGGCCAGAGAATCTTTGGTAGAGAAATGTGTAGAGTTGTTGACAGAATACCTGTTAATGGAATACAGTACACTTGTGTGCCTACTTTTGATAATTTTACAAGAGATGTTAATCATTTCAGTAATTTCGCTGAATATAACATCTTAAAAAGGATACATCGCCAGAGGGGGACTGCACATAAATGTGATGGGTATCACAAAACATTTTCAGCTAATAAAAATGTGTTGAAGCATCAACGACTAGGAAAATGCGCAGGACCAACGCAAATACACCAGTGTACACGTTGTGGTAAATGTTTTCAGGCAAAAAGACTCATGATGCAGCATACTGAAATGTGTGGTGTGGAACTCCCATGCAAAATATGCAGAAAAATGTTCTCTACAAAGTTCAATTTAACGAGACATGAACCTAATTGTGATCGACCCAAATAATTCGTTTGTAACCTGTGTAGTGAAGCTTGCTCGGGCCAACAAGAACTTGTGTATCATAAACGCATTTGCCCGAGCAAGCGGACTGTTGCAAAGAAACAAGTTAGGCACAGCTGCGATATGTGTGAGAAGTCATTTGTGAAACAATTTTACCTCAATAAACACAAATCCAGCTGTGCCGGAGTGCGAAAATATAACAAGTGCGGCAGGGGGGTTTGAAAGTGCAACTCAAATGGAGACCCATTACAAAGTGAGTTATCATATATATATATATTATGTATACTGGAATTCATAGATAAAATATAAGAACAGTTTGAATAAACAATTTTCATTGTTATTTTCACACATGTGGAAACCTCCTACGAATGCGGAGGATGCCGTAGTATATTTAACGAGTTAAGGCTGTTGAAGCGACATATGCAGTAAGTTCAAAATCATAGCTACATATCTTTTTTGGGGTTTACTTTGTAGTGACCACCACATGTGTTTAGCTAGTTTCATCATATATTTCATGCATGGACCTTTAAACATGTATAGTTATCAATAGAAGGGCACATAGCATATCATTTTTGACGTGACGCTAGCTTAAATCTGGTAATGCTGCATATGTGTATTAATAAAGATAATAGTCCCTTTCTTTAGTGAGCTGGTGTTATATTACCGAAACTAATATGATCTGTTGTTACTTGCAGGTCTGTGTTCTGAAACAGAATCAAGCGCCTCGCAGTGTAAAATGCAGTACCTGTGGCGAATATTTTAATTGCTTGAAAGGCTTAAGAGTTCATAGGCTAGACCAGCACATGACAGGGGGTGATAGCAAAACAGGAGAGCCGACATGGCTGAATCAAGCGCCCCCTAGTGTTAATCTAGCATACAATCGACACAGGTACTGCATACTAGGGTCACATAACACTGAAAGTGATGTAATACACGTTTTCAACTTCCCCGTAGAGGGAGACTTACAAGGGGACATTGAAGAACATCTACAAGAAATTTATTCACATCAAAACGCTAGTTTTCGTCTAAATTTCGCTTTCGGCATGCTATTACAGAATATTGAAACTGACGAAATTAGATATGATTTTCCTTACCGAAATACGCACATATTTCAAAATCCTCCCATGATTCGAAATTATGCAGAATTTAAAATCGTTGTCAACAAATAAGAGATTTAAACGTGGTCGATTTGGCCTTGAAAGATCGAATCAACAGTAAATGGAAATTGGTGAGAATCACCAATATTCGTTATGTGGTGACTCTCACCTATTTCCCATTGGGATGTACCGACCTCATTGAAACACCATCAGTTTTAAAAAATCTGTCAAACCACTCCTAATAAATGGCAATACTCGCCAACCATTTATTGACAATCTTTGTCTCTTTAGATGTTTGGAGACGTATAAAGAATTATCAGAGGATTATGTACATCAATATTATAGACATTGGCGTGATCTGAAAAAAATAACTGGAGATTTATTTCTTTTGATTTGTCATGACAATGGTGTTGTACAGCATAAATTACAGAAATGTTTGCAAGCACTTTATATTAAAACAATGCTGAGTTTAGAAAAAAACATGCTATGACTGGCAGACAATAACAGGTCTATGAAGACCTCTGCTAAGATCGCCTACCACATATTATAAAAATAACAATAAAAATTAGTAACATACATTAAATTATGATATTACTACTTAACTATCTATCCCTGAATAGTATTCCATTTCACTAAAAAATGTGTATTATACATATATAAAGCTAGTGATGTTTACTGCATCCACAAGCTGCACTCCATGAGCATTGATTATTTACAGCGTATGTAGTTTTTCCAATCCTATTAAGATACGAATTATAAAATATAGTTGTTTTCACACGGGGTATATTTAAAAGAATATCCTTTTGTGCAGCCCGACGACCTGTACTGGTATCGACTAAATTAATAAAATTCGAAAAGCTACAATTAACTTTTCCATGAATGCAATTAAATAAAAAACAGAGATCATGTATTTCTCTACGGAAAGAAAGGGGTAGTAGTGATAATTTTATACATCTATCTCTATAGGATATATCTGAGAAATCATTAAGAATAAATTTGGTAGCTCGTCGCTGCACCTTCTCCAATAATGCTATTGGTGACCAAACTGGAGAACAGTACTCTAATACAGACCGAGCATGTGACAAATAAAGCTGACGTTTAACAGAATCTGATGAATCATATCCCACAGCCCGTTTGATCATACCAAGCACGGTGT
The DNA here is from genome assembly GCA_964017125.1 of Flabesymbios commensalis. Classification (NCBI taxonomy): domain Eukaryota; kingdom Metazoa; phylum Annelida; class Polychaeta; order Terebellida; family Flabelligeridae; genus Flabesymbios; species Flabesymbios commensalis. The sequence continues at coordinate 93,678,616 of OZ024908.1, forward strand.
GTGCTTTTGAAGCTGTTTTAACAACATGATCCCGAGTACTGAGTTTTGAGTCAATTATTAGTCCAAGGTCTACAATTTTGTTGGTATGCTGTGAAAATTTTTTATCCAAGCGATATTGAAAATTGGGGACATGTGACTTTCGACTAATAGATATAACATTACATTTCGCAGGGTTGAATTTTATTTTCCATTAATGACTCCATGCTAACAAAGAATCAAGGTCTTTTTGTAATAATATACAGTCATTTATGGATTTGATTTTTCTGAATATTCCGTTATTATTGACTACTATTTCATTATAACGGTAAACTAATCTGCTATAGCGGTCAACTATTCAATTATAATGGTCTATAATTTCGTTTTAGCGGCCTTGCATTCCGTTATAACGGTCTAATATTTCGCTATAACGGTCTATTACTCCCTTTTAATGGTCTAATAATCCGTTTCAGCTACAATTCCGTTATAACGGTCTACTATTCCGTTATACGGGTCTAGTATTCCGCCATAGCGTTCTACAGTATTTCGCCATAGCGGTCTAATATTGCGTTATAACAGTCCAGTATTTCGTTATAACGGTCTATTAATCTATTATACCGCTCTACTATTTCGTTATAATGGTCTAGTATTGGTTATAACGGTCTACTAATCCGTTAAAATGGTGTAGTATTTCGTTATATTGGTTTACTATTCCGTTATAACGGTATATTAGTCCGTTATAACTGTCTATTCCGTTATTACGGTCTACTATTTCATTATAACGGTGTGGTATTTAGAAATACTAGACCGTTATAACAAATTAGTATACCGATAGAACAGATTAGCAGTCTGGTGGTAGAACGCTGTAACGGATTAGTTGCCATTATGACGTTAGTAAACCGTTTTTAGAAAGAACTGATTACCTTCAAATTTTGTATATTCACTGCTACTATCATTATACCCCTAAACATGCTGACGATAAATGACTTTTTTGTGGTAATTCAGTTGACCAAGAATTTTATAATTAATGACGAGTAAATTGGAAAAAATCAAAATGACCGCGACATTCACCGTCAAATGAACGAAAATCTATCTAGATGTAAGCCTAAATGACAACCCTTTTTTAGTTTGTCGCACGGGAATGCTCAATTTATGATTTTTGCATGATGTTTAATTATTTTATCATGATGTCGTGATGGATGAAATAAATAGCTTGAATCTAAGAAGAAATAAAAAAATATTATGATATTTAGATATGCATATAACAAATAACATCTTAATCTGATGTAAAGGACTTCGCGTTGTTACTAGGCATATTCATTAGATGATATTACAGTGACAGTTAATATTTGCATTAACATAAAAAAAGTTTCATTGACCGTTTACAACTTTGCCATATTGGTCATATTAAAGGGACTGGCCCAGGCTAAAATCATCAAAAAATCGGTGATTTTATTTCGGGTTCTTAATATGACCATATGATGTAAACATGTACACAGACTAGAACTGCAAATTTTTATAATTTTTGTGCTGCGCATTCACCAGTTAGGCTAGATATAGAGACCAAATTCCCGCATTTTGACATGGTTGTCAATAATTAGAAATCAGGAATTTCTTCACTATATCTAGCCTAACTGGTGAATTTGCAGTTAAAAAATTATAAACAATTTCAGTTCTAGTCTATGTACATGCTTACATCATATGGTCATTTTAAGAACTCAAAATAAAATCACCGATTTTTTTATGATTTTAGCCTGGGCATGTCCCTTTATTTATTTATTCTGTATACTTTTTTTATGCGGCGCTAATCAGGTATAGTTTGGGTCACTGCTTATGTGTGCACCAAAGATAACGACCACAGCAGGACTCGAACCCGTTACACCGGGCTCTTGAGTCAACCACACTGCCAATGAACTACCCTCAATTTTCTTCACCAGTTTGCGTGATAACGTCTTATTAATGACGACTCATCATGTCTCAGTTCAGCCTGGCTTTGAATAAGGGAACAAAAGGCCAATTAAATCATACCGCACTGAAAAATGTTTTAAAAAGCCACAGATTTTTCTCATTTTTTTAGAATTGCCTTTATCTATGCTATTTATGCCATCGAGATTGCCTTTATCGTGTTCCTTGACCACGAAAATGTGGGATTACATATATTACTCGGTACGATACGATGAGTATTATACGAGATATTGTCTAAAAACGTATATCTCTTAATGGCGGCATTTTCGAACGTCGCAAGAAATGACGTTCTATGACGTTGCATTTCACTACACTGATAATAATATTTATGACGTAAGTAATGTCGGCATCTTTTGCGCGACAATTCATGAAATGTAACTTATCATAGAAGAATTTTTCATTGAAATTCATATATGATACATTTATGCAGGTAATAAAATATTGTTGTAACCATGGTAACAGAAAAAAAGCGAATGAAATTTTACATGAAGTAAGAAAACAAACACTTACGAAGTATAATTTTATGTTGTTCACCACAAATACTGGTTACACATCACATTCATTACACCTGCTACTAGAAAATAATATTTTAGTTTTTTGCTAAATTGTTACCATGGCAACAATGACGTTTCATTTGAAAAACTTCCCAGGTACGGCATGTAAGACGTTGATTTTCAGATTCAGCGCAAAATTTCCAGTTAGATACAACCTTCATTTTTGACCCCTGAGCTTCCGGACTACTAGGGTTATCTCCGGAAAAAAAAAAGAGTTAATATATGTAACCACACCCCTGCAGTGAGAAGGTAGACAGAATAAAAGAGATATCTGGAATGACAGGCATTAACGTCTCCCCATAGGCCACCGTACATTAATCTTTGTGCTATAATTGACGTCCACAACAGGTTACCATATATTAATATTTGTGTTAGTCAATACTAATCCCCTATCAATGTGAAATATGATATCATTGTATGCATTATACAATCCATAAATTTGACACTAACGTGCAGTACAGTAGGCCTACTGTGCGTTAACATCACTTTTCGCAAATACATTTAATAATAATACTCCTTACAGTGAGCTAGCCTAGAATGTCAATATAAGCTACATGCATCATAGTTGTTAAAGTCTATTTTTATTTCTGAGACAATAAATTGCAGCCAGATAGTAATTCATGTACGACACAAAAGCAGAGATTGATAAGATCCTGTCCACGTCATGTCTAGTACAATGATTATAAACGGTCAGTTTTGTTCCTCACAGGCCATCGTAGATGCACTTTTAAAGTAAAATGTGATGTAAGTGCATAGCATAGCATAATAGTTAATAATAATGGTCACTTCATTGAGTTTTGCACCCAGAACATATGACAGGGCTGAATTTTTAGGTATTTTTTTTTAATTTATGGCCGCCATTTTGCAAAATGGCCGCCATTTTGGCCCCAGGGCAAATCTGGAATGCACAATACTATGGGAAAATTTAATATATCTGCTGGACTAATAGGCATAGCTAGGCCTTAATTCATCAATGAAAGTCAGGAAACAGTGATTTTTTTGTTTATTCCCATTTGGAACATAGTAGTGATGAGAAAAAAAAGGGATTGCATTTTTTTCTAACCCTTTAAAGCTATGAAAATTGACTAAATCCAAAATACCCCGCCATGTTTCCAAGATATTATCTATTTCACCATAACTTTTGAAATAATGAACAAAAAAACATGTATATTACAACGATTTGTATAGTTTTTAAGACGAGTAAACTGATAGCACCATTATATTTTAAATATAAACAGTTTAAACTTGATTTTTTTTATTTTAACCAACAAAATATAGAAACATAGCACAATTTTTTGCTACGTGTCCGAGAGGTTGTGTGCTAGGCCTTGAACGGAATTTAGGATACTGTGTTGAGGGTAGTGCCAATTCCGATACATCTCTCCATGCTCAGGAGGTTATCCCCCTATAAGGTGTGGGGCACCCGGTGAAAATTAGGTTCGATGTGCAGACAGAATAGTGAAACCCTTAGTCTTGAATATACATTTGTGGCCAAAAGTATACCTTCGAATATACAAATTTTGCCGAAAATAACTAAGCCCTATACAGTTTCTGGCTTAAACATACCATTTAATAGGCCTATACAGATTTGGACAACAATACATCCTTTCTGAATAGACACAATGCTCGTGATAGCCTAAAAGTTTTAACAAACTATCTGTCACTGTCTAAAAACATGAAAACCCTCTTTTTGCACAGCACTCTCATCCAGGCCCAATATTCGACACACAAAGCAGCCTTTGAATGAACACATGATAGAGCTGGGTTATTTTATTGACCCTTGAATATGCAGTACATGTGATTTTCATACCCTTAGATATACCACAATTGTCACCAATTGACAATACGGAAATCGGTACAGCACTAATACACCATGTACACGGAAAGTTATTCTAGTCCAGTTTAGTCATAATTTATATGTGCAAAAAAGTGTCCGAATACCCCAGTCATTTGTTCACTTATTCACCCATTTATTTTCACCCCCCCCCCATAATATTTATTATCAACGAATATCTGAAATATTATTCAATTAATTACCATTTTTTAAATATTACATAAACATTATCTTCAATGCAAGGAATTACCAAAGACAGTTACTAAAATTACATTCTGGCACAAAGTAAACTTCTGTTTGCAAAATAAATGTGTTTTTTAATGACAATATATAACTATAGAGTGGAAGTATTAAAAAAATCTGTGATTCTAACGTCAATATCACATTTTTGAACCTCCACTCGAGTCGGGACCTCAAACATGTTGAACATGAAGTTATATAATCATATTATTAAGAATGCTGCCACAAAAAAACACGTAAAGGTTACAATTTTGGTTTTAATTTTCTTTCATTTCAGATCAACTCATTTAATTCTCATTCAAATTGTATAATATACCGTACATTTATTTATTATAAATAATATTCTGCAATAAATTAATATGATTTATCATATTAGGGCAGTAACTCTAACGCTAAGTAACTCAAGGCAAGACCATACACGGTTAAGGTCATCTTAATTTCAAACTCACTAAATGTTGAGTACATTTTTCAGACATACGTGCCACAAGATACATATTAGGCATGCTCTTAACTTACATTCCAGGAATTTCACAACAGCAATGCAAGATCCAGATGGTACTGCCGCCTTTTGCCATCACCATAATATTATGACCAATGTTAGTTTCAACTCTCCCAAATTGGAAGAAAAATATAGGCCTAGCTACATAGCTGAATTGGTGCTACAACTGAATGAACTATCTTTTGCGGGGGATAGTTTAGATTGTATGCCAAATTTGCGTAATGATTGTTTTATGTACGAAGAGCTATTATTGGACTTTGCAATGACCTTAGGTTGTCCTTGATATGATAATTGTTTGTTACTGTAAAGGCCAACCCTGCAACCCGAACCGATATAAATCTTTATTTTCCTTAGCAAACCTCTTTCCATTAATCTCTAAAACATTACATTTTTTCGTCAAATTGTGCAAGTGCTTGAGGACGGGTGTGAAAACAATATGGCATGACCTTTTGCAAATAATCTATATATAGCACCGAGTAATTAATACCTATAGGCATATGTTGACCTGTGTAAATATCTAAATATGACAAATAGTTCAGTTATTCTTTCACTTTTCTAATTTAGTATGTAACACATGACATCATTTAGCATTTTTGCCCTCCAGAAGTGTTACTTGCGCATTTGAGGTCTTGCAATTCAGAATTATGCGCAGAATATACCAGATTGGAATTATTTTTTTAAGATTTCCTTTGATTTTATCATGACATTGAAATGACATTATAAAGCACCCATCTGGAAGGAGACCCTCAGTGTATCAGAACAATTGGGCGGTGGCCCTAGGGTATTGGTTAGCACCGCTGCCTTCCACGCCAGAGTCCAGGGTTCGGTTCCCGGTCTCGGCGGTTTGAAAGAAACAAAAAATGTTTCCTCCCCATCCACGTGTGAAAGTTAGTATTGTAGGGAGCCTCCGTGACCGAGAGGTAACGTGCTCGGCCTCAGACCGCCAGGGCTCGAATTTCGAACCCTGTGTCTGAAGGACAGTGTCATCTCAATCATCTCACCATCCTCAGGAGGTTCTCCTGGCCCAGTTTAGAATATATGTGCACGAAAGTGGCCTAAAGCCCGATTCATTTCATTTTTTATCAGAACAATTACGCTTTAATTCATATTCTAACTTATCAATAGGTTAGTTATGTTTATGGGTGATGTGTATGCTTACTACTTGCATATAATGAATAGATTTGCCGGTGTGTAAATTACTTGGGATTATATATAATATAGCTTATTATAGCATTTTAGGCAATATAATGATGTCGAATGATGGTAGGATTTGTTTTATTGTAGTTCCTGATAAAAATATTATGGAAAAAATAACTTCCGCCCAGATATTACCATAGGGGAACCAGCCAAGCAAAAGCAAAACAGAAAAAAACTGTTAGCCAAAACAATGTTAGCCGCAGTTTCACTGCAATATCCGTTTGCTCATTTTTGCATAAATATAGACTTTACAATATTTTTTTCCTAAAAACAAATGAAAGCATTGGCTTTCTCATACCTGAAAACATAAGAATAGACATATTATTTATTTCTCTAGCGTATGTAGTTGCAAAATTATTCGTAAATATGTTTATTTTTATATACTTTGGCGGCCATCTTGGATTTCGCCATTTTAGACCTTTTCTCGACCTATAAAAAAATGCAATCCCTTTTTTTCTTGATCTTCATGATATTTTCAGTCAGAATCAAGTGAAAAATAAATTTTAACAGACAAATCGCACGAAAGTGTTATATGTGACATATGAGCCTACACTACTGCTTGTATTTTACGTTTTCTAACATAGGGCGTTTCTGAATTTCTGGACATTTTATTTATTGCCGTCTTAGTATCTGTTCTTGAACGCCGGTTTTTTGTTTTGTGGTCCAAACCTCAAACCCAAACATCACTGGATCCGAAACTGTCCTACGATATACCAGATGACCGAGTTAGCTTGCTGAGCTTTTAATCGCTAGGTGTCTCATTAAACCTCATATAACCATTGGCAGCTGTTGTTAACTTACTCTCAACTAGGGCCCAGGGCCATTCATTTCTGTGCTTGGGACTACGTCTTCACGCGGATTGCAACAGATCACGTTACCACCCCCACTCGTGACATTCTTGCCACATAGATCCTAGTAAAACACTAAAGATTTGTAAAAGCATTTATACAATGTTGGCTCAGCACCGGGGCGGCGTTGTATAAATGTAATTACAAATGTTTTGTGTTTACTGGGATGTCGCTCAAATAAGATCACATTCTTTAAAATAGATGGCCCCAGGCCACACACCTGATAGGTGGATGGCCTCAGGCCACACATTTGATACGTGGATGGTCCCAGGCCACACACTTTAAATAGATGGCCCCAGGCCATATACTTCAACTTAGTAGCCTATATGCGGCCTGCAGCCACACATTTTAAAAGGTGATGGCCCCAGGCCACATACTTCAGGTTGATGGCCCCAGGCCATATACTTTAACCCATCATATGCGGCCTGCAGCCACACACTTTTTAAGTTGATGGCCCCAGGCCACACACTTTCAGTTGATGGCCCCAGGCCACATACTGTAGGTTGATGGCCCCAGGCCACACACTTTAGGTTGATGGCCCCAGGCCACACACTTTCACTTGATGGCCCCAGGCCACACACTAATTTAAGTTGATGGCCCCAGGCCACACACTATAGGTTGATAGCTCCAGGCCACACACTTTAAGTTGATGGCCCCAGGCCACACACTTCCAGTTGATGGCCCCAGGCCACACTTTAAATAGATGGCCCCAGGCCACACATTTATAGTTGATGGCCCCACCCCATACACGCTTAGTTGATGGCCCTAGGCCACACACTTTATTAGATATGCTCCCAGACCACACAGTTTCAGTTGATGGCTCCAGGCCACACACTTTAAATAGATGGCCCCAGGCCACACACCTTCTAGTTGATGGTTCCATGACACACACTTCAAATGGATGGCCGCAGGCCACATACCGGTAGCCTACTTTAAGTAGGCCCAGACAACACCAAGTAGGCCTATGTGGCCTGGGGCCATCAACTAATAGTGTGTGGCCTGGGGCCATCAAATTAAAGTCTGTGGCCTGGGGCCATCTATTTGAAGTATGTGGGCTTGTGGCCTGGGGCCATCAACTGATAATGTGTGGCCTGGAGCTATCAAGGTAAAGTGTGTGGCCTGGGGCCATCAACTTAAAGTGTGTGGCCTGGGGCCATTTATTTGAAGTGTGTGGCCTGGGGCCATCTACGTATCAGTTGTGTGGCCTGTGGCCATCTAAGCATGGTTTATTAAAGTTTAAGTACACCTAATTTGGATGGCCCTAGGCCACACACTTTGGAATTAGTGGCGTAGTAAAATATCGATTCGAAAGTAGTTCTCAGGTTATAAGATGGCCCTGGGCCCTAGTTGAGAGTAGAAAAACAACGACTGCTAACCATTGGAAGCTACTTTTTGTAACTGTCAACATTTACAAACGATTAAAACTTATTTTCTGACAGTTTCTTGATAGCAATAATTTTCGCAGATAACATTTGATGGAAATGTGAAATATAATCTTAAAAATTCAGCCCTGTTTAGAAGTATAAAATGGCTATTTTGCGATCTCTGGAGCAAACAAGCAAGTGCTCGTCACCCAATTTTGTTTCTGGTCACATTTTGAGCAATTATCGCTCAAGGCTTACGTCATTTTTTACTGTTTGGCTGCTGTTGTGTGCATATATTTTGTTATTTCTTCCTACACAAGGTTTGTATGGTTCTTTTTTGTGTTCATAATAAATAATAATATCATTAAAGGGACTGGCCCAGGCTAAAATCATCAAGAAATCGGTGATTTTATTTCGGGTTCTTAATATGACCATATGATGATATGATGTAAACATAGACTAGAACTGCAAATTTTGCTAATTAAAGTAAGGGAGACTGCCTATTTCTCTCTGGTCAGATCGTCTTTAGAATACTCTTCAGCAGTTTGGGATCCCTTTAGACAAAAAGATATTGATAAATTAGAAAAAATTCAAAGATCAGCAGCAAGATTTGTCACCCAAAATTATAGACAAACAGCCAGTGTGACATCTCTCATTCAGAACCTGGGCTGGACTGACTTGAAAACAAGACGTAAAAATTCTAGACTTGTAAGCATGTTCAAAATTTTAAATGAGCTAGTCGAAATTCCTATCAATGACCGTTTAATCCCAGCGGACAGAAGAACACGTGGTGGGCACAATCAGGCCTATAAACATCTTAGAGCTAACACCACACTGGGACAAAATTCTTTTTGGCATCGAACTATCCCTGATTGGAATTCTCTTCCGGCAGCTGCCATAGAATCAAAAACTGTGGCAGCGTTCAAGAGAGAGTCAACTGGTTGACTAAATCCACCAGCCCTTTCCCCCCTCCAGCCTGATACTCCAAATAGGAGGTGCTGCTGGATATAATTTCAAAGTTTCAAATTTCATAGTTTCAAAGAACGCGCAGCACAAAAATTATAAAAATTTGCAGTTCTAGCCTATGTACATGTTTACATCATATGGTCATATTAAGAACCCGAAATAAAATCACCGATTTTTTAATGATTTTAGCCTGGGCCAGTCCCTTTAAAAAATGTGATATTAAAGGTAGAGCGTTAAAATGTTTCTTCTTTCACAACTCCCACTTTTATCACCTGTCATTTTTCGTAATAACGAGAAATCTAATGGGAATAACAATAGGTGATAAAAGTGCCATTCAAAACAAATAACGCTTTTAATTCTACAATGATGGCTTTATTTCTAACAGTAATAGTGAACAAAAACAACAAACAAACAAAGAAAAATATGCCTTTTATTGCAGTTTCTCACGAATTAGCATAATTTGTTTTAATGCTTGCAGTTTGTTTTGATTTTATTGTGCAGAAATTTAAAGTCATTTTTATGCACTTACAAGTTGTGGGTCGTGATAGCGAGCTATGACTTGAAGTACAGAAAACTTGAAACTTCTCGCTTTAAGGGTTGATGTTGTTGATTGTTTTAACCCTTTAAGCCCTCACGATGCATCAAAGAATCATTTTACATCTATGGAGAATGACTTAGATTTCCCAAAACCTATAGGTGTTGTAATGAAAATTTTTGTTAACTTTTATAATAATAACAATTTTTTTTCCCTTGTCCACCCACTTCAAGTCATCTTCATTAACTACAAGCCGAGAATTGCGACAGCAATTCGTGGCTTGTAGTGAATAGAGATGACAAAGGTGAATTCAGGCTTGAAAAGGTTAATGTGTACTTAAATAACTTATCTATTTGTTGCAGTTGAGGGATGTACAGATATCCACATAGTGAAGCCCTACGATCCGTTTTATGTGAAGAATGGTGGTAATATAACAATAACGTGTTTGTGCCGGACAGGACACCATGAGCTGGAGTGGGTGCGACAAACAACTGCCACAGCCTACAGGTAGGTATTTTTCACAAGTTTGACCCTTGTCCTGCTAGACCAGTCTTTTTCAATAACGTCTGACGGATCGGACATGTTTTGTAAAACACAGATAAAAACACCACAGCAGACCTACAATCTAGTTATTTTTTTGATCCGTTTTTGTTTTTTGGTTGTTTTTTTGGTCTCTCAAAGGTAAGAATCAGCCATTCACAACCTACAGTCTGTGAAATTTCTTTTGGTCTGATAAAAATTTACAGGATCTTTTGAGCTTGTTAGGAAAGATTGCTATATGGTTTAAATAAATAAAAATAATAGATAAATCAATTTCAAACCAAGTAGAATGTCACTAAAATTGATAGTTGCTCAATTCTTCAAGTTTTTAAATTTCTGATATTTATGTTTCTCATGAATAAATATATTTTTCGTCATTCGAACTGTGTCAGCAAACAAGTCAAAAGCACGAAAGCATTAAGAGCTAATAACCAGCTGTTCACACTATTTCATCCAACCATTTATAACAATTCTATTTGTGATTGAATTATTTGATGAACCGAGTAGAGCTAAGGAATCCAGATTTATTTATTTGATGAACTGAGTAGGCCCTCAAAGCCTTGAAAAGCCTAGAATTTTTAATTATTTTTTCAAGGCCTGGAAAGTGCTTGAATTTTGTCAAAGGCATTGAAAATGAGCCATTTTGAAAGCCATTTTGCAATTTTTTTTAAAAAAACATTTTGCAGAAAGCTTTTAATGACAGCCAAGATCCACAGTGATCATGCATTTATTCTCTTGAGTCAACAAGTGGGCTTGCCACATATCTACATGCTTGCTACATGTATCAAAAGGCTTAGAATTTTGTTTTGTGTATGAACCCTGGTAGTCATCAACCCTCAACATATTAAAAGTGTACATATTTCAGTTATTTTTTATTTGGTTACAGACTGCACGTATAGCCAGCTGTTTTTTGCCAGTCGAATATTAGAAATGATTAATAAACACAAAGCCAAGGACTTAGCCAGAGACCCGCCCAGCCATCTTTTGGACGGCCTATTTTCAGGCCCAACAATATGTAAATTTGCACTCCCTTTGATCATTTCCTGGCAAAGTCCTTGAACCAAGGAAGATGCAAAGTGTGTTCCCGTTATCGATTATACATTTTAAAACATGACTACTTACTACCTAAATGCATGAGCAGCTAGTGACCTAAACCTCTGAAACTGTAAGACATGAAATATACTTATTCTGAAAAATCGGGACCTTCTTTTTTGATAGAGGGCCAGCAAATCTTGAAAAACATTTTTTTGTTGGTACTTGCCCCATCCCCCCCTCCCCTGTAATTTATCATGTGCCCACATTATTTGTATCGCGTTGTCCAAGGCACCGAAAGTTGCAGACAGTCACCCAAATTTGAAATGGTGGGGATTAAAGAACTTGCACGGGGGCCTCTGTCTGTAATTTTATACTTACCCCCACCCAAAATCGGTTTCCAAGAGCAACTATTAGTGTCAAGCCCTGAGGACTAAGGGTTAAGAGTTCAAATTAAATAATGCACCATTTTGTGATGTTTTTTATTCTTTTTTTAAGGGACAGTTTGGTGGTGCCGACAAAGGAGAATAATTTTGTCGTACAGACTCTGAAAGAAGAGCCGACCGGCCGAACTGAGAGCACACTGATCAAGTACAACATGAATAACGAAGATCGAGGCTCGTACGTCTGCCGGGAAAGTCTACAGGAGAACAGCTTCGCTGTGTGGGTCACTGTAATCACTAGTAAGTAGCGCCTCTAACCCTCCTGCTGAGGTGTCTGTTTCTATTTTTCATTCATTTAAAGCTGGAATTGCTAATGCAATTTCCAGCCTTCAAATGAAGAAAGACATTAAGTCATATTGAGGAAAAATACACAGCTGCAAAATTTAATTAGCTGAGCATCTGCAATAAGCTAAAATAAGACATTGTAAACAGCAGCGTAAATGCGGTCCTGCAGCACAAGTTCTGGTACTGTTAGACCCATTTAGAGTCTCAAGCCAGTTTTTTCCACCCCTACCTTAGCCATTCTGTTTTATTAGCACCTTTAGAACTAGTTTGTAAAACTAAAAACTGTCTTAAATTTTGAAACACCGTTGAGACTTAAATCTCACAAATCAAATAAATTATCAGTTCCTTAATCAGGTGACAGAAAAAAATAACTGAATATTTCTGAGGTCCAGGTGGTAACACTTATAGTGCTAGACCATTATATATATATGTTTCAAAACATATTTCATTTCACAGTAAATAAGATGTCACTGATCATATAGTTATTGATAGATGCCCAGTTGATTTAATAATGCAATTTGTCAAATGCCTATTATGAATGATAAAAATATATAGTTTTCATCCTTTGACACTGTCACACAATTTCCAGCTTAAAATTTCTGAAGCGTCTTTACAAGATTAGTGTCAAAAGATTTTATGTTTTTTTAACTTTTTAATTTATCTATGTCTACATTAATTTGGCTGATCGCCTGATTTTTTTTTTCAGTAAACACGAAGAAGGTTCACGTACAGGCGAGCGATGAAGCCTTCCACCTGCAGTGTCAGCTAGACCTCAGCTCTTTCAACACTAACCCCGCTCACATGAACTACACGTGGGAGCGCGGGGAAAGGAAGCTGTTTCTGTCTCATACAGACAGCGAGGTGCTCTACGACGAGAAGTACGAGGGCCGTCGAGATTACTGGTCTTCAATATCACTCACAGTCTCCAAACCAAGTAAGTTATCACCGATAACTGATAGGTTTTTGTACTGTATACCCTATTGTTATTTTTGTCTGCCCTAAATTTGGAGACTTTCCAATCGGGCATTTTATTGCTGTTTAATTCTTTTTTGGTCAGTTACAAGTGTGTTAGGACAATTGGAGTGACACACTTTTATAGATTGTCAGATTTTGAAAACTCGCTGAAGTGTGATAAAATGGCATAAAGTGTGTAAAAATGTGTGTGTGTTCATAAAGTGTGTAAAAATGGGAGAATGAAAACAAAATTGTTTCTTCTCATCCTCAGGAAATCGTGCCTTTTATGATAATGAATTTATGATAATGAATCAGATATTATTGAAATCATCAATGTTAATTTTTTTTTATAAAGTTGATAAGTTCTTCACATATCCTGCTAAAAGTTGTTCTGCATGTTGCAAATAACCAGTTTTTGTACAAGTTCAAAAGTGGCTGAAGAAAAAATGGCCATAATTTATCAGGATCTCATTTATGTTGTTAATTTTACAAGCTCATTAATGGTAGGGGACTATTTTCGAGTGTGTTATAAATTGATTTATTCTGACTTTCCAAATCCCATCAAATATGTTTATACCAGATCATTGATACATTAATCCCACATTATTTATATGTTCAGGGTTTCCACCAGGAATGTTTGGGTGGGGAGTCTGGTTGTCATCCCCCGGGAGAAAAATAATTCAGAGTTTTAAATTTGAGTGCTTAAAATGACCTATTTTAATTGAAATGACAGTAAAACCTAGAATATATTTTCTTTGCCAACAGGGGGGGGGGTTTCCCTCTTGTGATGCTGAGAAGGGGGGGTCCCAACCGCCCCCCCCCCCTTCCCTGATGTTTATACCAATTTATACCAGTTTATTCATCAGTGCTACTCAATTCTAAGATCAGTAGTCAGCCTATTTTGTTGTTTTTTCAGCTCGGGCAGATCTAGGTCTCTACAAATGTATATTCATCATTCCCACAAACATAGGTCCTGTACAGATCAGCGAGACCATCAGGGTAGAAGGTGAGTGCACTGCAATACTGCGGAGTGTGTAAAAATGAAGACATATGATTTTAATAAAAACATAATTCATATAACAGTTTTGAAAACCACCAAAGCAAAATTATCAGCATCTTGAACTGCAACCAAGTGGACGAAATGAAACGCACTCCACTGATTTCAGTATGTGTTGATTTAGTTATTTAGTATGATTTTTATTCACCATGATCAGCGTTCGAAATAAGGGTTAAAAATGAGGTTGTCCATCGGACAATCTGGTCAGATTTTCAAGTTGTCCGCTGAAATTTCAGATTGTCCGCAAGTAATATATAGCTACAACCCAGCCTGTTCCCCCAACTTTCTGAAAACATTAGTTAAATAACAAGTAGATGCTCACCAATGTGATCAAAATTTTCAGCCCTGACAGTCACTTGACTTATAAATGTCTTTAATATGTTTCAATAAAAATGTAATGTGAAAATATCCTTCACAAAGGTGGTTGTCTGAGCGGACAACCTCAAGGTAACTATTGATTGTCCGCCACAAATTTTGGTTGTCTCGGACAACCGGAAGGGCCTTATTTCGAACGCTGATGATATGTGAATTACTGACACAATTTCCATCTCACGGTGAATGAATACATCCTGATTGCACGATGCACCAAAGTATAACATATGAAATTAACCCTTTGAGCCCTCACGAGGCTTTAAAGCATCATTTTACATCCCTGAAAACAAATTTAATTTTCATACAACTAAGTGTTTTAGAACGAATATTTTCATGAAACTGCTTCACCAATACATTGCAATTTTCTTTAATTTTTAAACCACATCAAATCATCTTCATCCACTACAAGTCGAGAATTGCGACAGAAATTCGCGGCTTGTAGTGGATGAAGATGACAATAATAAATTCAGGCCTGAAAGGGTTAAAGCTTCGATGGTTTATATAATATCTCGTGGAATGATTTTTTAGCCCACTGTTAAATTTTTTTTAAGTTTGGCTATATTTCTTTGTGGACACGATAACTTGGAAAAATTTTCATGTATCTTGCTCAAATTTGTTCTGCATGCTGCTAATAACCAGTTCTTGATGAAGTTCGATAATGCCTAAAATACTCAAAACGGCAGATTTTTTGCACAAAATGGTACATTTATCATGATAATTATATGGTAAATTATTATTTTACAAGTTCAATAATACTGCAGGCATTGTCAAGTGTAGTCTTGTTTAATATGCCTAAATTTTATGCATAACTTTGATGACGAAGCTTGAAGGTTTGTTGTGTGTACATTGTATTCTGACATGTTGTAGGTTCCAGTGAGCTTCCAGCTGGGGCTCCAGCACTCGGCTTGCTTCCTCGGGCGTCACGTATCATGACTACGCAGATATTAGTGGCGACCCTCGTACAGCTTCTCACTGTCTACCTCCTTAGCTGATGAATCCCCTGGTAGTTTATCATCAGGATGACATGGACGGCCAGATGAATGACATTGTGTGTGCTGTGGCCCCGGTAAACATGATAGGATGCTGTCTCATCCCTTTATGTAAACGTGCAATCGCTATGATGTATGTGTATTATTGTAGATTATTTCTTTTGCTATCCGGTCAGCTCAGTATATTGTAGCCACAGCTGAGCTGAGTGGAATATTGACATTTATCCTGCTCACTAATATTTTTCATCATTTGAAGCTGGAATTGCCAAATAATTTCCAGCTTCAAATGACGAAAAATATTCCTCTTTGTAAAAAATAAAAAAAAATTGAAAATTGAATTATTTGAATCACTGCGCTTTTGGCATTTTTAATCTTATTAGCTGATCAAGTTACCGATATTTGGAATGAAATGACTGTTTAAACATCAAGATTTGGTCTCAAATTTTACAAATATGAATAATTTTCACCCATTGAAGTTGGGGGTCGCGGTAACGAGACACAACTTCAAGTGGGTGATAATTTTAGTGCTTTTTGGGGATAAAGAATTATCAATGTCACAAATTCTATTTCTATTGGAATTGAAATTTTTGGCTCTAGTAAAAAATTAGAACTCTTTGTTAATATAAAATAGTTACGTGTGTATAATGTGTCACTAGCAAGTAAGGGGTCAACATAGACTCGGCACCTTGTATTTGCTGTGGCGTGTTAAGTACAATTGTTAAATGCTTCCATCTACCTGTAATTAAAACGTTTCTTTAAGAGGGATATTAGATTGTGTCACATACATGGAATACACAGTCTTCATCTATGGTCTGTGTTGTCTGGAGACAATTGTGATTCGCTTTGTGCGACATATACACTGTACTGTAGGCAGTATTATAAAAGTACACTAAGACTCACAGTGGAATGTTTATCACTCTAAGAGTGGAACTGTTTTGCATGTGGAAGATTTGGATATTTTGCAAAAAATTTAAAACATGTTTAGGCCTTAAAATGTTTTATTAAATTTGAAATTGCAATTTCAGGTGAGTAAAGATCACAATGATATTTCATTTAGATATAAACTGGTGCTTTGATTGAAGATTATGAAGGCTAATTCTTCACACTTAGTGCATTAACTGGGTATATTCATTGTTGATAACTGGTATATTATCACTTTATATCCTGCTATCACACCTTGTTAGAATGTGTTCATAGTAGATTTCCCCAAATTTTTTTATATATCAGGTTAAAAATCAAACCACATTTTTACATACTTAGCATTGTAAAGGTGGCTATTTTTAACAAAAAGCCAAGAATATTTTTCCACTATACATGTATCATTTATGAAATATTTTACAAGGCATTGATGAATGGGAGGACAGATTGTAGGCTATATGGACATATAATTCTTATTTTTTATTTGTATTTCCATTGATTAGAAGGTAGAAAGTGAATAAGATATAGTCAAGAATATTTTATCATGTAAAGTAGTACTGATACATTTGTATAGTGACCTTAGAATTAATGGGTTATTTGTAAAGTGTTAAATATGACCTTTTGATACCAAGGTCATAGTATATTATATCACTGGTGTACTGAATTGTATTATGGCAGAAACCCATTCCTTCTAACCTGTTCAAAACTTTCACATGTGAAAGAACATAGTACGTGTGTGTACATAAATGTGTAAAATACAAAACAAACGAAAACAAACCAAGAATAATTGTTAGTAAACATGAGACGTATTGGCCAATGTAAACCTAACATTGGGTCAATGTTTGCTGGATTGTAGCTTGTAGATTGTAGCTTGCCCAACCCATGAAGCCCTAAGTTATAGAGTTTAAATTTTCACCCACTTGAAGTTGTGTCTCGCCGCCGTAGCCCACAAGGGATGAAAATTATCTGCAGCTCTTTTATTTCAGACAAGACATTCTTGATGTTTGAACACTCATTTCACTCCCACTAACTGTCACTTGATCGAGTGATAAATCAAATTTCAAACAGCTATAGTCATTCTTAAAGTGTTAATTTGCTTAGATGCCATGTACAGACCTGCCGTACAAAGGCAAACAGCAGTAACTGCTTACCTTTACTTGTAAACCCAGCAATGGTGTTTTAATGTTGGCCAGCATCGCAGATGTTGTGCCAACATTAAAACAGCATTGGTTCAACGTGTCGTGTTTAGTGGTAAGTAATCAGTTACTGCTGCTCGCCTTTGTATAACAATGTTTTCCTTGTTTTATTTCTGTTTAATGTTTCTGTTATTGTGTATAACTTATAAGATCGCCCACCTGGAGGCATCCACCTGTTTTTGTTTATAAGCTTTATTTATATAATTTGTACAGCATCACTAACAAATAAATGTTTTTTTCTTAAGAAATCTTAATTTGTTGACGGGGGTAGAAAGTGTTGTACTTCAACTTAACATCATATTTAGTGTGTGCAGCTTGCAAAAATTACACATGTTTTTTTAATCATGTTAATGCAGTTGCATTTGATCAATAAATATTTATTGCACTTAAATTCATGTACAGTACAATTTAAATAGTGTGGTGTTTAAAAATGCACTTAGACAGTTAATTTCAATCTTCGGAATAAAGAATATTTTCATAGCAATATTCTGGTTTATGCACTTCTGAATAAAATAGATACAATAATAGTTATCTTTCTAATATTGTCCCAGCAATATGTATTATATAAAGCAAATTATCTTTAAATTTCCCCAAAAATGATAAGACTTTGATACTGTAAATAGCCATGTACATAATCATCCTCACTAAGCCATTGTTATTATCCGAGATATCACCCCAGAAAACGCACATGTCAAACCAATGCTGGATAACTGCCTCTGACGCTGGCCCAACATTAACCCTTTCAAATCTGAAGTTGTCATTTTCATCCACTACAAGCAGTGAATTGCTGTAGCAATTCTCAACTTGTAGTGGTTGAAAAAAATGTCTATTATTAAAACAGTTCCATGAATATTTTTGTTCTAGGAAATCAAGTCATTCTCTTCAGAGATGCAAAATGATGCTTTAATGCATCATGAGGGTTTCATCCTTTAACAGTCAAGTTAGTTAATTGGAATTTTTACCCACTTGACGTTGTGCCTCGCTGACGCGATTCACAACTTCGAGTGAGTGAAAATTATTCAGATTTGACAAAATGGAGGTAAGGCATTTTCAAATCTTGCTGATTGATGTCACCTTTTGTCTTTATCATGTTTAAAAGGTGGTAGTAACAGGCTAATAAAAAAATTGAAAACAGAATATAATCGGGACCAGCGGTTAAAGGGTTAAACGGGCATTGGCCCGATGTCTTACGTTTGTTGGGACCTTGTTCGTTCTTTTGTATCAATTCAAGTGCTAGTCGTATATATTACTCACATGTTCTACATGTCCCCTACCAGCGAAAGTGTCATTTGTGTCACTCTAGTGAGTGGCACATATGACACTTTAGGTGCTAGAGGTCAGTATGTGGTTGTAAAACATTCTCACACTGTGATTGTAAAACGAGAGATGTGTACTTAATTTTCTCAGATGCAATATGTTGATTTTGGTGCTAGGCCAGGTGTATAGTATTTGTAGATTACCCTTGTAGAGTGATAAAACATTTTGATATATACTATAGAGACCAAAGGCTTATTGAATTTGAACATCAAGTTTAAAACAAAATAAACAGAAATTGATGGGGTTTTTTTGTAGATTCGTAGTTAATCAATTATTCAAAAGTTTATATTTCACTTAAATATAAACATCTTTTTCATCATTTGAAGCCACTAGCAATTCTATCTTGAAAACATACGGAATAATGCTAGCCTACACCCCAACAGAACACGGATTGAAATTTTTTAAATACTGTTTAATAGCATGATTTACTGATTAAATTCTGTAAAAAAAATTAAACATCATCGGTCTTGTGGTTTTTTCTTTCGCTTTTTTCTTGTGTACTTTCCATTTGTATGAATCTAGAATGCTTCGAGAGATTGAAAAAAGATGAATAATGAGTAAAGCAATATTTTGAGCGTCCAATTACATAATCT
This sequence comes from Flabesymbios commensalis, assembly GCA_964017125.1. Classification (NCBI taxonomy): domain Eukaryota; kingdom Metazoa; phylum Annelida; class Polychaeta; order Terebellida; family Flabelligeridae; genus Flabesymbios; species Flabesymbios commensalis. The sequence goes on from OZ024908.1 coordinate 93,698,290, forward strand.
GACCATTATTTCACTTGATCTTATATTAAGTATTTCTAGAAATGGTCTTGTGAGATTCAATTTAATAATTTTATTATTTGCAGGTGATATTTAGTGTGCCTTATTTCCAATGGATGATGCAAAATTTGTCACTAGATTTAATGTCTTTGACAACATTTTCTAGTTATGATGATCATCACACATGTATAATTAGTTTACATATCATCATTTATCCTTGTATATATATTGTCTTGTCGGGCCCGAAGGGTGCTATCTGGCGTGAATGTCAAATAGGACCCTTCAGGTCCAGGGGGATGATATCACATCCTTATGCATGACATATTCCGTATGTAAGTTGAAGCAGTCATCTATTTAATAAAGTGTTTATTTAATCTCGCCATTTATGTCTCACAGGTACAATTTAGTTGTTTTAGTGCATTTTTTGTTAGATTCTTCTTCAATTCTATTGATTGGTTGATTGACCGTAGATCATCTGTATTATTTTGTATAACCAAGAAACCAAAATAAGCTAATTAAACATAGTTAAAGTAACTATTAAGTATAAAAGAATATGAGTAGATATTATTTTCTTCCCAGATACTAACATGCCTGTTAATCAATGGGGATATGATGGGATTGTTTCAAATTAAAATCTTTAAAAATGTAAAACTTTATAGGTGATCATATGATTCAGATATGGGTGGGGTTGCTCTATTGGCAAAAAGGAATCAATGGTATCCCCCCCCCCCAGCCTGATTTTTTCTGAATTTATTTTGCAGAAACATTTAACAATGAATCATCCATTTCAGCTAAATGCCCACCTGGGATATTTGTAATGGAGTTATCCCAGGAGAAATGACACATTATGCGATTTTACAAGATGTGATGTTACATTGGGATATTTCATAAAATCAGATCATTTTGTTCCTACTTTATTAGAAAATTGTGCTTGTAAAATAAAATTAAAAAGAAATTTTGCAAGCGATCAAGATAATACTTTATGTTATATTTACTGAGAATGCTCTTTAGAATGCAACATCATGAATCGATAATCTCCCGCCTCTCCTTTGGATCTCTGTTTGTCATATATTCTCTGCTTCTCTATCGCTTCTCTGATAATTATAAATGTATATTTCATGAAGCTGCTGCATTTATTTTAGTTCCCATGCCATTTGTTAAACAATGTGTCTTATTCACCGATACTTGAGGTTGTAATAGCATTTACCAAATAGGGCAATGTGCAAAACAGATAGTATTACTTTGAATTCCATTTTGCCTCCCAAGTACATCAATTACTGAGACAATGGTGCAATGTATACGCAGGAGTGAGATGTTAACTTCAGCTTGTATACTTATACAAATCTGAATGTCTAATTACAACACAGTGCCATATGGCACTGTTACTTATTATGATACGCTTTTCATATTGACATATAAAGTGATACACTTTTGCAGAGCTTGTGAAAAACTAATTATTTTGGTGACTAACATATTCTCAGTAAACATTGACATTGACACATTGTTGATTTAATGTTGGTCCGGTGTTGCAGTTGATGCACCAGCATTACATTAACCCTTTAACCGCCATATTCTGGTTTTCATTTTTTATTAGCACATTAAGTACCACCTTTTAAACATGGTGAAGATAAAATGTGACATCAATCAGCAATATTTGAAAAGAGTTGACCTCCATTTTGTCAAATCTGAATAATTTCCACTCACTTGAAAGTGGGTGAAAATTCAGATTGAATAATTTGGCGGTTAAAGGGTTAACTTAACATAGTGTCAACATCTCTTGCTTTTTAAGTTACAGTCAAGGTCTCCATTAGTCTAATATATGTCTATCACAAAGTAGGCTAATTGTCTTGCATACTCCACCCACTGGGCACACAACGTTTTTGCGACGTTGAATCAACATCAATGGACGTTGATTCAATGTCACAGCAACGTCATGTGTCCAGTGGGCACAGTGTACAATACAGAGAATTACTAGTGTTAAAAAAATACAGCAAGGGATGATGCACATGACATGTACACGATTAGGATATACAGTGATATAGGTGTGCCTGTTGTGTAGCGTTTTTCCTGGTTTTATCCTAATAGGGACAGAGATTTTACATAACTACTATCTGGGCAGTGGTATTAAATGAATTGAAACCATTTGAATCCCGAATCATTAGCAATTCGTCTTTACATCTGGATTTAAACTTGTACACATATATTTTTTTTTGGCAAGCTACTTACATGTAACTTAAGTCTTCAATCAAGATATTTATTATTTTGTCTCTGATATGAATTGCCTTCCATGTTAATATCATCTACATGTTCCTTGAATCATGCTATTAATCAGATTTTGGTTTTATACTGAATTATCGATCCTATGACTGACTCAGCAAACTATATGTGAAGCAAGTTATAGAAGTGATCACCCCCTTGCACTGCTGAATTAGTTGTCTCTATTTTTCATTAATTTCAAGCTGGAATTGCTAATGCAATTTCTAGCTTTAAATGACGAATAATTAATATTTCCCCACTTGAAGTTGTGGATTTTCTAGTCAGACACAACTTTAAAAAAGTTACATACTAGTATATATTTTATAAAATGATGCGTTCATTTTGAAGCACAGTGTTTTTGCAAAAATGGTAATTCTATTTTTTGAAGTGTGTAGAAGATTCGAGAGTTACTTGTGAATTAATAATGTCTTAATTTTATACTGTAGTGACGAACAATGTAGCAAGATTTTTGGTATTTTTCATATGAAAGTAGAATGTTTTTGCAGGCTACTTTAATGCACACCTCACTTACCCTGTACAAATTAGCATCACCCACTGAAAGAATTTGATAGATTTCTCATGACTATTTTTTGCTCTGCAAAGTAAAAAAAATAGCAACTGCTTTCTTAAAAAGTAAGCATTTACTTTGTTTTGGCTTTGTAGTGCAGGCAGTTTATGTGATACCCCACCTGAAGCTTGATGAATCTGCCATTTTCTTGTCAACCGCACCCGGTACACGGCTGTCCCCCTCCCCGTGTGGAGGTCATGCTTTTAACTTCAAACCATTGTACTCTTCATTCACCTGTTTATAATATGGCATGAACATTTGTTGCAGATATAAAAGTTTTTCATACAGCTGCTGTTGTTCTATTTTCTTTGAAGAATTTCCCTTCATGCGATTGTTAACGGGAGTATTTCCCCAATAAAAAAAATAGATATTTGTCTAAATCTCTCTCCCCCCCCCCCCCCATTGATCAGTCAAGTTAAAGATGAGGACTCTTAACTAAGGTTAAAATTATCTGATTTTTTTCCCATTTCCATTAGAAAATTTGGGGGATAGATAGCTTCACTCAGTAAAAAAAGTACAGATAAACATCACAATATAATAAATACAGGGTGCCACCATCCCCCGGGGATAAAAACACTGAAAGAAGTCTAGCGACAAAAATCTTATTTCCACAGAGCCTTTTAAATTTTCTATCGTAAATGAGAGAAAAAAAGATAATCTTATTATTTTAGATTCTTAGCGAGATGGGCATGTGGGATGTTCTTACCAGTTTTATCAAAGTATCTGATTTTTCTCTAGCTCACATGCACTCCTCAAACTCGTTCAGGATTCCAAAAAATAAAACAACGACCATATTTGGGCCGAAATATACTCCATAATTTGAAGCCTTAGATTTCAAAATTGACCAAGGTAGCATGCCCCCTGACAATTTCAGAGCATCTATAAGAGCTGCGGTATGTATAAATTATTGTAAAAAATCACATTGGGCGAATGACTCGTGGATGCGACTCAAGCTCGTTGTAGTTTGTATCGTGTGACGGAGCACGTTTTATTGTTGTCACAGGTCTAGGTACTTAGTTTGAGCAGATTGTCTCTACTTCAAAGTGGGATCTTGGTAGGCCCTACAGTGGTTACAGCTCCAGTGGTAAAAGACTGTCGCGCCCGAGCTTACGGGCTCGCTCCCAGCTCTGACATTCAGGTTTCAAAGAAAAATGTTTCTTCACCACCCACTCGTTAACCCTTACAGCGCTGAATATTTTTATGAATATCATGGAGACCAAAGGGTTTTTTTTCAATAAATGTCTTAGTTAGCTCTTTCTGATTCATTTGAATACCTATGTCATGGGTCTACGACCATTATAGATATTTGTACCCTTACAGTGCGGGGATAGACTTTAGTCATCAAAATCTGACGTCTACAGACGTCAGATTCTGACGACTAAAGTCGATCCGTGCGCTGTAAGGGTTAAGGTACAGTGTCGTGTGGAGCCTCGGTGACCAAAGGTAGCGTGCACTGCCTCAGATCGTCGGGGTTCGAGTTTTAAAATCTTGTGTTTGAAGGGCAGTGGCAACTGATTCATCTTGCCATCCTCCGAAGGTTCCGCATGGCCCATATACACAAGATGGCTTAACCTATTAACTGCCAAATTATTTCATTGGATTTTTTACTCACTTGAAAGTGGAATCTCACCGACGCGATCCACAGCTTCGATGAGCAAAAATTATTCATATTTGACAAAATGGAGGTCAATGATTTTGATGTCATTAACATGTTCGAAAGGTGGTATTTAATGTGTTTTTAAAGCAAATGAAAAACGAATCGGGATCGGCGGTTAAAGAGCTAAATCCCTTTTCAGTCGGTCCCCAAAATGAAGAGTTTGAGATACTATTATTATCATAGATTCATATAATATACATTTATTTTAAACGAAGGAAGAAGTGCTAGTAACCAAGTCATTAGTTGCCTATTCAGATTTAACCCAATAACTGCTGATCACGACAATGACCGTTTTTAATTAGTCGATCAAATCAGTTATTAGGAATGAAATGTGGGATTATACTCGTCAAATTAAAAATGATCAGCCAGGATCGCATTATTTTCGGCTATTTCCCTGTCAATTCTAAATTGATTTCCTTCAAATTTTGCAAAGGCAATTTCCTATTCAAAGCCCTGAAAATTTCGTAAAACTATATATTGTATTTCAAAAAGTTAGACCATTTGACATGTAGTAAATTTGCAAAATTTCAAGGAAATCGGTTTAAAATTGAAGGAGAAATCGCCGAAAATCATGCGATCCCGTTTGATCATTTAAAAATTGATATCAAGATTTGTTTGGTCTCAAATTAAGCAAATAAAAGCAATTTTCCAACTCTGAGTTGTGGGTCGCCATAGCGAAATAACTTAAAGTGGGTGTAAATTTATTAAAATAGGGGGTAAAGGTTTAATAACACTTTGCACTTTTGTTTACTAGCATCTCAAGGACGGTACGGGTTAATAATCATGACAAATCGGCGCCGGCGCAATGTTTGAGAAGTGTAAAATCTCAAGGACGGTACGGGTTAATAATCATGAAAAGTCAGCGCTGGCCCAATGTTTGGGAAGTGTAAAATCTCAAGGACGGCACGGGTTAATAATCATGAAAAGTCAGCGCTGGCCCAATGTTTGAGAAGTGTAAAATCTCGAGGACGGTACGGATAATAATCATGACAAATCAGCGACGGCCCAATGTTTGGGAAGTGTTGCTGACATTGGCCCAGCATCGAAACAGCAGTGTGGAGGTTGTGTATGTCTTGAGATAAACACAAAAACACATTTCTAAAAAGTATTTTATTGATTATAACGATAATGTACAAAATAATAACTAAACATACATGAGGGTGGATGTACATAGATATAACGTTACCTTGGTATTTAACCCTTTCAAGCCTGAGTATTCCATTGTTTTCTACACCCACTACAAGCCGTGATTTGCTGTCGCAATTCTCGACTTGTAGTGGATGAAGATGACTTGAAGTGGGTGGAAAATTTAAGAAAATTGTAATAGTAAAACAGTGTCATTGAAACTGTCCCCTCTGAAACCCTTAGATGTAGGAAAATTAGGTCTGTTTTCATGAATGTAAATGATGCTCAGATGCATCGTGGGGGGGTTTAAGGCTTAAAGGGCGGTATCTGCCACTTTACAAAGTGGCAGATACACCCCTTAATGCCAAGGGGACGAGAAATAGCCAAAGAAATTTTAACCATCAAACATAACTATCTATTGCCGACTTGTTATTTTCAAGATGCATTTTCTGAAATGGTCAACCATTGAGGAAAAACTTATATTCTACACATCAGTGATCCACCATAGTCATCATAAATACAGAGTTTTTATGTCTTTCGTCTAGATTTCATCAGCAAATGCTTAAAAGTTTCATTTAAAGAACGTCATAGATAAGTCATGTATTCATTGTAGTAGATTATATGTGTATTTCACTTGAACAGGAGATTGCATTGATAATTGGCGTTTCAAAAGGATAATTGTTTAGGGTTGTTTCCAAATCATTAGAAAATATTGCAATGCAAAATTTCATGAAAATGGCTTGAGAATTTATAAGTATGACGAGTAATCTGCAAAAAGTTTATTTTTATTTTGACAATCCTATATTGCCAGATGAACTGTATCTATTTTTTTGTTTGTGGCCGAGTATACCTACAGCTCCTTTCATAGCATTCAGTGAGAAAATACGGTAAGTATTTTAAACCCATACATTTTCAGAATGATGCTGATTAAAATATATCCGACCCCAATCATGGATATGTTGATGTTGGTGTACTAACCCACTCAAAACGTTCTACAAATGTTGCTTTAATGTTAGTGTGATCTATAGCTTCAACGTTATTAATGGAAATGGGAGAATAATGTTCTTATTAGGATGGTTCCAAGCACGTTTAAATCAAATAGTACACATATTATTGATATGAAGCGCGGTATGTCACACATTTATGTTTACAGGCAACTGTGGCGAAGCTTGGTGTATTATATACTTAGTCTATTTAGGCAACTTTGGTGGTGGACGGATCCCAGAACAAAATGTGGAAAAAACATACATCATTACACTCTTATCATTTACTCAAGATTGTTTATTTAGAAAACAACAAGTGACAATAATGTGAAATATCCAATCATATCTGTTCAATTCTCATTAAAATAGATAGTTCAGATTAATACAAATTGTACAACCATTAGACGTTCAAATTAATCTTCAAATAAAAATACATTTAATAAAAGTGGACTTGCAGTGCATTGGACTTTCACGTCACACATGGGTTATATGTGTAACCCAGTTAGCCTGCTGAGTAATTTATTCAAATTTCTACACACTTGAAGTTGTAAATTTCCTAATGTAGCGATAAAAGGAGAGCAGTTATGCTGTAAATGGGAGGCATACTAATCATTGTTTGTTAAAATTAAATAATATCAAAGCACCGGTTTTTAAAAACTATCTTTAGGGGAAAATCAATTTAGTATAGTGTCTTTACAACTCGCTTTTTTGAGTATTTTACATAAGCATGATAAAATAACCGGTAAAAGTATTCTATAGCACGTTGCTCGAATGCTATAATTATAACAACAGTTACATATTTTTTTGTTCATAATATCTACTATACAGTTTCATCCATCACAAATTCGATGACTCAAAAATCAAATGACTGTCATATAAAAAATACAAGACTGCTAAAGGGCTGCAATATAAATTAACATGCCTATGGTAACCTTCACAACCAAATAACATAAAGGGTTGTTGGATAAGTCACTATAGTCACATGACTGTCACATGACTGTCATATATGACATACCAAGAGTATTTTCTAGATACAGCATTAAAATGCTAGGAGTATTATTTCCAGCTTTTCATACCTGAGAATCATCTGGTCTACATCGGACAATCAACCTTGGACCAGCGATTAAACAAACGCAGTATAGATTTATCATGTTTGATGTTTTCGCGGCAACCTGATTCATTAATCTAGCAATGACATTTTATTCTATTTACATTCATCGATAAGCGATATTCCCAAGATTATGACAACAAAACGATCATAATAGTGGAGTTCTAGAGTATAGATTAAGCCGTTCTTCGAGGCAGGTATAAATAATGAATTTCGTCACACGTGTAGCTTGGTTATAATACATGAGCCATGATCATTTACAGCGTTATAAATCACTCGCATGTGAGTTTGGGGTCCAGTTAATAAAGCACTCACATCTTTTTATTTCTCCTTCAAAGCACACAATTTCAAGGAGAGAACAGCAACAAATTTGCTAAAATTGGAAATATTTACATTCAAACTGTACATATTTAAAAATGTACATCATGTTTAACAGTGGAGGTTGTGGCTGGAGGCAGAGAGACGCAATATCAAGGAGTAAAAAAATAATTTTATAAATTAGTGCTTCACAGATGGAGATCTAGATTAGCTTAACTTTCTCTAATCACTCATTGAAAAGTTAGATAGAGCATCTAAACCCTTTCAAGCCTGAATTTACCATTGTCATCTTCATCCACTACAAGCCGCGAATTGCTGTCGCAATGCTCGACTTGTAGTGGATGAAGATGATTTGATGTGGTTTAAAAAATAAAGAATATTGCCATGTATTGTAAACCATTTTCATTGGAATTTTCGTTCTAAAAACCTTGGTTGTAGGTAGATTAAATCTGTTTTCAGGGATGTAAAATGATGCTTTAATGCACTGTGGGGTCTAAAGATTTAACTTATCTTTTGGAAAGAACGAGAGAAATGAGAGAAAGCTGGGATAATCTCTATCTCGGAATGTTCAGTGTGGTGTACCCCTTGAGAGAAAGCTGGGATATTCTATATCTCGGAATGTTCAGTGTGGTGGACCCCTTGATAAAAAAATTGATAACATAATATACATAATATACACTCCCATATTTTTCTAACTTACTATACACTCAATGACTTTCTCGTCTGAAGATCATAAAGTCAGACATGACCTTTTAACCTCCAGGGTATAATCTTAACACTCTGGACGATTGGGATTAAATATGACTGATTTCACAGCAAACGTAATCAGCAAATAAACACACATTATATTTACTGTTGTCCAGGGCAGACCTTCACATCATGCTATACCAGCACTCCGCACAGTAGTCTATGCAATATTATCTAAATTGAGAAAATAATCATAAATTTGCCTAATTAATAATATATGGCCCGCTTTTACCAACAGACTTGTCAAAAAAAAAATTATATAATTATATCAACACACGTTCAACCAATCAACGAGCTTAATATAGACTTAAGTGGCCCCAAGCGAGTTAGTAAAACCGGGCCCATGGCTGGTTTGCATGTTGTGGCAGAAAGTTTCCATGATAATATGGTCTTGCAATGCAGACAATTCTATCACCATTTTTTCTGAATTTATCAAATTCTGAAAAAATAGCATGGTGTTTACATGCATTGAGTGACTCATTTTGAAATTATACGAATTGAAAAAAAATGTAGCCCAAAATGGATGTAGAGGTCGAAACCATTCTTCAAAGTATATAGCTGGAAAATAAGTTTTCTTGAATAATACAATGTTGAGTTCAACACCCTTTTTTTTTTATCGAATCAATATGATAAATTAATTATTTATATTTGGACAATGGAACAATCAGCCATATAAACAATACAATCTTAATGAAAGTAAAACCAATAGCCTTAAAATTTAATCAATTTAGCCGTAGGGCGTTGCGAATATAAATTTCCTAAAGTTATTCGTAAGTTATTCGAAAATATAATTCCATGGCTGGAGACTACTGTGGTTTTGTTCTGGTATGGCAGTCATGATGAAGTCTTAACACCTGGATAAGGATCAGTAACGTGAGGATCGTCCTTGGATATGAAAGGGTGTATCTGCAACTTTTCAAAGTGGCAGATACACCCTTTCATATCCAAAGTGATCATATCTTAAATCAATCACATATAACATGATCGATATATATGTTCATGTGTCAATTAGAGTGATGTATTATATTTATTAGAATGACATCGATTCATTCAGGATTATAATTATGTACAACTCAGGTGGACAATCAGAATGAGTGACTGGGTGCAGGGAACGTTAACCCTTAAAGCGCTAAAACAAATATTTTAAATTTTCACCCACTTGAAGTTGTGTCTCGCTACCGCGATCCACAACTACAAGTGGGTGAAAATTACTCATATTTGTTTAATTTGAGCTCAAACATTTGAAAATTTTGTTGTTTAAACACTCATTTCATTCCCAATAACTGTGATTTGACATGCTAATAACAATGATTGCAGACAGCTATAGTCGTGCTGAGCGCTGCAAGGGTCACAATGAACGATAAACTTGGGAGTACACGTCTGTAATTAAGGGTCTCCAGAATAATACAGAACAAAATAACAAACAGCTGTTTTCTATATTATACTGGCTTAAGTGTAAATCGTCTGGCATGAATATGTCCTAAAATCAGATTGTAAACAGGTATTTTCCACACTGTGCAAATTGAACCTCACTGTGGAGTTTGTTCAGGTCGTATTTATAAGCAGCTCTTTTCTATAATTTCAACTTTATGGAATACGTGCCATAGACGCAGGTATTCTCTTCAAAGTGTGATTAAATCCTGTGGAATGCATAATACATGTATGTCTTAATTATCATAAATATAAGCAGGTCTTTTCTACATTGTACCGAGTGAAACTAAACCGAATGGAATGCATGTCATAATTATAAGCAGGTAATTTTTACACAGTGAAATTAAACGGTATGGAATGCACAATTATAAGCAGGTTTTTTCTACTCTGTACCGAGAGAATATAAACCTTCTGGAATGTATATATGTATATGTCATAATTATAGTCAGTGTGTCATGATTGACGTGTGACATGTATTAGTCTCTGGTTCTGGAATGTGAACTGGCGAGTGATTCTTGACTATATCACTCAGCGTGACTCTATTATAGACCCCTCTGATAAAAGACCTCTCACTAAACAGACCCCTTTGATAAACGACCTCTCACCAAACAGGAAAGAAATGTTGAGTTCATAGTTGGCTCAATATTGAGCTCGCAATGATTCAACGTTCCATGGATGCACACGGCTCAACATGGACACCATATTGGACAAATGCTGATTTAATGTTGGTTCATCGTCTGCGACGCTTAGCCAACATTAAGCCTACATTCGATCAAAGCCCAGCGAGCACGAGAAGCTGATACAATGTTGGTCTAACGTCGAACCATCGTCTACGACGCTGGCCCAACATTAGAACAACATTAGGTCAAGATCTCGTGTTAGTTGATCGTTGTGTTTGTTGGGTGTCCAGTAACAATTGTTGTTTTAATGTTGGCCCATTGTCTGCGACGCTGGACCATCATTAACCCAATATCGGTTAAACGTTGTGTTTGTTGGGCGGTCACGTGTTGTGTCACGTGGTCTACCTGAAGCGAGGCGCTATTTTGCGTACGTCCACCATATCCCTGAACCTCTCCCTGTATGGGTTTGGCAAACAGCAGCACCCGATGAACAGCATGACTATCATCATGAACAGGATGAAGGTGAACACGTTCCAGAATCCGTACGGGATGTTGTTAAGCATCAACCAGAACCAGGAATCCCACTGAATCTGCCATGATTGACCTTTGATCAGCCAGAAGTTCTTGACCCGGAAGTCGTAGTACGGGATCACGTAGGTGTCGTCCTTGCTGGGGTTCATCTGTGCGGTACCCGTGAAGAACATGGGGCCGGTGCCGAACATCACGTGTATGTAGGGGATCACGTGCCACCAACTGGTACACTTGAGGCGAGAGATGGCCAGGGAGTACAGCGGGTGTTTTGGTACCGAGGCCTGGAAGGCGTTAGTGATCCCTGTGGGTTTGGTCTCCGCTAGTAGCACCCTGTATCCGCTGAGGTTCCTGAGTATGTCGCTCACGGAGTTATGGCAGCCGATGTCCAGATCGATGTACACCCCACCGTAGTGGTACATCGCGAAATACCTGAATGAGGCGGCCCTCTGGATCTGATACGGATAATTCTTATAGATGGGGAAGAACCAGGCGTACTCCTTCTCTATGAAGTTGTCCATATCGTCATGAGACCAGAGTTTGTGTTCATAATCGCTGTGTTTGGCCAGACATGACTGGTAGGTGGTGTCCCATTTACTGGGTATGTCATAATCCACCCAGGTGTGGTGGAGGATCTTGGGTATGTGTGACCCGTTACATCGGTTACACACCCGGGCGTCGTGCTCCATCAGGTACGGGCGCGAGTAGCCGACAAAATACATCCAGAAGTAGTAGAAGAACAGGTAGACCCCAATCACACAGAGGGCTATCACAAAGTTCCTGGCGGTGATGTAGTCACCGAGGACCTTAGTCTGTCTGCGGAGCGTACGTAACATCCTGAGGAGGAAGGACAGGTCCTGTAAACACACAATACAAACATAATTAATAACGAGGTAAACACAATACAACCAGAATTAATAAGAAAGTAAATATACAATAGTCATAATTATTAACTAGGTAAATATAGTCGCTATAGGTAGGTAGTAGGCAATACACTCATAATTACCAGCTATAGGTCATACACTCATAATTAGTAAAGACACAAATACACTCATAATTAATAACTATGTATGTACATAATACACTCATTATAAACAACTTATAAACAACTAGAAAATCACTAAATCCTGCAGGCTACTGTGATTATCGGATGGTATCATCAGAATGCACATTCATAATAATAAGCTCATTTAAAAAGATAATTAAGGACAGACAGTGCTGATTCCACGTTGAATCTGATGTTGGCATATGATGTTGGCATAGCAGCGTGCTGTTAATTCCCAGCTAGCATATTACAGCTATGTCTTGATTAGCTGACGATGTCGCCGGTCACAGACCGGCTGACCAGCTGCCTATTGAAAAAAAACTCAAGAGGCGACAGTTCGATATTTTCCGCCAATTTGTTTCAATTTCTCAAGTCTATAAGCAACGTACAGCTCCCTGGCTGGAACCGAAGTGTTAGACAAGCAACCCGCCTATCTCTTGATGTTCTTAATTTATATGATTAGCAGATGGCTCTCTAGACCAATTAGATGCCAAGTAATCTAAGGTAATCTAATGTAGGTCAACGCCTTTCAGAATCTCAGCCACGTTACGTAAGATCTGCGCAATCGCGGTTACATATCGTTTTATAATCGTTGTATTGATTTGAAACAGCAGCGTCGAGATGTCCAACAGGGTTGGATGCAGATCCATTGAAGGTATGACGTTGCTGCGACGTTGTATGAATGACGTTGATTCAACGTCGCAACAACGACGTGAGGCCAGTGGGGAAGGTTTGGTCATGTCTGCACTGCTGAGCCAACATTAAGCCAGCATCGGCTCAACGTCTTGTGATGGGATTCTGTACAAGAAAAATAACGGTAACTGGCTACTGGAAAAGTTAGCAGCCACCACTTTTTGCCTTTGATGAGCAGAATACTAAGGCCACTATGTTTTTTTTCCTTGTTTTAGATGAGCGCGCGCATTAGATTTAGGCTGCGCATTGTTTTTTTGTGCCCATCGCGCGCATTGGATTGTTGCCGATTTTCGAAAAAAAACAGTTAATTTCGGGAGATAAAAAAAATTCGGAAAAAAAAGTTTATTTCAGGAGATAAAAAACATTTTTCCAGCTATGTTTTTTATTTGCTTGTTTTTTCGTCGCCCTCAATCATTTTTTTCTAATAGATGAAAAGTTGTTTTTTTTTCGTCGCCCTCATTAACTTTTCTATAATTTTTTCTTTTTCCTAAATGTTTTTTTCTACCGCCCTCCCTCATTAGATTTAGGATTTATTTTCTGATCTAAAACAGATAAATTAAACATAGTGGCCTAAGCAAGGCAAACAGAAGTAACTGTTTACTTTAGAAGTACGCAGCTACTGTTTTCTGCACTGTGAACAAGTTAAAACGAAGTAACTGTTCGCTTGGCAAACAGGCAGTTACTGTTCTTTACTTCCGGACGAGAGCACTGCCATACCAGCTAAAACACAGTACCTGTCTACTTCTGGAGTAAGCAGTTACCGCTTTTTGCTTTGGCCTTCACATGTAGTAGACCACAGCTGAACAGACATGTAAATAGTCACATGATGTGCTGTAACCTGGCAACCACCACTTCATCCCGGCAACAACCAGAGAGTGACCCAATGTTGGTATAATGGTGGGCCACCGTCGCAGACCGTGGACCAACATTAAACCAACATTGGGCCAACATCACGGGTTCTACCGAGACATGTTTGAGCGTTGTTGACTGATAGATGAATCCCAGCTAACATGAGCCATTGACCCAATGTTTGATTATTGTTGGGCCACTGTCTCGTGTTTGCTGGGAACAGGCTGAGTCTATACATTAGACTCTGGCTGCTACATTTTTTATTTGACCGGGATATTGGGCAAGATATCAACTATCTGGAGTGTAAAAAGCTAGGAACATTGATGGATATACAATCTGGGAAAAGCTGTAAAGAAGCCTTGGAACACACTTTAACACACCCAGGACATAATGAAGAGCACGATGATCATCAATAAAAAAAATTGCCCTTTCCTTGGGCAAAAAAAGATTATATTATCTGCAAGTGCACGTACAATACTAAGAATATTACTGCAGCCTATTTGGTTTCCACGTGGTTTTCCATAATATATTTTAACTTTGAAACGTTTTTTATCTGTATTATATGTTATATAATTGACTGTTTTTTTTAATATAACAAAATCACTACAGGGTACATGTGAAAAAATGACCTACATATGAAAAATACACACATATGAAAAATACTCTGCTAATAATGTCCACCCTGTATAAATATGTCCCAATAAATAAATAAATAACCACACTATTTTATCCTTGCCGAAACATACCAACGCGACGGCAAACGAGAAATTCGCGCTCGTTTTGGTAAGCAATATTCCTTGGTAAAATGATGGACCTCTATGTTATCTTGGCAATGCCTTTTAATTTATTTTAAGTAGTGGTCATTTCTGTTATCGAAATACCCAGTTTTTATTTTGGCAATGCCACTTAACATGATTTTAGTTGTGTATGTCATACCATGTATATTGTCATATGATTTTAACAAATTACCAATCTTGTATATACATGTACATATATCTCTTTCATTTCGATGACAAATAAGTCTGTAATGACTTTTTTTCTGTCAATAAAATATCTGTCTGTCTTGTCTGGTACAGGTGGCTGAAAATATAAATGAGATACCTTAGCGGGTGAAGAATTCACATAATTTCAACCAATGGACCAGCAAGGTGAATTCGCCTGAATACTGTAGATCTGGTAATTTTCGGTGTTCAAATTTTCGCGAATTTTTGATTTTGGGACTTTTCACAAAGTTTACAATTCGCGAATTTTCATTTTTCTTTAGTAGCGCTATTATAATAATAATTTTCGCGAGATTCTTGAATTCGCGAATTTGTCCTACTCGCGAAATTCGCGAAAATTAAAACCTCGCGAATATTACTAACCCTTACAATGCTGAACTATTTTTGTATAAACCATGGGAACTGTTTTTTTCATTTTGTAATCACCATAAATGTCTTAGTTAGCTCTTTCCGCTTCATTTGAATACCTATGTTATGGATCTACGGCCATTATAATTTTGTTTAATTCTTTTAGTGCGGGGACCGTCTTTATACATCAGAATCTGACGTCTACAGACGTCAGATTCTGAAGTATAAAGACGATCCCCCCCCCCCCGCTGTAAGGGACAAAAGGTACTAGTATTGTAAGTATTGTAGTAGAAAACAACCCGCCACTGTATTTATGACACAGCACACGTGGAATATACCCAGCATGCAGAGGGATTTGAACCAATGTTGGTTTAAAGTTGGCACAGCGTCGCAGACGCTGGGTCAACATTAAACCAACATTATTCAACGTCCCGTGCATGCTGGATAGTAGGACCAACATTGCTTCAATGCAGGGTAGTGGCCCAGGTGTTGAATGGCGGCTCAAATTGTGGTTGATTGAATGCGGGATCATTAACTGGGCCAGAGTGCAGTAAGCTAAAGGCCAGGTGTCCCCAGGACATTAACCTGCGCATTAACCTGCGAGAACAAAGCAGTTTTATGTGCTCCCGTTGTCTATTCATTCCATTCATAACTCAATCAGCCCGTAAGTTTAATTACACGTGACTCAGTCTATCGTGTAAACAGTAGATTCGGATCTACGAATCTACTGATATTTTGTACTGGTCAGGTCGGGCACAATATACTGGTTTAACTGATATTTCAAGGTTTAGCCATACTGAGAATAAAATTGAGGTTTTCTATATCAAATCATGGAACATCTGCACATATTCTGTGTATTTTAAGTCGAAGAAAGACCTCAATTACCATAGATTCGTAGATCCGAATATACATGGCGCTTACATTCAGATCTACGAATTTATCGAATTTCGATTGTGTTTCTCAACAATCCGTAGCTAGAATTAGGAATGTAACTTTTAACGTCCACAAAGAGTTAATGAAGACCTTACACAGATTTTCATGACGCGGACAAATTATTCAGCGAAACGCAGTGACGTCACAGGAAACCATTTTGAATGGCAAATCGGTGAAAAAATGTTATATAAGACCCCCTACCCCATACATCATTGTATAGGCTAGCTCGGTGAAAACACTTGAGGTCAAGGCTCTTGAGTTTCACAGAATAATCTATTAATCAGATTATAGACCTTCTCTTTATTATTCAGCTCTATACATTCGATGTGATTATGAAAGACGCAATTAGCGGCTGATTAATCTGGCTATGATCCCGTTCCCTAATAAGCCACATGATTGTAATTATCCCTGAGCAGAAGGGAAACTTATCGATTCCATGTTGTAATATATCTCAAGTACCTAATACCAGCAAACACCGCGATGTTGGCCCTGTACTGGGTTAATGTTGGCAAACAACGTTGGGAAGAGTTCCGATTTTTTAATCCCTTACCTGCCAATAACGCATACGAGAAATTTTCAATAAAAATTAGTCTTAAGCTAAAAAATTAGATGTCATCGAAATGAGAACGATATTTTCACTCATTGTGACAAGTTTAGTGGACACCATGCATGCATGACACTGCAATAGGCTGTTATCACTGGTTACGTACTGGCGTCGAGTGGGTGAATGTAGTTCTACCTTCTACCTTCTATTTCCTGCATATTGTGAAGGCAATTATCACGACAGAAGGATCCGAACTCAGGACCATGGGCACTATTATGTTGAAATGAGTTATTTATAGTGCAATGTAGGCAGCACCACACATTCCAAGCCTGTAGAGTAGTTTGGAGTGACGACTAGTAAATCTTTTCAATATGTTTTTTTCACAGCAGAAATGGTCATTTTTCCTTTGAAATGTCTTCTGTGATGTCCCTGAAGTGGTGGTTAACGCTGCCCGCCTGTGACGCCGGAGCTCGCGAGCTCGACTCCAGCTCTTGTGTTCAGGTTTCAAAGAAACAACAACTGCTCACTTGTAGCAAGGATACTACAAGCCCCCTTGCTTGTAGGGAGCGTGCAGGGCCTAGACAATGATGAACCGCCAGGGCGCGAATTTCGAACCCTGTACGTGGAAGTCAGAATCATCTGCTTCACTTCACCATCCTGAGTAGACTCTCCTGGCCCAGTGTAGCACATATAATTGTCTAAATCCCCATAAAAAAAATTCTGCAATAATATAGATCTACGGGAGGGCTTGGCCTTGGCTACGGTGTAGCAATCTGTTCCCTAGGATGACTTCTGTAGACTAGTGCTTCTGTAAAACTAGTAGACTGGTGCACTGCCCCAGTTGAGCACATATAATTGTCTAAATCCCCATTTTCTCTGCACTAATATGGATCTACAGGATAACTTGGCCTTGGCTACAGCATAGCAATCTGCAGTATCTGGTATCACAGACCCCATAATGCTTCCTTTACGGTGATCAGGACACCTGTGCCAAGGCGGCATGCCTTTCATCTTAGCCGTTATATGGATATAGCATCCAATAAATCCCTTGGGTTACAACTAATCAATCTACACACCAGGTGAATGTCATGGACTCTTCCACCCCTGGAGCACTGATACACTAAAATTTATCCAGTCACTCGAAGTTGTGTCTCGCTACCGCGATCCACAACTTTGAGTGAGTGACTGAAAAATTACCTGGATTTGTAAAATTTATGTCACAAGTTTATCCATATGACAGATTTAAGAACTGTCCACAATATTTTAGGAGATACATATTTAAAATTTGGCTGAACAAATGCTAATCAAACATCGAAATACTATTATGCAGTCAACATCAAAGCTGCAGGGTTTTTTTAAACTAATTTTATTCACTTTTTATTAACAGTTTTTCTGTGTGTGACCGATGTGGTCAGTCGCAGCAAAATTGACAAAAATTTAAATTCGTATTTAATAAATTTTAAAAATATTAGTGTTGGGTCGCTTCAGCGAGAATCGACTTAAAATATGTGGGAATAACAGTTGACTTACGTAACGCTTTGAGAGCTCATCTTCATCTATTCAGTTGTCTGCTACCGGCAGACTCCTGGATATCACGTATATGTGCTATGAGTTCAGAACCCCCCTCCTCCCTGGCCAACTCCTGCAGGCCAGACAATCTGACCTGAGTGTGACCTCCATACCACAGTCAGTAAACCGGTGACGTCATAATGAATATTCATGTTGCTCGCACCCCCTCCTTTTCGTACAGGCTTCACACACACCTGGTAGTCTGACGGTCTGACCTGATGGGGCAGGGTGGGAGAGCTAAGCATTTAACGCGTTCAGCGCTGGCACAGTCTTCATACAACAGTAACTTTGAGCATAGAAGTTAGAGCCTACTACTGTTTGTTTTACTACGCCATTACAATGCTCAGCAAGGACGGATCGGTTATGATAATAAATCTGTAATTATTTGTTCTGCGGTAGATATGCAGTCAAATCTATTCCTAGATTGCCCCCACCCCATTTTATGGATCCGCCCCTCAACATCAATCTCGTTTTCTGGATAGATACTAGGAATTCTGCGTGCAGAATACAAACAGCAGTAACTGGTGACTTATAAAGTCAGCTGTTACTGCGGGTAACTTTGCTACATCCCCAAGGACAAACAACAGTAACTGCTTATTTAACCCTTTAACCGCCAAATTATTGATTCTGAATTTTCACCCACTTGAAGTTTTGTCTCGCTGACGCGATCCACAGCTTCAAGTGAATGAAAATTATTCAGATTTGACAAAATGGAGGTAAACTGTTTTCAAATAGTGCTGATTTATGTCACATTTTATCTTTAACATGTTTAAAAGGTGGTACTTGATGTGCTAATAAAAAATGAATATATACGGCACCGGCGGTTAACCCTTTAAGCCCCCACGATGCATTAAAGCATCATTTTACATCCCTGAAAACAGACCTAATTTTCCGACAACTAAGGGTTTTATAACGAAAATTTGCATGAAACTGGTTTACCAATAAGTGGTAATTTTCTTTAATTTTTAAACCACATCAAGTCATCTTCATCCACTACAAGTCGAGAATTGTGGCAGCAATTCGCGGCTTTTAGTGGATGAAGATGACAATGGTGAACTCAGGCTTGAAAGAGTTAAAGGGTTAACCATTTAAACGCTAAGCTCGTCTGTAGTC
Source organism: Flabesymbios commensalis (assembly GCA_964017125.1). NCBI lineage: Eukaryota > Metazoa > Annelida > Polychaeta > Terebellida > Flabelligeridae > Flabesymbios > Flabesymbios commensalis. The sequence goes on from OZ024908.1 coordinate 93,717,723, forward strand.
GTTTTTATCGGTTTTATCAGCCGTTCAAATCACATGTCGTTATTCGGAATAAAATGTGTGTTTAAACATCAATATTTGCAAATATTTGGTGTTAGATTGATCAAATATGAGTTATTTCAAGCCATTTGAAGTTGTGGGTCGCGGTAGCGAGACACAATTTCAAGTGGCTGAAAATATCTTGAACGTTTTAAGGGTTGTGAAAATATGCTATGTGATCTTATCGTGTAATGTACTATTATGTTTGTTGTTTATTTTTTGTTTTGCCTACATGTGGGTTTCAAGTGGATTTTTATTATTTAATGTATTTTAAGGTTGAAAGGTAAGCAGGTATAGTCTTGTTTTTCTCTCTAACAGAAGACCTGGTGACACGGACAGGTGGGCTGACAGGCGGGCCACACGCATTCAACTTGAGCGGCCGCGCTAATTAATAATAATGAATAATAGATTGAGCAAAATATGTCGTTATTTTCTTCAGTCGGCATCCCATTAAAACGGTCAGATCGAACAAGCTTCCCAGCAACAAAAGACGTTTAACCAATGTCGTTTTAATGCTGGCCCAGCGCCGCAGACGCTGGGCCAACATTAAAGCAAAACTGGATCAGCATCTTGCGTTTGCTGCCGAATTATATCCGAATGAATGAATGAATGAATGTATGAATGAATGAATGAATGAATGAATGAATGAATGAATGAATGAATGAGAGAATGAATGAATGAATGAATGAATGAATGTATGAATGAATGAATGAATGAATGAATGAATGAATGAATGAATGAATGAATGAATGCGCATGCATGCATGCATGCATGCATGCATGAATGCATGAATGAATGAATGAATGAATGAATGAATGAATGAATGAATGAATGAATGAATGAATGAATGATAATTCAGCAGCATAAGTTTTAAAATATTTCAATCCAGCTACCCAACTGTATCGTGGAAATAAAAAAATCTACTTGCACAATATGGAGGAATGGTGTATATTTTTAGCATTGTCAGCTTTAGATGATTGATATAAATAAAAACAAACAATTCAGCAGCACACAGACAGATTAATTTGACAAAGGTCTGTTTTATTGCGAGTGATTTCACTCACTTTCATTGTACACATGTATTTATTGTGATATTTCAATCAGATTCATGTGGGTCAATTCATTTGACACAGGTATTTTGTCGCGTGATTTAATTCAGGTTTATGTTCTCTCTATTGAAGCACACCAGCCTTTTATGCATGACAGTGGAGATCTGATGGGACGTGCACAATCAAACACACCCGTCAATAAAACACGGCTAAGACGAGATGTACAACCAACATTGGTTCAATGTTGGACCTGCGTCGAAGACGCTGGACCAACATTGAACCAATATTGGGCAAATGTTTCCAGGAAAGTACAGACGAGCGATTGATACCAGTTCGTTCAGTTGTTCATAATTAATGAGCCGCATAACGTTGTCCATGCGCTCATATACAGGTAATGAGGCGTGCACTCACAAAACACGATATGTACACTCAGTGTTCGGTTTATGCTGGGCCAGCGTCGTAGACGGTGGGCCAACATTAAAACGATATTGGTTTAACGTCTCGTGTTTAATGAGGGCACTCGACGTATGGCCAAAGATCAATCCTGGAGGAAACGGTCAACGCCACCGGAGGCAGCGAATACTGATTGACGGCGCTCTCAGCACATCTAATCATGGCAATAGCGCGACAGAACGATTCCCGTAATATGGAGTGTCCGATTTGTTCGATTTTGTATGAAATAAAACCCCAATATAGTTTTATTTAAGTAGCATTCTGCCGCTCATTCATTAAAATTTGTGTAGTATTTTACTGTTCATTGAAATAATGTTATATTTTGTATTGTATCGTCCTGTTTGTGTTGTATATAAAATGTTAAGTCTAGGCAATAATGAGTTGTGTTTATTGGGGGGAGTGTCGTATGTTGCGAAGAGAAACTGGATATTTTTCGGTTCTCGCTGTGTAAACGTTCGCTCGTGTCGCACAGTCTTCTGTTGCCAGAACCAGGGACGCCATCGAGCGTACAGCATCACGTGTAACGTTCAGTACAGCGCGTCCACATCAAACACGGCAGGTGCAGCCTGCGTTGGGTTAATGTTGGGCCAGCGTCGCAGTCGGTGGCCCAACATTAAACCAACCGATGCTCAAAGTCTCGTGTCTGCTCGGTTCTGTGGCTGTCACGCCGGAGCTTAGAGAAGGAAGGATTCGTCCACCGCTCTGGCATTCATTTAGCAAAGAAATTAACCCATATACCATGTATGCAAGATAGCAGAAAATAAAGAATGATGTAGAATATATGTATAAATATCGATTTCCTAAGATGATGTTATGGTAAGACAGTTTTAGCCCTTACAGTGTCGCTAACGACTTTATACATGAGAATGTCCCGAGATGAAAGAACGAAAATATTTACAATTGTCATAGAACCCATAATATAGGTATTCAAATGAACCAGAAAGAGGTAACTAAGACATTTATGATGATTCGGAATTAAAAAAAAGTTAATCTCCACGGTTTAAACAAAAAAAAAAATAGCGTTGTCAGGGTTAAACATTTCTCCATCGCTCACTCGTAAAGGTGTACTATTAGGGGGAACTGGAAAAGTGAGCAGTTACTGATGTTTGTCTTGGCATCACAGAATTGATCTACAGCGTGGTGTGATATGACAAGCCATGGTGTGTATTATTTGGCCAGTATGCCGGCTGGGAATGGCAGATCTGGCCTGATCAGTCAGAAGGCAGTAACTGCTTACTTGTAAAGTAAGCAGTTACTGCCTTTTGGCTTTGTAGAGCAGCTTTGATCTTTGTTACTTTTTATTGATCTTCATCTCACGTCAGGTGAATGTTGACTTAAGGTGCGCGGGCTGGGCTGAGTGAGTGAGTGAGTGAGTGAGTGAGTGAGTGAGTGAGTGAGTGAGTGAGTGAGTGAGTGAGTGAGTGAGTGAGTGAGTGAGTGAGTGAGTGAGTGAGTGAGTGAGTGAGTGAGTGAGTGAGTGAGTGAGACTGTGAGTCTGTGAGTCTATGAGTCTATGAGTCAGTCAGTGAGTGAAAGAGTGAGCGATCGAACGCACGAGTTTAATTTTTCTTTAAAACCTGATTAACAGGATCGGGAAACAAACTAAAAAAAACTGTTCAAAAACATTTCCCGTTTGTTCTGTTCTTGGACTCAAACATTACAGAAAAACTAACATCGCCTGCTGACTTGATACATGAACTGTTAATTCACTTTATTTTGCAGTGAAGAAGAAGCGTTTGTATTGATCATCACATAAACAGGCATCCATGGAATAGCGAGTCTTGTCACTCAAAGACAAACAGCAGTAACTGCTTACTTGTAAAGTAAGCAGTTACTGCCGTTTGCCTTTGCGTCGTGGAGTCACTTGCCTGGGGAAAATGCATGTAAATCAGTCGGACTGACTTGACTGACCAAGTGTAGCGGACCTTGAACAGTCTCTCTCGTCTACAGCTCTACCAGATGAACACGTTTACTCTAGCCCTGCATTAGAACTCCACCCCTGCAGCCTGAGCTATTCAATTTAAATTTCCGGTCACTTGAAATTGTGTCTCGCTACCGCGATCCACAATTTCAAGTGACGGAAAATTATTCGGATTTACAAATTTTATTTGCGTCATTGTCACCTTATTTTTTTTGTTTATTTTCAATCCTTATCTGATATAATCGCATACATGCTATAAATGTAGACGTGTGCAAGAATATAGTTGTTTTCAATCCTTTCCTGCTAGAATCGCTTACATAGCATAAAATATAATGTATTCACTGCATAATTATTGTACACGTTTTCATATAACTGTCAAAGCAAAATAAAACTCGCAGTCACCATTTAACAACTTGATAACTATCGCAAAACCCGCACTTTTGATACTGTGTTGATTAACCGCTACAACGCCGAAACATTGGCGGAACGTGTATTGTTTGCTCGGCAACCACGTTCAAACAAAGTTTGTGTAAACAACTCAAGTAAACACATATTTGCATATTAAATTTGCATATCAAAGCTGCCTCGACCATTTAACCCTCCGTATTTATGAATCTTATCGCTTATTTTACATAAAACATATGTAAATAAACATTTGAATATTTATCTTAGTAGCACACATTTATATTATTATGTCTTATTTAAATTTTGCCCCACTTCAAGTTGTGTCTCGCTGCCGCGACCAACAACTTAAAGTTGGTTAAAATTACTCATATATATTTAATCCAAGACCAAACATTGATGCTAAGCCCTCAAAGCGCTGAATTATTTTTTGTTTAAGCCATGGAGATAAAAGGGTTTTTTCAATTTGAAATCATCGTAAATGTCTTAATTAGCTTTTTCCGATTCATTTAAATACCTATGTTATGGGTCTACGGCCATAGGACATATTTTTTACTCTTTACAGTGCAAGCATCGATTTTAGACGTCAGAATCTGACGTCTACAGCCGTCAGATTCTGACAACTAAAGTCGATCCCCACGCATTTCATTTCCAAAAATTAGCATAGGTGCTCTACCCTTGTCTATACAGTCATGACATTGTCAATCAACGAGAAACCAGGGTGGTGGGCTTAGGTATAATATCGCCGCCATTCTCAAAAGAATTCGATAAAAATAACGTCTCCACAACATTTTCTGATAAAATACAATTCGCGTTTTCCTACTCAAGAGTAACCATATAAAGGTCACTTCTAGGTCGTAGGTCATTTACCAGGTGACGACTCAGTTGCCCTAATAACGTTAAAACTACTCTATAAACACTATGTAGTGCCTTGGCAAACACGTGTCCGCATACTAAATAAGGTACTATAATGCTGTACTAAAGTGACCGTCGCTAAAGTTAGCGATGTTCCAAGATACTGGTTTACTGATCGTTCCTTTCGTATTGACGTTTTGCGATTTTTCCAAGTGCACCCTGTGCTCTGATATATAAAAAAGGTGATTAAATTGTTTTTGTCCAAATCCAATAAGGACTGTGCACGTGTTTTGCGAGCTTTAACGACGACCCCTAATGAGAATAATAACGCTTACAGCGCGGGAATCGACTTTAGTCGTCAGATTCTGACGTCTGTAGACGTCAGATTCTGACGTATAAATTCGATCCCCGCACTGCTGGAAAAAATATTTCTAATGGGCGTAGACCAATAACATAGGTATTCAAATGAATCGGAAAGAGCTGACGAAGACATTTATGATCATTTCAAATTGAAAAAATCCCGTTTGGTTGCGATGTTTTTTTACAAATTAATTCAGCGCTCTGAGGGTAATCAAGGAGGTTATAACCTCCTTGAGGTAATGCAGGGTTGGCTCATTATCTTTGCTGTGATCCTGACTTGCAAAAGTTATCAGTTACAAAAGACAGTAACTGCTAGGTTTAAAACGTTAGCAGCTACTGCTGTTTGTCTTTGCACACAAAGCTTTTATTGGTATGTGTCTTTGCGCTGCATGATTCTCTTCTGCCATCGAGTAATGGCATACTGTCGCCATGCAAAGACAAACAACAGTAACTGTTTACTTACAAGTTAGCAGTTACTACTGTTTGTCTTTGCACACAACGACAAACAACAGAACCTGCTAACTTTTAAGTAAGCAGTTACTGCTGTTTGTCTTTACGTAGCAGGATAATGCACTATCTAGATGAACACACCCTCTTTCTAATTGTTTTTATATCTAGAATTATTTGGTAATATTAATAATTGTATTATATGTACAGGGAGGTGCACAAAAGGAGATTAACAGCGCGGGAAACATTATGTATATTATCTATTACACCTTTACTTTCAAATATACTTACCGTGTATATACATTTTATCCTGGATGTCAAATGTAGTAAGGGTGCTGGTCACCTGTATTTGACATCCTAATGTACACAATTTTATTTACGATATTTGTACGATTATCGTATATATTTGTGTATATAAAGCCTAATCAATAAATGAATAAAAATAACTGTTTACTTCAGAAGTAAGCAGTTACTGTTGGTAACCGCAATATAACAGTAGGACCTATGATGTACTATGAAGACAAAGCCAGAGATAAAATAGCTACCTACTATGTACAATAAGGATCCAGGGGTGCATATTACAAAGAATCCTAACTTTGATTATATCTTAACTTTCTCTTATTTCCTTTACAAAAGTTAGGATCAATCCTAACTTTTTAATGGAAATAAGAGAGAGTTGAGATAGGATCAAAGTTAGGATTCTTTGTAATATGCACCAGTAACTGCCTACTTGGGAAATCAGCCATTGCTGCTGTTTGACTTGACATGACAATTTACATGTACTATACTAAATCAAGTTGTTGACTCCTATGGTTAAGCAGAAGATCTGGTATGTGTACTGATCGAGGCAAGTGAACCAGAAGAACCGGGGTGCTAAGGAATTTGACCTTTCCTGGTCAACCGTGACCTCACTGACACCCAAGTTAACGAGTGGTGGTCACCTAGTGATGTTTCAATGCTGGGACAGCGTCGAGGATGCTGGGCCAGCATTGAGACTGCATTGGGTGAATGTTTTCTTTTTTCGAAATTCCTTCCTACATCTGCCCCATCCATCAAGGTGCTACTGCCACGTAGAACTACACGTTTAGAGGTTTGGGGTGAAGCCCCTGGTGCAGTGGTTAAAGCTGCTTGCTTAGAATGTCAGAGATCGCGGGTTCGAACCCCACTCTAGTCGTCAAGTTTCAAAAAAACAAAATGTTTCTTCCCAGTTCACTCGTAAAGATTTGATATTGTAGATAGACCCCGAGACCGAGAGGTAGCGTGCTCGACTTCAGACAGACACGGATCGAATTTCGAATCCTGTGTCTGGAGGGCAGTGTAATCTCATTCATCTCACCATTATCAGATGGTTTTTCTGGACCAGCTTAGCCTATATTTGCTTTACTCCAGTTTCTACGTTTTCCCATAGCGTTGTCTCTGCTGCTGTACATACTAATATGTATCTATTTTATATTTGGGTTTCGGATTACCTTGATTTTCAAGTATAGGAATTTGTGTATATCTTCCAAATATATTGTCAAAATAATAGACTGGCAATTTTACAAAAAAAACAGAAATAAAAAAGATAAAAAGATAAGCTCATTGAAATGACGGGCGGGGGCCCTAGGGTAGTGGTTAGCACCGCTGCCTTTCACGCCAGAGTCCGGGGTTCGGTTCCCGGTCTCGGCGGTTTGAAAGAAACAAAAATGTTTCTTCCCCATCCACGTGTGAAAGTTAGTATAGTGGGGAGCCTCCGTGACCGAGAGGTAGCGTGCTCGGCCTCAGACCGCCAGGGCTCGAATTTCGAATCCTGTGTCTGGAGGACAGTGTCATCTCAATCATCTCACCATCCTCAGGAGGTTCTCCTGGCCCAGTTTAGCCTATATGTGCACAAAGGTGGCCTAAAGCCCGATTCATTTCATTTCATTGAAATGACACTAAAATTTGAGTGTAGCTATTCTGTATATTTGTAAGCCTCGCTTTCAACTAACAACCCCTCTTGTATATATACATATCTATACATTAACGAACATAATATAATATTTCATGACAAATAAGTCAGAAATAACTTTTAATGTTGTCAACAATTAGGCTGTCTTGTCTGGCATGGGTGGTCTTAAATCTTAGTTTTCGTTTCTTTAATTATTCCATCGGGTATCATAGATATAATCAAAAGTGACGCGCGAAAAAAATCAGTTTTCAAACCACCTCAAATATAGGTTATTTTCCTTCTTCAAAGATGACATAAAATATAGCTTTCGGACAAACGACATGTTGTGTACTGCTTTACAAGGCCAAACGACTGTAACTGATTATTTGTAAAGTAACCGGTTGCTGCATTTTGATTTTGCACGTCATTTAGGCCCACTTTGCATGAACAGTCGATTTTAAAGTGGCCATAATAATTTCTTCGCGGCTGATTTTCACCACCACGTGACCTCTGCTTATCATAAGTCAGTTGAACCATAAGACAAACAGCAGTAACCGCTTACTTGAAAAGTAATAAATTACCGCTGTTTGTCTTTTTGATAGCGTTATTATCCTGCAAGGATATACAGCAGTATCTGCCCTAGCTCCTCTTGAGAAGTAAGCAGTTACGGCTGTTTTTCTTTGCATTGGGGTATTATACTGCCATTCAAATGCAGACAGAGGTAATTCAAATGCAGACAAAAGTAACTGCAAAATAGTTGCTGGTAGTTTTCTTTTCTTTGTGGTATTATACTATATGTTTTGTTGTATTTTATTCACAATTTCATTTTTGTACAATTATTGATGTATGTGTGTATGTAAAGCCTAATAATTAAATAAATATACTGCCGTTTAAATGCAAAATGATGTGACTATTTACAGTAATAGCAGTAATAAGCTGCTATTTGTCTTCGCACAAAGGCAAAATATACGCCGTGCGAAGTCAAAAGGCAGTATATGTTCACTTGACACAATACACAGTCGTCCGAAGGCAATCATCTCCTGTTATAATGGCAGAAAATGTCATTATAATCGGTTCATAACTCAAGATGATAGATTTGCCCTGGTGCGAGTTCACCGGGACGAAATCAACGGGGGACGAAATCAACGGGGGACGAAATCAACGGGACAAAATACGACATGACAGGTCAGGTGCGTGTTTGTGTTCGTGTAGCTTGACTCCTATAGAGCGAGGATCGACTTTATACGTCAGAATCTGACGTCTGTAGACGTCAGATTCCAATGATTATTAATCTCTGTGTTTATGAGGCGGGCACTCGACGTATGGACAAAAATTCACTTGCACATTTTCATGTTGTTAGGAATGTGATTTTTTTTTTTTTTCAAAAAACACTAGTTCTAGAATTTTTAGGAAAAAAAATTAAGTTGACTGTGGCGGCCATTTTGAATTTTGGTAGCATCTTTAATAACGCACATGCTCGTCAAATGTTGTCAGGAATGTGATTTTTATTTTTTTTATTTTGAACACTAGTTTTTGCGCTCACAAAACCGTGACGTGTCCGAGCGTGACTAAAACCACCTTTTCCTACAAAAACAAGTAGTTTTCACCTGCTTGAAGTTGTGGGTCGTGGTAGCGAGACACAACTGAATGATGTGGGAGGAATCCAGAAATGAAAACTTAGTGGGTAGAATTCAATCTTGTGTGACGCTGTGGAGGTATCCCTATATTGTTCGTAGTGGTGTAAACATACGGAATCGTCTATGATACTTCGCGCATGCGTGATGGGGGGTGTGAATTCTGTGTTTTAACCCTTAGAGCACTGATGTCGACTACAGTAGACATTCTGTGTTTAACCCTTAGAGCACTGATGTCGACTACAGTAGACACCCTGTGTTTAACCCTTAAAGCACTGATGTCGAGTACAGTAGACATTATGTGTTTTTATTAGCACACGTATAACCAATTTTTAAAAGTAAAATATGTTTTCAATTTTGAAACGTCGATATATGCTAGGACTTACATTTCGCAAATCACCCAAATTTTCTGTCACTTGAAGTTGTGGGTCGCGGTAGCGAGACACAACTTCAAGTGACTGAAAATTTAAATTGAATAGCTCAGTGCTCTAAGGTCAGGCCCGTAGCCAGGGTCGGAAATCAGACGAGGCGAGGCCCGGTGGCCGAGCCAAAATGTCTGATATCTCAAAATTTCTGAGAATTTTCAGTGAGGAAAAATAAAAATTTGGAGAAGACAGACGAGGCAACTGCCCCGTCTGCCTCATGCTGGCTACGGGCCTGAAGGTTATTGTTGTCGATGTGTATTATTCATTGTGGCAAACTTTTCAGTGGTTATATGGCTCTCTTGGACAAACAGTGTATGTGTATATAACTCAGGGTATGCTTACAATACGGAGTGCATATATATGCGCTGTGTTTATTGAAGACAAACTCAAGAGACATTCTTCAAACATAATTTTATTTAGATAAGATAAGATAAGATGAGCTTTTATTTTTTTTCAACCTCTTCACCTAAATTTGTCATCATTCCAAGCTGGAATTTTGTCAGAAATTGCAACTTCAACTAAAGAAAAATTAAAATGTAAATCGAAGAAAAAGTAAAATAATTTAAATTATACAAATATGTATCCTGTGTTTATTGAAGACAAGCTTCCACATATTTTTCAACCTCTTCACCTGAATTTGTTAGCATTTGAATCTGCAATCGCTCACACAATTGCAGCTTTAAATGATGGAAAATTATAATATGAACCGAAGAAAAATTATGATAAAATAAAATATCATGACCGATTTTCAAACACCGATAGCAAGTGTATAATACTCGTAAAGCATGCGCATATCCGTTTCGACTGTATAATTGTCATCAATAAGTCGTAAAAAATGCCTGTAGCGCAATGAAAGTGTCCTTACAAAACCACTCGTGTTTATTTATAGTGTGAGTGGGCAAATAGAAGTGGTGGGTAATCCTGGGTTTCGATACACCCCTAGCTTAACATCCCTCTTCGCTACGTGATCTTGGCTGGCTGGACTTGGTGCTTCAAAGTGATTTATTTTCATGAAAGAAATACTCAAGGCTTGAAACAGCAAGTGCTTGAAACATTTGATATTCAACCACAGAGCGCCTGCTCAAATGACTTCGGTCTTGAGTTTAAATTCAAGTCAGTCATTGATTGGTTGAGATTGTATCACGTGCTGATAGTCAAGACAAAAATTAGATTTAATTCTTTCAGTGCGGGGACAGACTTTAGACGTCATAATCTGACGTCTGTAGACGTCAGATTCTGATGTCTAAAGTCGATCCCCGCACTGTAAGGGACAAATACGGAGATACTTAGCTGGGTGGTTTGGTGAAAGCGGGCCTGGTCTTAAATTTCGACAAACAATGCATGGAATATTTTACACAAGTTACAGCTCATGTGGTGTGATAATGTCTTTGGACATGTATAATAAATGTAATATTAATCATCATGATTGTGATTTAGCTATGTATTATTTATTTCAAGATAGGGAAACTGTATAGTAATAATATAGCACATAATTATGTATTATAATAACTATTTACATGTCTATTAAATGTAATACCTTTAAGTTATCATGATACAGGTATGTGTTATTTATTTTACAACATGGAATCTTTTATGTGGTGATAATGTAAAGTAACACATTATTATGTGTTATAATACCCATGTACACTTGTAATAATTATGTATTTATTATTCTATATGTATAAAAGAGAGTTGCAAGCATGGTAATTGAAACTCAGTTTTAAAATATCACTAGACGATAATATATCCGTCACACAGAAGTTGTTTGTAGCTTGTGGCTGTGATCCTATACAATAATGCATGTTTTATAAACGACCATGACCTCATTCAAACCGAATCATAAAAAATATGACGTCCTTGTTTGAAATATAAAGTACTCGTACTTGAAAATTGCCCTGCGACGCTGGCCAAACATAAAGACTTTCAGTGCGGGGACCGACTTCAGACGTCAGAATCCGACGTCTGAAGTTGATCCCCGCACTGAAAGAGTAAATATTCATAATGGCCGTAGACCCATAACTACGTCAGAATCTGATGTCTATAGACGTCAGATTAAAGTCGATCGATCCCCGTACTGGAAGAGTAAAATATTTCTAATGGTCGTAGACCCATAACATAGGTATTCAAATGAATCAGAAAGAGCTAACAAAGACATTTATGGTGATTTCAAATTGAAAAAAACACTTTTGATGTCCATGTTTTTTTTAAATTTCAGCGCTTCAAGGGTTAAGCTAGAGAATCAAAACTGTAATAAATAACTGGTAACCTGCAGGATTTTACTGTCACTTATGTCTCACTTTAAACCCTTAAAGCGCTTAATTATTTTGTGAAAAACATCGCAACCAGAGGGTTTTTTCCATTTGAAATCACCATAAATTTCTTAGTCAGATCTTTCTGATTCATTTGAATACCTATGTTATGGGTCCACGGTTACTATTAACATTTTCGCTCTTACAGTGCCGGGGATCGACTTTAGACGTCAGAATTTGACGACTAAAGTTGATCCCCGCGCTGTAAGGGTTAAAGCTAGAATGACAAGGGCAATTTCTAGCTTTAAATGACGAGAAAATTGTTATTACTTACTTTTGAACTAAACAATATTCTTTCACGAAATTTGTGAGTAGATGCCAAATGGTTTGACAATACTTACTGCTTGCAAAACCTGGTTGTGAATTGACTGAGATAATCAGTGGAATCCTGGCTGGCATTTAGGAAAATCCCCAGCCCTTGGATGCTTGCTGTGATTTAACGAGGCAGAGCGTTATGATGTGATTACCGTCTGTACGTCATAATCAGTCTGTTACGATTCAACATTGCCTACGCGTCATAATCAGACGTAATCAACGCCAATTCACACAGATCATAAAAGCTCCTTGAGTTTTCGTTAAATTGGAGCTGGGAATTGCTTAGGCAATTCCCAGTTTCAAATGAATGAAAACTAATTACATTGCTGACAAACATTCGACTCTTAGTATGAATACATTTAAATCTGGACTGAAGAAAATACAAAAAACGAGACCACCGGTTTAAAATATGAAGAACCGCTTGCTTTAAAAATGTTTTTTTGTCAAGTTATCTATTTTCTATATATTGTATCAGAATAAAACATATGTATTATGTGTATTTCTGGTTGTATATATGAGCATGACACTCTTACCATGTACTTTTGTAGCTATATACTATATGTATTTGATTGTTTTTTTTTTCATATTTTGTATATATTCACTACAGTGATCATATGCAAAATAGCCGACTGCTAACAATGTACACCCTGTATAGAAATGTTTAAATAAATAAAATAAAAAAATAAATGAATTATATGATTTTCATGACCACCTACCGCAACCTAAGTAAGCTGGATACTATTTGACGTGCATTACAATCCCTCGTCACCGGAATTTACCCAGCCCCGTCACCTATGCCGAAAAAACAATAGGGATTGCAGTGCAAAATTGCAGTGCGAAATCAAAAGGCAGTATCTGCTTACTTTAAAAGTGAGCAGATACGGCCCTTTGGCTTTGCGGAGCGATACACGCGTCACTTGTTCTTAAGACAGATAAATGTCCCCTCCACACCCACCCCTGGTGACAACGTAACGCGACGTTTATGTAAGCGGTGGTAAAACACGCTTTTTGGGAAAATATATTAGCAACACAGGAAGCACCTAATGGCTGGTTTCGCTTTCGCGAATTAAAAAACCACGCGAAAATTATTATTATAATAGCCCTACTAAAGAAAAATAAAAAATTTAAACACGCGAAAATTATCAGATTTACAGTATTTAGGTGACAAGTCGTTGGCGCGTAGTAGCTGTTGGCCAAACATTTCAACACAAAATATCAGTATTTGACAATCAAAATTAGAAACTAGGGTGGTGCCTCAAGTTGATTAAATTATTGTTATTCGGAGTGAAATGAAAGTTTAAAAATGAAGATTTACAAATATTTGGTCTCTAATTAAACACATATGCGACGTCAGGATAGAAATTAAGTTTAGTCAATATAGAGTAAATATGACGTCATTCACAAACAAATTATATTTTTGTTTTCTCATCAAGTTTATATCGTCTTAGATTTTTAGTTTATAACGAGATATAGGCATATAGTCATTATAGGCCTGTTGGATGCAAATGCACCAAATCAGTCCAGAAATGCAGCGAAATTTTCTGATACTAATAAACGTTGTAACCCTTTTCTCAAGGCTGATTGATTGATTTGAGAGGGAGCAGACGTACATTTTTCTGCTCCAGGATTTCTCATATAATATAATGTTTTAATCATCATGTGTGAGTAATAATGTGTGCCAGAATGTTTATTTAAGGATATTGGAGTGGACAAGCACAGTTTCAGTGCGTAGATGATCCTATTGTGGGAGAAAAATGAGATTTATTAATATCCTTTGTTGAGAATTTGTATGTACAGCTGTACGCTCGAGATATTAAGTCAGCTCCACGCACACAACAACACACTAATCCGGGAGGGTTGAGCCTTCACTGAGCTGATCAGCAGTGTCAACGACCGTCAGCTGTTTGTGACTAGGCCTACCTGGTCTAATACTTTTTCCTTAGACTAGTATATTGTATCAGCAACCACAACAATGGGAGACAGTCAAAAGACAGGGTCCCATAAGAAAGATAAAGCTAATAGACAACCAGATAAAAAAACAAGAACATTCCTTGAGAGACAGTCTTCTGGTGACGATGAAGTGTTCGTGAATATCGGGATGTCGGAGTTGAGAGCAACAATTAACGAGTCGGTTGATACCACCATCCGAAAAGCCCTGGCCGACCTAAAAAATGAAATCTTAGATAGTGTTACGGCAAAGCTGACCGCTCTTGAGGCACAGCTGGATATCATCAGTGGTGAGAATGATTTGATGAGACGTGAAAATACTGATTTGAAAAAGCGTATGAAGGAAAATGAAGATAGACTGTCAGAAATTACCAAAAATGAAAACAGCAACCTGGCCTCGTGGAAAGAAACTATGCGTTGGTGTAACGAAAATGAGCAATATGGACGCAGATGGTGTTTGAGGATACATGGCCACCAAGTGCAGGAAAACGAAGATGTTAAAAAGGAAGTTGTAGGCATCATCCACCAAAAACTACAACTTAAATCAATAAATGAAAAAGACATTGAAGCCTCTCATCGCATTGGTCGGGCTCGCGATGACAAGCCACCAGCTATCATTGTTCGTTTTCATAATAGGGATATTAAACAGAGAGTGATAAGAGCACGTCGTGAGCTAAAGGGTTCAAAGTATGTTATAACGGAAGATTTGACCACTTTAAATCAACAACTTCTGAACCGTGCCAGATTCCACGACGGGGTTAATTCCGCGTGGTCGTGGAATGGTCATGTCTGGTGTATGACGAAGGCAGGACTTAAAATTAAGTTAAGGGTTTACGACGACCTGAATGTTGTACTAGCCAACGCACATCAGCAACGTGGACGTGACTATCAGAGACCACCACCCCCACAGTTGAAACAACGGCATTTCGGTGCCTCCCCGGAGAGACCGCCACAGCCTGTTAGGCCTACTGCCAACAACAACACAGCACAGTCTAATAACACCTCTACATCTGACACTGCTGCGGTCACTGCTGTTGCTGGTAACGATATTATCAACTGATTATCACTTGATTCCACCAACGAACAATGAACAATTAAGAGGTATAGTAAACCTTAAACTCCTGGTTGAACACATATCTTAGTTTGTTATTTTTGTTAGTTTATTTTAAGCTATACACAAAATAATAATGTTATCGTTGTTTGTTTCAAAATTATTAAGCAATTCACTGTCATTGATTCCAATCTGATTGAGCCTTATAGTGACATTCAAGCTGGTCACTATTTTTTGCATGTTCGCACTATTTATATATATGTGTGTGTATATATGTATACGTATGTATATGTATGTTTATTTATATATAAACATACTTAACAATTACTGTTTGTAATAAGCTTGATTTTGTGTAAATCACGCCCTGGCCTAGGTTCTTGCTTAACCATGTTAAATCACCTGTGCATTGATAACTATCTTGCTTATTTCGTAAACCTTACGAACCATGTCAATGTGACGATTTTAACATCATTGTAAAACACTCGAATGAATGAACATATTGATTGCAATGACTTTAAATATCCCAATATCATAAAAAATAATGCTTCGGAATTTATAAACGTAGAAAAATAATGCTTCGGAATTTATAAACGTAGTCTTAATTCTTTATTTACATGTCTTATAATTTTGTTGCTCAAAATGTTAAATGTTGTTTTCCTTACTATTTGTTGTTGAGATACACCACTGATTTTATTAAGGTTAGACAATTCTCACAGTTTAAAATAACAATGCATCCTGTTTAATTTGATTGAAAGTAGTCTTTCCTGTCTTAATATCCACTTCTCCAATTATATTTTTACCGCCAAGATGTAGCAGTTTCTTATTAATTTTCCAACCAATGTCAGGTAATTGCTGTTTTTGTGTTCTCATTTCCATATATCAGTATATTCTAACTTAACTTTCACAAATCTGGTGATTAAAGCGTTAACTCTCCCTCCCCCTTCTCGACGAAGGGGGGGGGGGCGTGTGAGTTGACTGTTTGTTCAGCCGGGGAGGTCTCAACCCAATCAGCTTGTTACGTGGTTACCTGGTTACTCATGTACAGGGTTTATGTACACCTGTATCTCTCCCCACCCTCACCAATGCTCTCTGACACCCATGAATGTCTCACTCAACTCACACCATCGTCCAGAACCGTATGCCCTCTCTGTTGTACATTTATTTGAACTGTATATACTGTGAACTCCCATTGATAAATTATTGTGCATATATTTTTTACACTATAATAATAAGTTTTTGTATTGATTGTAGTTTGTTGACTCGTTTAGCTCATGTAATTAACTTCTCAATGAAACTCAATGTAACTTATAAACACTATATTTGATTGTAAATATATTGATTCGATAATGTTAATACACATTCTGGCACACGACTCACGTCAGTGGTCCATAGTTGATCCACTGACATGTTCTGCACACTTCACTTTTTCCTAGCTTCTTTTTTATGTTTTTATTTTTCTAATTTTTCAATTATTTGTTCCATTTTTTCTAGCTTTTCTGTTGTCCCAACCTTGTTAAACATGGTAACAGTTGTTGTACCTATGAGCACACATATTTATCTACATTGCATGAATAGATTGCATAGCTTGTCACTAGTATTATATTTTTTTAAATTTTACCATGTCAACTGAAGAATATGTATTAAGGAAGTATGGAGGAGTCAACAATAACTCCTTAAATCAAGTGTTAAATCTAGTAAATAATAATGATCGTGATAAAAGTAAAAAAGAAGATTTTAACATTATTAAGCACTCTCCTTACGTTAATAATAATGAATTCATATCTTTTTGTATAGAACGAAGAAAACATTTCACTATTTTAAGTCTTAATATTCAATCCATACACGCCAAATTCGACCAATTACAGATATTATTAAATGAATTAAAACAGCACCAATTTGAATTTAGCGCTATTTGTCTCCAAGAAACCTGGCTGTCCGACGATTCAGATCTAAGATTAATACAAATTCCTGGCTATAATATGATTTCACAGGGATCAATATGCACCTCTCATGGAGGTCTAGCTATATACTTAAATGAACTTTATAAACACAAATTATTACCTTTATACAAAAAAAACACTACTTGGGAAGGTCTCTTTATTGAAATAGAAAATTTAAACGAAAAAATTATTCTAGGAAACGTATACAGGCCCCCACGCGAAAGAAATGAGAACTACCAATCCTTCATAAATGAATTAGTCCCTATTTTCAATAAATTAGCTAATAACAAATGCGAAATAGTTCTAACAGGTGACTTAATATAAACTTACTTAAAGTAAACCAAAAACCTATTTTTAATGAATTTTTTGACACCATAACATCACATAGTTTTTACCCCCATATTACTCTTCCAACGAGATTATCCGAGAAGTCAGGTTCACTCATAGACAATTTCTTTTGTAAGTTAACTTACAATCTCATAGATACATCAGCCTGCATATTAACTAGTAACATATCAGATCATTTTCCCTATCTACTTTCCATAAACATTAATCATACTCAAACACCGGTTATTAAATACATCTATGTAAATAACATTTCGTCTGATTCTCTAAATAATTTCAAAACCGAAATAAGATCAGCAAATCTGAATGAAAAAATTAGTGCAGATTTAACTTCAGACCCCAATACAAATTATCGTATAATTGAGAACGTTTTAACTAAAGCAAAACAAAACAACTTATCCCGCAAGAAAGTAAAATTTAATAAATTTAAACACGCAAAATCAGAGTGGATCACAGCTGGAATTATAAAATCAATTAAAAGACGTGACACATTGTACCGAGATCTTAAAAACACTCCTACTAACTCGCTTGACTATGAGCAAAGAAAAATAAATCTCCGTACGCTTAACGTTATCTTAAAAAGAAGTATTTTCATCGCGAAGAAAACTTATTACCATTCTCTCTTTACTAAATACGCATTTAACATTAAAAAAACATGGTCAGCTATAAAAAATATTTTAAGTACAAAAAAGACAATTTCGCCCGACAAAATGTTAATAGATAATAATATAACTAGTAAGACTCAAACCATTGTGAATCACTTCAATCAGTATTTTGTCAACATTGGTCACACTCTGGCTTCAAAACTCAACGATGTTGAACCAGATTCACATAAAAAATATTTGAAGAGCCCAACTTCCAAATTATTTTCATTTCAACTAGTTACCGAAGACGCCATATCCAAAATTTTTGATAATATTCCTCACAAAAACAGTACAGGTGTAGACGATATATCAACTTTCTTAATAAAATCTGTTAAATTCGATTTAATAAAAGCTGTGACAACAACAGTAAACCAATCACTAACCACAGGCATTTTCCCAGACAATCTTAAATTAGCAAAAGTCATTCCTCTTTTCAAAAAAGGTGATCCTACCTCTATAAATAATTATCGACCAATATCTCTTTTACCAGCACTGTCAAAGATATTTGAACGTGTAATTTACAACCAAATAAATAACTATTTTACATTAAACAATCTTTATTATGAAGGACAATACGGCTTTCGTAGTAAACATTCTACTGAATTGGCTGCCCTTGACATCATCGACACTATTACAAGTAGAATGGAAAAAGGCAATATACCGATAACCATATATTTGGACTTATCCAAAGCATTTGATACCCTAAACCATACAATTTTACTAGACAAACTTAAATTTTACGGTATCCAAGGTAGCTCACTAAACTTAATCGAAAATTACTTAAAAAATCGAAAACAATGCGTCGAAATAAATAATATTAGATCAGCCTTCACAAATATTTTAACTGGAGTCCCACAAGGATCGATTTTAGGTCCGCTTTTATTCATAATCTATATGAATGATATACCTTTTGCTAGCACTATTTTTAAAACTATTATTTACGCAGATGACACCACACTTTTAGCCAATTTAAGTGACTTCTATTTTAAAAATAACACAAAAGTAAACATAAAAATGTTGAATAACGAATTGGACAAAATTAGGCTATGGTTAAGGGCAAACAAACTTACTTTAAATACACAGAAATCTAAATTTATGTTATTTTATCAGCCCAAAAAACGCTTAGAAATTCCAAAGATAGAAATAAACAATGAAAAAATTGAGTGTGTTGAACAATTTGATTTTCTAGGACTAATTTTGCACAAACATCTAATTTGGAAAAGTCATGTGACCAAAGTAGCAAATAAAATTTCAAAAACTATAGGAATAATTAATAAATTAAAATACCAGCTCCCTCAAACAACACTCCTAACAATTTACAATTCTCTTATCCTCCCGCATCTTAATTATTGTTTACTGGCATGGGGACACGACTCTAAGCGTATCCACAAATTGCAAAAAAAGGCTATTCGAATAATAGACAAAAGTCATTTCTTTTCTCATACTGATCCCATATTTAAGAAGCTTAACGTATTAAAAATATATGACCTACATTATGTTCAACAGCTAAAATTTTATTTTAAATATACAAATAATTGTCTTCCTGTGTATTTTCAAAATTTTACTTTCCAAACTGGTTTAGAAACTCACAATTACAATACTAGAGGATGCACTAATTTGCGAAACCCCATAGTTAAACACGAATTCTCACGTAAATGCATTAGATATCAATTACCCATTGTCATTAACAATACACCTTTAATAATATTAAATAAAGCAACTACACACAGTATGACTGGTTTCACTGAATACATTAAAAAATTCTGTATTAGTAAATATAATACTGTATGTAATATAAATCACTGTTATATATGTAACATGTTGAATCAAAATTGATTTTAATGTTATTTAGCATGTTAAACCATATTTCATTTTACTCTTTCATAATTTCCTTTTTCGCTCTGATGGTACCAAAGGGTCGGGTCTGCCGACCTTTTGTTTCCATTGGAGCTGAGTAAAGTGCTTTGTTTCATTCTTCCTTGTTGAGCCAAAGGGCAGCATCCGCTTACTTTACAAGTGTGCAGTTGCTGCCTTTTGGCTCTGCACAAGCTGTATTGGCATAATATTATTTTATTATTATTATGATATCATGACAAGCTAGTTTACATTTTTGTTGGGACGACCGTCTCATTATCATTTTGCTATATATTTGAAATATATCTGTATAAATCAATCTACATTTTTGCATGTTTGTAGATATTTATTATGTAATCACTGGTACAATATCGTTTTCATTATAATCTTTGACCCTTTTGCAACTTGAATATCTTGAAATTATGTTTTCTTGTGTGAAAGGTGGCCATAGTGGTAGCGGCATTTCTTTGTCCTAACTATGGTCTCCTGACTTTTATTTGTTATTTGTACTTTTCACTTTATTTGTAATTAATTATGTTTTGGTCAAATAATTTATTTTCTTCTTCTTCATCCGTTAAAAATAGATATGACGCAAAAACGCATGCATTACTAGGAGTGAAGATTGTCACATGCAAAACACTTTGAGCTCTAGTGTCAATATTAACTTTTTCAGTGCGGGGACCGTCTCTAGACGTCAGAATCTGACGTCTGTAGACGTCAGATTCTGCCGTATAACGACTGCCCCCACACTAAAAGAATTAAAATATTTATATTGGTCGTAGACCCATAACATAGGTATTCTAATGAATCAGAAAGAGCTAACAGGACATTTATGATGATTACAAATTGAAAAAAACCTTCGGTCTCCATGGTTTTTACAAAAATATTTCAGCGTTGAAAGGCCTATGAACCACACAGCATATCTTGAATAAAAATCATTGGATGAAATAAAGAGGTTCAGTTTTAATTTTTGTGATATTATAATTGGGTAGTTCATAAAATCATTGGTTAAAAAAACTATCTATCAAATGCAATTTGGCAAAGATCTGTTTACGATGGAAAATATATGTTTACAAAAACTGAAAAATATCTGTTTACAAAAGGGTTTTCTATTTGAAATCATCGTAAATGTCTTCCTCTTCATTGGAATACTTATGTATGCGTCTACGGCCCTTCTAAATATTTTCATTCTTACAGTGCGGGGACCGTCTTTAGACGTCAGAATCTGGCGTCTACAATCGTCAGAATCTGACGTCTAAAGTCGATCCCCGCACTAAGCACTGGGCTAAGCATTAAACATAACTATAATAAATTGTTTTTAATTTGTCGTATCAGCCGATTAAATCGCATGTTATTCGGAAGAAATGAGTGTTTCAAAATGAAGAATTACAAATATTTGGTCTCTGATTAAACAAATTATGATACGAGTTCTTTTTATCCACTTGAAGTTGTTGGTTGAGTCAGCGGGAAACAGCTTCAAATGGGCGAAAAATGAAATGAGATATATTAGTCGTAAAATGAAAAATACTAACTAAGTAAAAACCTACTAACTACTTACCAAAATTCTGGTGTAGTATCGAAAATACCAAATTCCAATAAAGACAAACTTTTAGAATGGCCCACAGTGGAAAACATAAGTGTAATTTAGTTATTTTTCAGTTATGATTCATTGCCTGGCGTTAAACGAATGACACGTTAAAACACGCCACAGTGGAGAGCTTTATTAAGAAAAACATGTCCCCTCCCCCCCCCCCCCCCCCCCCGGGCGAACAGAAAAAGATCAGCTCCATGTGACACGGAGCACGCAGTGACTGGTTGTGGCATGGTCACGGATCAATGATTGACACAGGAATGCAACGGCAAAAAGCGTTATCTACTTGAAAGATCAGCAGTCCTATTAGCCGATTACATCATTTGGTATTCCCAAAAAGATGTGTGTTTCAAAATGAAGATAAACAACTATGAGTCATTTTTGCTGCCCAATTGAAAAGTAAGCAGTTACTGCTGTTTGTCTTTGCACGGCGGTCAGTATACCAGTACTCGGTGACAGAAGAGAATCCTGCAGCTCAAAGGCAAACAGCAGTAACTGCTCACTTGAAAAGTGAGCAGTTACTGCTGTTTGTCTTTGCGCGGCGGTCAGTATGCCAGTACTCGAAGACAGGAGAGAATCCTGCAGGTCAAAGACAAACAGCAGTAACAGCTTACTTTTCAAGTAAGGTGTTACTGCTGTTTGTCTTTGCACGGCGGTCAGTAGGTATGCCAGTACTCGATGACAAAGGAGAATCCTGCAGCTCAAAGACAAACAGCAGTAACTGTAAGTTACTGCTGTTTGTCCTTGCAGTACATAACCTGATGATTGGGCCAGATGACTGTCCTGTAAAGTACAGTATGTGCAGTCATGCGTGAATGATAAGGGCTCACCTAGCGTATTGAACATTATCAGCTTATCAGCTTTGGTTGACGGGAACAGGTCGAGACGACCTCTACAATGCCTGTCAGCCATATTAGTGAATTAAAATTATATAATAAAAAGAATATGCCAGTATAATATAAAACAGCAAGCACAGACGTCGACCCATTGTTGGTTTAAGCCAACATTGTCTCGAAATTCCTGTCTAAACGTGGCACCATCGATGCTTCTGTGGTAGCGCATTGTTTCCTTTGTCCAAGCCAGTAGGTGAAATATGCATAGTTTGAATATGACAGATATTATAGATATACGACATTGTTGGCCCAATCAAGGATTTTTGGCCCAGGTATGGTATTCTACACCTCAATTTATATAAACTGAGAAATAACTTAATAGCTGAATGACGGTGGTGATTGGCTGATCGCGTCATGTGACAGACTGAGCCACTCTTTCATTCTTCGGGGGTAGAATACCATACTTGGTCTGGATTCTTTGGCAAGTCGTTAGACTAAGTTAGGAATATTCACTCCTTGATCCCAACCGAACCAATACTTGAACATGTTGAATGCAAGAATAATCTACTGCCCGGCCAACATATGATGATTTTGTTTGACAGACGAATAATTTATTGCAACACGTGTGCCATATAGAAGCAATAATCCATGACAAAATTTGAAGCAGAAATATTTTGGTGCGGGAAGCAGACTGATGAAGAGACGGCTGTTATTATTGGCAACGCCTTTTAATTTTATTTATGTTATCGAAATAAACAGTATTTTTACATGATTTTAATTATGTGATATCAATAATCACGTATATTGTCGTGAGTTAATCAAATGAACAAGCTTGTATATACATGCACATAGCCTATATCTCATTTCTATGACAATATTAAATCCATAATGACTGTACTTTATGTCAATAAAATATCTGTGCGTCTGTCTATCCAAATAAATAACCTATCATTTTCTAAAGTAAATTATCTTTTAGACTTTACTAATGTGTATTTCAAATAATATGCAGAGGTCAAATTAACGAGGCTAAGTACAGCGTCCATGATATTCTACCAATAAAGTAGACAGTCCATGGTGATTTGAAGTTCATATTGATTTGGGGTGATACAGTGCTGGCAAGGGGGGGGAGGGGGGGGCGTCACCCATCCGTGACTGTGTGCACAGCAAACAATGCCTTACACCTGAGCGACTGCAATCAATACGCAAAGGTTGTCTCAGTGTCGGGCCAACGTCGAAGACACTGAGACAACCTTTGCCCAGAGTCTGAAGTGGAGACCTTATGGTCTTGTATTATAAGCCAGTCTGGACAGATCCTAAGAGACAAAGACACCCGTGTCCTGACGACGCGGTGCGTGTAACCACCATATGGACGTCCTAATATGGACTAACAGAGACTATCAAGGTCGATATACTGCTCTCTACAAAGCCAGGTGGTTTTGCACGGCAGCATATAGTCAGGTTCATATTAAATTCATTGACCAGGGTGAATTAATTTCGCGGATTTCTCAGTCAATTCTGAACCAATTTTGATCACATTTTGTACACAGTATTGTCTACTGTATTGTCTAGCCATGAGGCGACTACTCTGAAAATTTCGCAAAGTTTTAGAGTTTAGTTCAGAAGTGAGATCATTAATTTGACATGTAATGACATTCTGAGACGAAGTAAATGGGCTTTTAGAGGGCGACATCTTTTTTATTTACCACATGTTAAATATATTAAGTAGACAATATTTTGTCAATTGTAAACGCCGCATTGACTGAGGAATCAGTAAGAATCATTCACCACTATTAATGTAAATCCGATTATATTATAATTCATATTATTACATGTATCATACATATTATGGCAAAATTCATAAATACACCCTTTCATACTATGACGTTCGACAGACAAATATGTCCCGCGTTTCAGAGACTTCCGAGTCCAAACACGTTCAAGAACCATTTTGCATTTACATGAGTCAGCCCGGATGCCTTCATGTACGTCACGTAGACACCTCAAAACATGTAATATTTACGAGTGAGCAAGTGTGTAGCCAGTTGTTAACTTCTCAGTCATTTGAAGTTGTGTATTACAGTCGTGAGACGTCTTTAGGTGACAGACCACTCAAAATAAAGAGAATTGCTTAAAATTGTTTAAAATTGTTTAAAAAATTGTTTTAAAAATATCGGTCATTTGAAGTTGTGTAACGCGGTCGTGATACACAACTTTAGACAAAATAAAAGTGTCAGACAATTTAGATTAAAGATCTCAAAAACTCTAGTGGTTAAAACATTGGCAAAGACGGAGCACGTTTAACCCTTTAACCGCCAAATTATTCATTTTGAATTTTCACCCACTTGAAGTTCTGTCTCGCTGACGCGATCCACAACTTCAAGTGAGTGGAAATTATTCAGATTTCACAAAATGGGAGGTAAACTTTTTTCAAATCTTGCTGGTTGATGTCACATTTTATCTTTAACATTTTTAAAATGTGGTACTTGATGTGTTAATAACAAATGGAAACCCGAATATATGCGGCACCGACGGTTAAAGGACTAAGAAGGTTTTACACGTTAGGCCTACATGCATTTATGTCACAGCCATGCGTCTAGCAGGCCGGAGAGTGGGCATTCCTGGGCAATTATCCAAGATCAAAAAGAATTAGAAATCGATCACTCATCAGTAAGTACATGTAAGTGGTCGGCTCACAATACCCTCGTTAACCTTAACCCTTGAAGCGCTGAATTAATTTGTAAAAAAAAACATCGCAACCAAAGGGTTTTTTTTCACCTTGAAATCATCATAAATGTCTTGGTTAGCTCTTTCCGATTCATTTGAATACCTATGTTAGGGGCCTACGGCCATTAGAAATATTTTAATTCTTACAGTGCGGGGATCGATTTTAGACGTCAGAATCAGTTTCTGACGACTGAAGTCGATCCCCGCGTAGTGGATGAAGATGACTTGAAGTGGGTGTAAAATTAATGAAAATTGCCATGTATTGGTCAATCAGTTTCATGGTAATATTCATTCTAAAAGCCCTGGTGTAGGAAACAGAGATGTATCGTTTTGTATTGCTTTAATGTATCGTGAGGGCTTAACCCTTACAGCGCGGGAATCGACTTCAGTCGTCAGAATCTGACGTCTGTAGAGTGTAGACATCAGATTCTGACGTCTAAAGTCTATCCATGCAATGTAAATGTAAAAAATATTTGTAATGGCCGTAGACCCATATCATAGGTATTCAAATGAATCGGTAAGACCTGACCAAGACAGTTATGATGATTTCAAATCGAAAAAAACACTTTGACCTCCAAGGATTTCACAAAAAAAATTCAGCGCTTTAAGGGTTAAAGGGATAAATGAACAACTCGCCTCAAGATTCATTGGAAATGAACGCTACGTAAAACAACAAAGTATTATGTTAGACAAAGCGTCTTTATTTTGTTAGGTGATACCATATAATTAAACACTCAAATAAACAATTTGGTGACAGAAAGGAACCCCGTTTGTGACAATTGAAGGGCACGCCCATCACCTATTTTTTAAAGCTGTTGCAAAATTATATTTTACAGGTGCAGCAATAGTCGTTGAATATTAACATTACTGTTAAAATAGTTTGATTTGATAATATTCTGAAAGGAATATTTTTTGGATATGAAATGGAGTATCTGCCACTTGGTGAAGAAGCATATACACCCTTTAATATTAAAGAGAATGACATGTTTATGCACCAGGCTCGTCTGTGTTTTTATGACAACCGCGACTCAATCCACGTGGTGGGTTAATTAATCCATTCACCTTGTACAGGGTGAATGCCCTGCCTTACGCTTGTCGTGACGTGTTCCAACAAGAAAAATGTTGTGGTGCAAAAAAATCTATTATGCAAGTCACGATCACCAGTCTATCCCAGCTAACACGCTATACTGACCCTATGTAGGCGCGGTGCTGGACCAGATTCGCAGACGGGGACCCAGCATTGAACCAGCAATAGGTTAATGTATTATCATATGCAAAGTCAAAAGGCAGTAACTGCTTACTTTATAAGTGAGCTGTTACTGCCTTTTGGCTATGTAAGGCAGTAACTAACACGCTATACATCGATGCTGGGCCAGCGTTGTAGACTGTGGCCCAGCATTGAACCAGCAATGGGTAAATGTATTATCATATGCAAAGCCAAACTGCTTAATTTTAAAAGTCAGCAGTGACTGCCTTTTTGACTTAGCAAGGTAGTATTTGTTTACTGGGTAAGTCTGTTCGCATCAAGCAAACACGGGATATTGAGCCAATGTTGGTTTAATGTTGGCCCAGCGTTGAAAACGCTGGGCCAACATTGAATCAACATTGGTTTAAAATATGTGCTTTCTGGATATGTACTGGGCTGCATCATGGAAACGACAGTAGCTGCTTACTTCACGATAAATTAGATACTGTTGTTTGCTTCTGTATAATATCACTGATCAGTCAATATGACCAGGTGCGGGGGAATAGTCAAGCCTTTAACTGCTAGAGACGCATAACCTTTTAACTATAATTATACATTTAATTTGATAAGACGACATCTGGGCCACCAATATTTCTTTTTGACTTCAGTTCAGTTATCCAGATCTGAGCTGAAGTCAAAAAGAGCTCTAGTCGGATTCACACTGACCGTGGTGAATAATTTTCGTGGATTTTACTGGCAATTTTCAACCAATCGCCATGCAATTCTACAAGCACTATTTTCTAGCGATGGGGCAACCACCCCAAAAATGTCATTAAAAATATTGCATAGTTTAAAAGTTAGTATATTGAACAGGCCCTAGTAAATAAATAAATAAAATGTCGCCCTCTATAGACCCATTAACTTCGTCTCATAATTTCAACGGATTTTCAAATTATCTTACTTTGGAAATATCTATCAAAACCTCAGAGTAGTAGCGACGTGAATGCAAAATAGTGTATGCAAAAATTCATGAAAATTGGTTTAGAATCGACTGAGGAATCCGCGAAATTCATTCACCATGGTTAGTGAATTTAATGTGAATCTAACTATATTGTTTAATATTACACACAAATCATACACGAGGCAGAATGAGTGTGCAAAGGGTTAATCAGGTTGGTCTAAGGTTGCACCAAATTTGACACAACGGCCTCTCAATTTAAATAACTTTTTAAATAACTTCAGCATTGAGTTAAAGTGAGTCAAAAATCATTTTGTTACAGGTGTGGAATCGATTGCTAAAATGAAAAATCATGATAATTGATTATTAGGGTGTAGTTTTAGGATTAAGCTATTAATGAATTTACACATAGCTTAAGATTTTTAGATTTTTTAGAAATCATATGGGGTTAACCTTTTAATCTCCAAAGTATCAAGACATATCATGCTTTGGATAACAAAGCATTGATTTAAATATGGAATTGCCCAATCCATGCAAGCGTTCCAATCCTTAATATTTCATCATTTTGATTATGCTTAGGGTTTTTTTCATATCATGTTATTGTCATCTCAATATATGCAATCTGTTTTGTTAATCTATTAGCATATTACGTTATTACCTTACTTTTGACCTTAAATTTGTATTATATAATATATATTTACAATATTTGCGACTTTAACCTAATATCATTGTTTGTTTATATATCTCGACAAACACATTTCACGACTTTCAGTTGTTATTGATTCTTGTATGTATTTTATCAAATATATGTTTCAGATAGCCTTCTGTATATACATCTATATATATTATCAAATTAAAAAAGCTGTAAAAAACACTTTCATGCAGTGTCAATGAAACAGTAGCTTCCGTCCAGGAATGTATATTATATTTTCTGGTCTGGTGACTAAAATTGAGCAGGAAAACGCGGCCATAAATAATGAGGGTAAACTGCATTATACATTACACATGTATGCATTCAGTGAGATTATGCAGGGAATATAGTATTTCTATTTTCCTTGACTTATGGTATATGCCGCAATACACGCAACCGCTATACAACAGTCAACCTCATGTAACCCTTAAATCCCCAAGCTCGACAATAGTCGTTTTTAATCTGTTTTTTCAGCCGTTTGAAGCGCTGTTATTGGGAACGATATGAGGGTTTAAACAAAGATTTGCAAATGTTTGGTCGCAAAATAAAAAAAATATGACTAATTTTCATCAACTTGAAGTTGTGGGTCGCGTTAGTGAGACACAACTTCAAGTGGGTGGAATTTACATTAAGTTTATTCAGTTTTTGAAGGTTTACATTATACGCTTCTCTTCCCATTTAAGGGTGTATCTACCGTTACAACTTTACCATCTTACAAAAAACATTAATTGAGCAAAATATAGTGTTTTTTAAGTAGTCATATGATGCATATTTTAAACATCCTGTGCTTGTTTAAATATATACATGGCAACATGGCCATGTATATCTTTAAACAAGCTCAGGATTGGCAAGCTTGATTTTAAGTGTACATATCATGTCTGTTTACATGTGATTTTACAGAACCAACCATGCTACAAGTTGTGTGTACATGTATACATATTTTAGGAAAAGTAAGTACTGACTTTTAACTATATCAATAAAACATCTATCTATGCATCACATCGCAATGTGGACGCTATGAAAGTCATTTTGCCGCATTATACTTCAGTACTTAACTCTTACAGTGCGGGGATCGATTATATGACGTCAGAATCTGAAGACGCCAGATTCTGACGTCTAAAATCGATCGCCGCACTGTGAGAGTAAAAATACTTATGATGGCCGTAGACCCATAACATAGGTATTGAATAGAAACGGGAAGAGCTAACTAAGACATTTATGATGATTTAAAACTGATAGAACCTACGAAAATAATTCGGCGCTTTAAGCATCAAAGAACACGTGGTCAGCTGTATTGCCCTTGAGGTGGCTCAAGGTCAATACAGCTGTGGTAGGTCTACAATTTCCCACCCAGAATCATGATTGTATTGTGTCCCCAACCATTCCGTCCCACAGTGAGCATCATACACAGAATCAATGCCGGCTCAATGCTGAGTCAGCGTCGCAGGTTGTATGTTAAAGCCATGGTTAAACAGAGAGTTTTTTATTTTCTTTGGTAAACAATCCATCTTTGCGGAGTGCATGTGAAGCGTGTAAGGTTCATCTCAAGTCATGCTTGTAACTAGCCCTGGGTGAACCAACACCTAAACGTGTGGGCTGTGGATTGATATAGTCGTTTTACCATGAAGTATCAACCTTTTTCAACATGGCGGTGACTGAGAGGGATCTCAACCCCAATGTCAGAGAAATACCCATAATGTTTAAATGACGTTGCAATAAAATTAGCATAGCCTGCGATGGGGGTATAGGTTAAGTATTTCGTATTATAATAATATAAACCTTCTATCAACCTAGCTGATTCATGAAGGTTATGTAAAGGTAAAGGTAAAAATGCAGGTTTATAGTGTGATATCAAATATTTCATCCGACTTTTACATTTTTACTCCCTGGTCACTGGACCTGTTCATTCGTGTGCCATCTCAACTCCGCGGACAGCATACAGTCCTGCAGCCATTTCGGCGCATTGAACTGATCATACACATTGCCATCTCTGTCCCACCAGGTACTCATTTTCACCTGATGAAGCATTTGAGGGCTAAGTGATTTTCTCATGTACACAACATCGAAACAATGTCCCAATATTGAGAGGGGAGAAACATGATAATTCTCTGAAAATCGTGCACGTCAAAGATTGATCAGGCTTATATTAGCGGGATCGTAACGATATACTTTATAGTACAGTTTATTTGAATATATAAGTACACCTAAAAGCAGGTGACGCCACAAGGTAATGATATGTAAGTGCATGCTTCACGAACCAACAACCCAACATTATGCCAATGTCTGCTATCTGCTGTGATACGATTCTTGTAAACGAGAGACAAATATTCAGTACCGCCGTGCAAAGCCAAAAGGCCGTAACTCCTTACTTTTTAATTAAGCAGTTACTGCATTTAGCATTGCAAGGCAAGGCATGCATAACCTTCCATCGGTGTTGACTCGGTATAAGTTGAGTAAAGTGTCCTAAGTTGCGTAGAGTGTCCTAATGGAGTACACGGAGGACAGTTTTCAGGGAGTGTTCTGTATGCTATGGAAAGCATCAGCAACTTATTACTCTTTAAAGGGAATAGCAGGGGCAGATCCAGAGAGGTTATTTTTCCAAAATTAAATTGTCTCGACATTATTCAAAATTACCAAAATATCGGAATTTGACCCTTTAAATTTACTAGGGTAGTACCTCAATTTGAGGCACTACTCTAATAAATTTAGGGGGTCAACCCAGCAAACACAAAACATTTGTAAAACATTTGTACAACGTCGGCCCAACGTCTTCGACGTTAGCCCAACATTGTACAGATTTTATACAAATGTTTTGAGTTCGCAGTAAACACAAAACATTTATTTAACATTTATACAATAATGGACAAGTGTCGAAGACGTTGGGCCGTCGTTGTATAAAATGTATGTAAATGTTTTGTGTTTGCCAGTCATATATTAGTAGTTGACACGAATACAAAATCATTGGCTGACACCCACAATTTTTTAATCGGGACCCCCTCTTTTTTAAAGTTCTGGATCCCCCCCTCAATAGCCTACATCAACTAGTTATATTTTTGTTGCCAGGTCGACAGTCACTGAAATTCAACTTTTACTGCTAATTCTTAACCCCTTTAACCGCCAAATTATTCAATCTGAATTTTCACCCACTTGAAATTGTGTCTCGCTGACGCGATCCACAACTTCAAGTGAGTGAAAATTATTCAGATTTGACAAAATGGAGGTAAACTGTTTTAAAATATTGCTGATTGATGTCACATTTTATCTTTAACATGTTTAAAAGGTGGTGCTTAATGTGCTAATAAAAAATGAAAAACCCGAATATATGCGGCACCGGCGGTTAAAGGGTTAAAGCGCTGAGCTATTTATATAAACCTAGGGACCAAAGGGTTATCTTCAATTTGAAATCATCATAACAGTTTCTGATGACATATTTACATCTCATTGGAATAATGCCTTCACGTGACGATTTAGATTCAGGTCTGTATATGTGACTATCATTTGACCCCCATATTTATCATGAAATGTTGATTTCGGTGTACATTTGCCACCAGCATAAATAAAACGTTTTCTATAATCCTAATGCTGACAAATGAAATGAAATGAATGGGGTTTTCGACCTCCTTTGTACACATATAGGCCAACATGGGCTAGAAGAACCTCCTGAGAATGGTGAGATGACACTGCCTTCCAAATTCGAGCCCTGACGGTCTGACGCCGAGCACGCTACCTCTCGGTCACGGCCGGTTCCTCACAATATTGAATCATCACGAGAGAGCGGGGGAAAGACATTTTTGTTTTGTTTTCAACTTAAAGGCCAGAGTGGGGCTCGAACCCTAACTCTGACACTATGCTATATATTTGCGTCTAAGTTGAGACTATGTATGTTATTTTTCAGTACACGACAGTTTTCTGAAAGGCTTACTGTATAAAATACCCGCATGATGTTGATACAGTGTTATTTGTGCTAATAAGCTAACATTTAATGTTCTGTGTGTGTTGGGAGGGGGGGGGGCTTGTCAGATTAACAATATCTAGATGAAATTAATTACCAAATGAACGGGTAGAGTATTACTTACAATCTGCTCAGTGACCGCAACTCTATTTGTTAAAACCTTTTCAAGCCTGACTTTACATTGTCATCTTTATTCACTACAAGCCGGCAATTCTCCACTTGCGGTGGATAAAAATGAATTGAAGTAAAAGTGAAGAAGTAAAGAAAATCACCATATATTGGTGAGCCAGTTTTATAGAAATACTCATTCTAAAACCCTTGGTTTCAGTAAAATTAAGTCTGTTTTCAGTGATGTAAAATGGATGCTTTAATGCATCGTGGGGGCTTAAAGGGTTAAAAGTACGCTTCACATTGTTCTAACATGTTCTACACTTTTTATTTTTTAAATGTTAGTGTTTTTTGTATGAAACATTATTGTTTTACTTTTATATAATTTCAGGTGATGCGGGGACAGGTGTGATAGGGGTATTATGGGATTGATTCTCGTTAACCCTTTCACCGCGAGGACCGACATTAGACGTCAGAATCTGACGTCAAAAGTCTATCCCCGCACTGAACATGATGAAAGAGTAGAATATTTAAAATGGACGTAGACCAGTAACATAGGTAATCAAATGAAGCAGGAATTCCCAGCAGACACAAAACATCGTAACAATGTTGGTTTAATGTTGGGCCACCGTCTGCGACGCTGGCCCAACATTAAACCAGCATTCTTTTGATGTGTCGTATTTGATGGGAAGAGTTAATTACGACATTAGTGATGATTTCAAATTGAAAAAACCCCATTGGTCTCCATTGTTTATGTAGAATATTTCAGTGCTGTAAGGGCGGCTGCCCCTGCGTCTGATGGAATGTCAGAGAGTACAGTTATTGTGTGAACTGAGCATAAAACACACCACTACATTATTTTCTTTGTCCGACCACTACATTCTAAGCCGGGAATAAAGGGAGAGTTATTGTTGATCAAGTACAGACTAATTATCACGGTAGGCCTATATGGTAGGCCTATCAGTCAGGTGTGACCGAGCTGTAGGAGGGATACTCATTATGGTCGGATGTGTTTTAAGTCAGTTATTTAACCCTTTCAAGCCTGAATTTACTATTGTCATCTTCACCCACTACAAGCCGCGAATTGCTGTCGCAATTCTCGACTTGTAGTGGATGAAGATGACTTGAGGTAGATGAAAAATTGAAGAAAATTACCATGTATTGGTAAACCAGTTCCATGGAAATTTCCATTCTAAAAACCTTGGTTGAAGGAAAATGAAGTATGTTTTTAGGTATGTAAAATGATGCTTTAATGCATCGTGAGGGCTTAAAGGGTTAAAACCTGGGAGCTCTACAGCTTGGAATGTAGAGCTCCTCGGCCTGTATCCTATACAGAGACACACAACTGAACCCAAAATGGCCAGAACGATGACAGCGTGGCACGACATATATACATTATGACGGTTCTGCCATGTAAAGCTGTAAAGACCAAAAGTCAGCACTTGCAGTTAATAGCTTTTGGCTTTGCTCGGGAGAATTGTCGATTGCCGCGAGTAACAAAGACACATCCACAACAAAATGTGATGTGTTATTGTGTATTGCTGCGCACCTGGTGTGAATCAAAATCAGTTCAGTAGCGCGGACTTTAATATTTTCATAAAAAATGGCACGAAATTATATTGAAAATGGCATAAGTTAAGCCATTTGACATGTAGTAAAAAATTATGACGTTCCTCTGTAACCCATTAAATTAACTGTTTTTTTTAAATTTTATTAAAATGTAATATGGCCAAACTTTTTTGAATGATTCAATTACGAGAAATTTCCACTGCTGTTGGGCTTTTACCAGACAGAAGATGGCCTCCACAAAAAAAAGAGGAAAGTAGGGTAATGGTTTTGGTGCGGGAAACAATATGATAGACCCTTATGTTATCTTGGCAATGCCTTTTAATTTTAATCTGAGTAGTAATTTGTCTTTTGTATTATCGAAACAAACATATCCAGTGTTTATTATGACAATGCCACTTAACACGATTTTAGTTATGTTATGTCATACCATGTATATTGTCACATGATTTTTAACAAATCAATAATCTTGTATATAGGCCCTATACATTTACATATATCTATCTCATTCTATGACAAATAAGACTGTAATGATTTCTTCACTGTCAATAAAATATCTGTTTGTCTGTCTAATAATTATTGACTGAAATATTAGTGAACAGCATTCTCGTCTGGTCTGACTTCAGGAATGTAATGTGTTACATCGTGCTATTTAACCCTTTCAGTACGGCGACCGACTTTATACGTCAGAATCTGACGTCTGTAGACGTCAGATTCTGACGTATGAAGTCTGTCCCCGCGCTAAAAGAATTAAAATATTTATAATGGCCGTACACCCATAACAGGTATTCAAATGAAGCGGGAAGAGCTAACCAAGACATTTATGATGATTTAAAATAAAAAATAAACTTTAGTCTCCATGGTCTATACACAAGTATTTCAGTGTTCAAGGGTTGACCCATAATCAATGCTATTTTTTTATAGTTAAAAAAGAGCTATATCAGCGGTGGATTTATATTATTTTACATTACATACGAGTTAGGGGCAGATACAATATTCTGCTTCATAGGAGTGAGTGGCAGATACGTCATTCTGGTTCACATGTTTTGTTGTGGAGGCCTCTTATGACCTCTGGCATATGTCCAGTACACTAGGCCAGCTACAACTGACATCGATTATATCTGGGTAAATCAAGGTCTTCCATTGACAGGAATGCATCAATGTGTGAAGTGATGAATGCCTCTTTGGTGGAGGAAGGTAATTATCGTCAGACTGTTCTCAGATGAAAGTGATAAGTCATTAGGCGGACCTTTTCATCCCGTGGTGGTCGAAATGGGACTACAGTAGACTCACGCCAATGCGGTCAAGTACGGGCCAGAATTTTTTGACCGTAATGGCGGTCCGACCGTATTAGTGATCGGGCGTCCTGCTATAAATAACACGTGGCGTCCTGCTATTTGATATGAAATCAATTATGTCTATATGCTCCAAATAATGAAATGAATAATGACAATAGTACATTTATTAAGTTTATTGCAGCTGTTTAGAAAAACAGAGTTTTATTTAGTACAAAGTTAAAAGTGATTATATAATTATGCACAATTAAATAAAAAAATATTTTAATAAAACATTATTTTTAAATGAATGTCACAAAACAGCTTACTGCAGTTTGAAAAATGAATTGATGGAGATTTGTTGACCGGTGTGATTGTAATTGTTTTTTGTAGATGCATACAGAACCCTAGAATTAGGGTTAAGCGATCAGAGACCCTTAACAATTTCAATAATCTATCTTTAAACCTTAAAGTGCTGAATTAATTTATAAAAAAAATTGCAACCAAAGGGACTTTAGTCGTCACAATCTGACGTCTACAAACGTCAGATTCTGACGACTAAAGTCGATCCCCGCGCTGTAAGAGATAAATGTTGAAATATAAAATTAAAATGTTATTATTGCAAAAAAGTGTACCGTCGTTTAACTTGGGGTTGTAGATACGACTATTTAAGAGGAACATAGCGCAATTGGTAAAGCGTGGCGCATTGTCGATGTCGCTGCCTGACGTGCGGTTTTAAACCCCACTTGGTGCATGATTTTCAAAGAAATATCATGTTTCTCCCTTTTCAATCTTGGGACATTGTTTCCGTGTTGTGTCCTTGGGCAAGACACTTCACCCTCAAGTGCTTCACTTAACTCAGGTGAAAATGAGTACCTGGTAGGACAGAGATGGCAATGTGTATGATAAGATGAATGCGCCGAAATGGCTGCAGGGCTGTATGTTCTCCGTGGAGTTGAAATGACACAAAATGAACAGGTCCAGTGACCAGGGGGTGAAATGTAGAGTCTAGATATCAGACTATAAACCTGCACCTTCACCTTTAATTAGCCCTTCAACACTAACGATGCATGAAAGCATAATTAAACATTTGAACCCTAACAAAGCATAACTTTGCAAAACTGAAAAATAACTTAAATTTTACCTAAAAACTAGCGATTCGAGAACAACAAATTTCATGAAACTACGTTAATAATAACATATATTTATCATTTTTATCAACTTTAAGTCTTCTTCATACACTACAAGTCGAGGATTGCGACAGTAATTCGCGGCTTGTACTGGATAAATATTAGAATGATTGATTCACACTTGGGATAATTAACCTTCACAACACTGAAATATTTTTGTTCAAACCATGGAGACAAAGGGTTTTTTCAATTTGAAATCATCATATATATCCAGTTATACACCACTTTCTGCTTTATTCCGCAATATTCAAATCATCGCTCAGCTATTCGGGTGCGAATTTCTGGAATGCGTTGCCTATGCACATCAGAGATTCGCCAACATACAATACATTTAAATCCCGCCTGAAGAAATTACAAAAATCAAAAACACCTGTTTAAAATATGCAGAACAGCTTGCTGTCAATCTAGATTGTATGTATATATATATTATCTGCAGGTACACGTACCATACTTGGAATATTACCACGCCCGCTATTATCTGAGTTGATGGGGGAAGCTATTCGCTATGCTCCCTAAAATTCAACAGCCAGGTTGCCAGGTGGTTCCTATGTGTTCGTCGACACTGAAAGTGTGGCAGTATGGCGTGTGTTTGGCCATGCGACGGGCAACATTTCTATTTCTTACGCCTTCTAACTGGATTATATATTTCATCTGCATTTTATATTATATAATCGAATGTTTGTTTTCATATAACAAAATTACTACAGGGCACATATGAAAATTAGCCTTATTGTTAATAATGTCCACCCTGTATAAATATGTCTCAATAAATAAATAAATATTAAATAAATTTGAATACATATGTTATGGGTCTAGAATTTTTTTTAATTCTCTCAGTGCCGAGACCGACTTTATACGTCAGAATCTGAAATCGATCCGCGCACAGAAAGGGTGAGCATAAGATTTTTTCTTTGCATCCAATTTGATGTCGGACGCAGGTGCGCGGTCCATAGCGGTCAATAGTGGTCAATACAGACTGACCGTCATAATGCCATACCATAATGCCAAACCTGACCGTGAACCAATGCTGGCCCAATTCTGGACCACCGTATTATACATTAGGCTGCCATTGTACCAGCATTGGCTCATTGTGCAGCGCTTGCAGTCAGCCACATACCGTTGTGGTCGTGTAGTCAATGAAAATGAATATTATGTTAATGACCCCGTATTTGAAGTGCACACAAATGGGTGTGAGTCAATGCTGGAATAATGCCGGGCCGCCGTTCGCAACGGCGGCCTAACATTAAAACAACATTGGTTCAATGTCTTGTGTAATGGGTCTCTCCTACTCGTCCTAAAATTTAGGCAAACATTTCAACCATAAAATAAAGGGACCATCTTGCAGGGCTTCAATCCTAATCCAACACACAGTCCATGCATGACCTTGCTGTCATATATAATCCCTTCGAAACATGTACAGACATGCCAACTTTTGTTTAGTTATTTGAAAACAATTTTACGTGAATATTTGGGAAACTAAAAGGCAAACAATTCAACCATAAAATAAATAATAAAGAGACAATCTCGCGGGTTCGAATTCTAGCCCAACACACAAAACATGCATGAATTTGAGGTCATAATATAACCCGTACCAGCAAACACGACACATTGAAACAATGTTGGTGTGATGTTGGGCTATCGTCGCAGAAGAAGGGCCAACGTAAAACCAACATTGTTTCAATGTGAGGTGTTTTTCTTGGAGCTTACACACATGTACAGACACATCCAACCTTTGCGTACCTATTTTAAGACAATTTTACGTGAATAATAAGACTTAGATAAAAAAAATGTGTCTTTTAAAATCAAAATATGGAAAATTTAGGATAAAAAAATCAAATCATACTAAAAATGCTAAAATCAAATCATACTAAAATCAAATCTTCTGGAGACACATTTTGAGTAAAAAGGTGACAGACAGATACGACACCTGCACTGTTAGGTGATGACATATACGGTGCTTTGACTTGAATACAGTCACACCCTCACCTAATTTACATAACCCGTTATTGACATAATGATCACGCTAGAACGCGTACAAACAACACGGGCGAGAAAGAATGTACGTACTCCGCCGTACAAAAGGAAGTAACTGTAAAGTAACCAGTTACTGCTTTTTGGCTTTGCACGGAAAAACTTTTCGACTTGTCGGTTTGCAGGGCAGAACTCCAAAGGTTGACAAATGGATGAGTAAATCTGTCCCCATATTTCATGCGTTGAGTACCCGAGCATGATACTTCATCGGAAGGTCCTGACGGTTGGTGTTCAAGGACAGCCAAAATCGACAGTTGATATGACCAGGTACCCTTGACATGACCAAAAAAGCATGACAAAGGAAAATAGACCACACTTTCAAGTGGGTAGAAATTATCCCTATGTTTATACACGAAAAACGAGTTCTCACACTCCGCTCAGTGATTTTCACTATGAGACGTATATCGGTATCAGCCCATATCGCACTAATGCTGTAGTTGTTTTGTTGAACTGCAATATATGAGTTATATCATATGTGACTTGAAATTGTGAGAAAATACAAACGTTCTTCATTTTTCGTGCGATATGAGAAAATACAGCCCATGTCCAATAAATAAGGTGTTCGCTTAAAGGTCACACCTTATTCATTGAGCGAGTGTTGTATTTTGCCATATCGCACTTAAATGAACACCGTTTGGACATCATATCATTTTTTGCACCAAATCGTGCTACCCGTTGTCCTGTCTAGTTTGCCGTTTTATCGTTCACACATTTTGAGCTGGGATTACCAATTAAAACAATTTTCAGTTTCCAGAAACAAATATTATTTCAAAATGCGATAAAAACGTTCACCAAAATCAATTTCATTTTCAGTGTTTTTTATCAGATTCACTTGAAAGCGGGAACCCCAGAGTAGTGCCTTTCACGCCAGAGTTCGGGGTTCGGTTCCCGGTCTCGGCGGTTTGAAAGAAACAAAAATGTTTCTTCCCCATCCACGTGTGAAAGTCAATATTGTGGGAAGCCTCCGTGACCGAGAGGTAGCGTGCTCGGCCTCAGACCGCCAGGACTCGATTTTCAAATCCTGTGTCTGGGGGACAGTGTCATCTCAATCATCTCATCATCCTCAGGAGGTTCTCCTAGCCCAGTTTAGCCTATATGTGCACAAAGGTGGCCTAAAGCCCGATTCATTTCATTTTGAAAGCGTACATTATACAATAGTTAACTGACAAATACGGGGATCAGAATTTTATTGTGAAACCTTATCGGTCTGATTTGTATTTATTCTGCAAGCCATTGACGTAACCCTTTAACCCTCACAGCGTGGGAGACGTCTGTAGACGTCAGATTCAGACGACTTAAGTCGATCACCGCACTGTACGAGTAAAAATATATTTATAATGGTCGTAGACCCGTAACATAGGTATTCAAATGAACCAGAAAGAGCTAACTAAGACATTTATGATGATTTCAAATTGAAAATAGCTTGAAATTGAAAATAGCTCTTTTATCTTTTATGAAAATACCTTAGCGCTGTAAGGGTTAACCCTTATCCTGCTGATCACGACTATTGTCGTTTGCAATGTGTTTTATTAGTCAACCAAATCACTGCTATTGGCAATGAAGTGTGTGTCTCAACATCAAGATTTGCCAATATTTGTGCTTAAATTATACAAATAAGAGTAATTTTCACCAACTTGATTAAAATTGAAAAAAATAGTTTGTCGCCACAAAAGTCAGAAAAAAAAGTTTGTTGAAAATGTGGGTAGAAAAAAAAAGTTTGTTGTCGAAATTGATGAAAAATATGTTGACCGGAAAAAACACCAAATGGTAACGTACATAATAGGGAAAGCATATGACAAAAAATTTCTTCAACGAAACATAAAAAAAAATTGTCGGACGTTGATCGCCAAAGAAAAGCTTGTTTTCCACCGGAGGTAAAAAAAAAGTTTGCAAGCAACAAAAACTCTAGCCCCCCCTCCCAGATATCAAATGGTGCGTCCCTAAAGTCGATCCTCACACTGGATTATCTCCATGGTAAGAGTAAACATGTAATGACCGTACACCCATACACTCTAAACAATATAGGTTCTTTAAAAAGAACCCTTCAGTACAATCACCATGCAACCCCACGAGAACCCTGCAAGGGTTCTCCTGGGGTTGCATGGTGATTGTACTATAGGGTTCCTTCTGAAGCACCTATATTGTTTAGAGTGTAATTCAAATTAATCGGACAGAGCTAACTAAGACATTTATGATGATTTCAAATTAAATAAAACCCTTTGGTCTCCATGGTTTATACAAGATAATTCAGCGCTATAAGGGTTAAACATACATGAATGAAGTTAACCCTTTAACCGCTGGTGTCGCATATATTCGGGTTTTCATTTTTTATTAGCACATCAAGTACCACCTTTTAAACATGTGACAAAGATAAAATGTGACATCAATCAGCAATATTTGAAAACAGTTGACCTCCATTTTGCCAATTCTGAATAATTTTCACTCACTTGAAGTTGTGGATCGCGTCAGCGAGACACAACTTCAAGTGGGTGAAAATTCAGATCGAATAATTTGGCGGTTAAAGGGTTAATGGGTTGATAAAGGTGTGCCATCATTAATATATCACATGCTATAACCACGAACTTTAAACGATACAATATTTTAACGAAATTTTCAGGCTTGCCAAACGACTATAAC
Organism: Flabesymbios commensalis; assembly: GCA_964017125.1. Classification (NCBI taxonomy): domain Eukaryota; kingdom Metazoa; phylum Annelida; class Polychaeta; order Terebellida; family Flabelligeridae; genus Flabesymbios; species Flabesymbios commensalis. The sequence goes on from OZ024908.1 coordinate 93,758,360, forward strand.
CACAAAAAAATCACGAAGTTTTCTTGAGACTTTATATTGAGTATTCAGCGAAAAGCTACGATTTCATTTTGGACGAAATCATCATGGCATAAACGGTTGGTCGGATTTTATTGTGAAATCTCTCCGAAGTCAGTTTTTTCGCCTCAACATTTCAGACTCAATGTTTCTTGTAATATATAGTAACACATCTAGCAGCTAATAGGGCCTTGTTGAATTTGTTAATATATCTTTGTAAGACGGATTCTGTCGCACAAGATCAGACAAACAGGTCATTGGAAGTTCGGAAGTTCTACTGGAGACAAATTTTGACTAAAGTAATGATATACGGTGTTTTGACTTGAATACAGTCACACCCTCACCTGATTTGCATAACCCGTTATTGACATAATGATCACGCTAGAAAGCGTACAAACAACACGGGCGGGAGAGAATCGGTTTGATGATTTTGGGATGTGTGATTGCTCAGATTGCACCGGCGATGAATAATGGCCACAAAATAAAATAAATATCTGCAGTGGCGTAAAAACCGGTCTAAACGAAATAATTTAAAAAATCACAGTAATTATAGACAAAACGGGATCCAAACTGCACAAGAATACTCCCAGATGAGACCTAATTAATCATCGAAAGAAAAGTTGTTTGTTTTAGTTTTGTGATCCACCTGTCGACGGTTGATATTTTAAATTATTTATAGCCACAAAATATTATAAATATCGGCTGCATATTTACTGTGGAAATTAGAGTCACTAGACCCTTTATAGGTTTTTTTTATCCAGTATGGTTGACCAGTATATTAGGGGGCCCTGATTATTCATAATCATGTATTATATTACAGTTTTACTGAAATAAATCTAATCAAATTAAAAAATATCAAAACAGCTGTACATATCAGAACAATTGTGTAGGAGATGTTACCTTGAAGTCGTTTCTGGTTCCTGTTTCCACTGGATGTTGTCTATCCTTGCGCTTTATGAGCGGTTCCTGGTCTCCTGGGTACATGTGGGATGTGTGTGGTAGCCAGGGGCGGGAGGTGTGTGACAGGGGCAGGACACACAGGTGTGATCAGTGAGCCCCGCGGTCACCAGGTGCGCGCAGGAGCAGCAGCTAATATCCAAATCTGTCAAATGAAAACGCAGTAACTTTAATTTGCATTCCACGCGAGGCGAGGGTGGACCGCGCCTGGCGTTAAATAGAAATTATGCACTTTTATCGAGTAAAACATTAAATTCCATCATCCCCTGTTGATAAATTTATCCATTTCCATTAAGTCAAAGCTTGTGAAATATTTTAATTAAGAACGACGTAGCTTTGTAAAAACAGAAAAAAAACGTAAATATAATTTGCATTCGACGCATTATTGGTTCCATGTGGTTCGCGTTTTGTGCAAAGTCTCCACTTCACAAATCAGCCGCGTATTCCAAAACTCCATTCATTTTTATGCCGTTGTTTTAGCGATGTTTTAACGACGAATTTGTTAAATAAATTCCATGATTGATAAAAATTATCCACTTCTATTAAAATAAACCAGCCGCGTATTCCAAAACTGCCAACTTTCAACGGCGAATTTGTTTTCTCGAAGATAATTATCTTCATTAATTCATTACTGTGTGAGATACAAGGTTTATTCTCACATACTCTGGTCAGATAGTAGGTTATATCCTGACAGGTAGATACTAGGTGATGTGCTCACATGTCAGGCTGGTCGGTGGTCAGTATCAGCTTGTGTAGTGACCGGTGTACAGTCCTAACAGTCGCCTGTCTCAGATGACCCGCGTGATTGACTCTCCCCCGGACTAACCCCCCGTGAACCAGTGAACCGTGACGCGGGGGGCGGGGCGTCACCCCTGGCAACCCTCCCCCCCCCCCCCAGCGTGACAGGCGTCCTAATATTGTCCTTGACTACTAGCCGTGAACGGCCCACACAGATAAGCTGTGGATTGGTATACTCGTTTTAACTGGGGGAATCAGCAATTTTTAAAATACAGACACAAAACGTTGAATCAATGGTGGTTTAACGTTGGTCCAGCGTCCATGACGCTGGCCCAACGTTAAACCAACATTGATTCAACGTCTTCTGAGTAATAGCGATTTCTATCCCTAGGTCCGAAAAAGACAGACAGACAGTTAGTTGTGGCTAGCAAATATAATACAGAAGAATACAAGATATAAATTTGTGGCATTTATTTGGACATCATTAAGACCACGTCATCGCTGCGCCCACCTGAAAAATAACATTTTAACAACGTAGCAGAAAATTAAATAACCATTTCTAGATGTAGGTGACATGTTACTGATTATCATAAACCTATTATCGACCTGTTTCATAACAGTCAAGCCACTGCTATCAGCGGCCAAAGGAAGCTGTTTATGGTTTTGCGCGGGTGCAATCTGTGACTCAAATTTCAGTTCCCGTCACGTCGCGGGCCGCTGACAACCATGGGCAGGTCAAAACACGACCGCTCGTCCGCCACAATAAAAAATTGTAGACTTGGTTTAACTCTTTGTGCTGAGCTGGATTGATATCCCAGCAAAAACAAAACATTTGTATAACATTTATACAATGTTGGACCAACGTGGAGGACGTTGGGCCAACGTTGTATAAATGTTATACAACTATTCTGTGAAACTCAATCGCATTGACCTCCAATAGTTTGACCGAGCTAGCTAATACATAGCATAATATTAGGCCAAAGTGATATCAGTTGAATAGTTTGACCGGGCTAGCTAATACATAGCATAATATTAGGCCAAAGTGATATCAGTTGAATAGTTTGACCGAGCTAGCTAATACATAGCATAATATTAGGCCAAAGTGATATCAGTTGAGCCTAATATTAGGCCGTAGCTAATGCAAATATTTAATATAGAGAACCTCAATGCAACATAAAACCCAGCCTCCTTCTCAGGGCCAGACTACCACAGCTAGCTAGCCCTGCTACAGAGCTTTGACATTAAACCCAGCCTCCTTCTCAGGGCCAGACTACCACAGCTAGCTGGCCCTGCTACAGAGCTTTGACATTAAACCCAGCCTCCTTCTCAGGGCCAGACTATCACAGCTAGCTAGCCCTGCTACAGAGCTTTGACATTAAACCCAGCCTCCTTCTCAGGGCCAGACTATCACAGCTAGCTAGCCCTGCTACAGAGCTTTGACATTAAACCCAGCCTCCTTCTCAGGGCCAGACTACCACAGCTAGCTAGCCCTGCTACAGAGCTTTGACATTAAACCCAGCCTCCTTCTCAGGGCCAGACTATCACAGCTATCCAGCCCTGCTACAGAGCTTTGACATTAAACCCAGCCTCCTTCTCAGGGCCAGACTACCACAGCTAGCTAGCCCTGCTACAGAGCTTTGACATTAAACCCAGCCTCCTTCTCAGGGCCAGACTATCACAGCTATCTAGCCCTGCTATAGCCCTGCTACAGAGCTTTGAGAATCTCCTCTGTAATTGCTGCGTTCTGAAAGGCCCTCAAAAACTGGTGTCTGGTGACCCACACCTGACCCTGAAAACTATGTCAAGTTCGAAGCTTCCTTGCACCTATGAGAGACAAGTTTATATAATTATATCTCTCTTATACTGGGTTATGGTTGTCATTATATGCCTAGTATTATTATGACCAGTACATGTGATCAACCGGTGTTGAATAGTAGTTGGTCCATCCTATGCAATGTCGGTCTAGCATGAAAGCAACATTGGATGCGCGTCTTTTATTTGTGTTGTTGTAGACTTGCTTTTGTGTAAGACAAAGATACCAGCAGAATGTACACAGTGATTGTAACAACCACGCTTCGTTTAATGTTGGGACAGCATCTCAGATTGTGGATTAACATGAACCCAGCGCTGGGTCATCGTTCTTACTGGTGTACTTTCTCAGTCAGTTCGATACATTGACCCAATATTGGCTTCGCGTTGGTCTATCGTTTGCAATGCAGGCCCTACATTATAAAAAACATTGACCATGTGTTTATAATGTATTTTACAATATATAATACAACTATATTAGGATAGTCAATACACATGATACATGTACAGATGTAGGTCTATATCGCACCAGACAATACTGACAGGAGCATGTAATGTCAGGCCTAAATATCCACAGGATGTCAGGCCAAGTTGGACACAAAATATAGCATTTTAGATGTAGTGATGTAGTCAAACCCCTCCCTGGTCCACCCACCCTCTCTTAAACATGTTAAAAGAAGCTATTAATTTCATAAATATAGTCACGTGCCTGGACATGTGTATTCCTTGGCCTGACTATGTGGTTTATAATGTAAAGGACACCATTTTTGTTGCGTTTTGCCTTATTGGCCAGATAAAAAATCAGGTCAAATTGATGAATATTTCTACAGAATACATTCTACAGTGTAATCAATTAGAGCCACTAGCTGACGCTAGTGGAATGATAGTGGATCTGATGCAACACTCGGCCATGTGTATGTAAATATACAGTTATTCGTGTGTAACATACTACACTCCGGCTGTATAAATCAATATTACCACAAGATACCCCAACCTGTCTGAATAATCTATGACAAATAAGTCTGCTATGACTTTCTTTCTGTCAATAAAATATCTGTCTCTCTGTACATGTCATATCGATTACCATGTGATTTTACAGAGTCAACCATGTTGTACGTGCAGTGTATACATATATATTTGTCATGACCAATAAGTCAGTAATATAATGTATTCATTCATTCATTCATTCATTCATTCATTCATTCATTCATTCATTCATTCATTCAATTATATATTTATTCATTCATTTATTATTTCATTCATTTATTTATTCATCATTCATTCATTCATTCATTCATTCATTCATTCATTCATTCATTCATTCATTCATTCATTCATTCATTCATTCATTCATTCATTCTGTTATTCATTTATTCATTCATTCATTCATTCATTCATTCATTCATTCATTCATTCATTCATTCATTCATTCATTCATTCATTCATTCATTCATTCATTCATTCATTCATTCATTCATTTATTCATTCATTCATTCATTCATTTATTCATTCATTCATTCATTCATTCATTTATTCATTCATTCATCCATTCATTCATTCATTCATTCATTCATTCATTCATTCATTCCATTCAATTCATTCATTCATTCATTCATTTATTCCATTCAATCCATTTATTTCATTCATTCCATTTATTCATTCATTCATTCATTAATTAATTCATTCATTCATTCATTCATTCATTCATTCATTCATTCATTCATTCATTCATTCATTCATTCATTCATTCATTCATTCATTCATTCATTCATTCATTCAATTCAATTCAATTCAATTTAATTCAATTCAATTCAATTCAATCCATTCATTCCATTCATTCCATTCAATTCATTCATTCATTCATTCATTCATTCATTCATTCATTCATTCATTCATTCATTCATTCATTCATTCATTCATTTATTCATTCATTCTTTCATTCTTCCATTCATTTATTTATTCATTCAATTCATTTCATGATGGACCACCGACGTATATGTTGGCCCACCTTTGAACCAGCATTGCATTATTATATTATTATCTGACTAATAGAAATGTTAACCTTGACAAACATAAGTATCAACCATAACTTGAAGTGTACCTGTCAGAAGTCAATTTAGGGTTGTGTTGATTTTGTAATAAGTGTATTACTCAACCACTCGCTGAGACTCATTGCTGGACATGTAAAGTATATAGACGTATAGTGCTCACACCCACCTGAGCTAGAGTGCTAAATGGTTATACGCATGTAGTACAAGTGACAGCATGATCAATATTTCGAATTATTTCAAATCCATATAATATATATGTGATTCGCTACACAAAAAGGCATGCGAAGTCAAAAATTAGAAAATTGAAATAGTGGTAGATTTGATAGTCGTATGTCTGGTTCCTAATCTAAGATATTTAAAAAATCTTTATTACTTTTGATTATGCGAGATTTTAAACGTTTATTTTAGTTATACATGTATTGTTGACCCTATCGCATTATGACGATTAAGTCGATTCCCGCACTGAAAAACGGAAATGTTTATGTTAATGGTCGTATAATCCATGACATAGGTATTGAAATGAAGCAGAAAGAGCTAACTAATATATGACATTTATTATTTCAAATTGAAAAAACCCTCTGGTTTTTTGTATACATAGAAATATGCCAGCGCTTTAACCCTTTAAGCCCTCACGATGCATTAAAGCATCATTTTACATCACCGAAAACAGACTTAATTTTCCTACAACTTAGGGTTTCAGAACGAAAATGTCCATGAGCTGGTTTACCAATACATGGCAATTTTCTATTATTTTTGAACAACAGCAAATCATCTTCATCCACTACAAGCCGAGAATTGCAACAGCAATTCGCGGCTTGTAGTGGATGAAGATGACAATGGTAAATTCAGGCCTGAAAGGGTTAAAGGCTAAACAATGAAATAGGCAACTTTTAACATATATAGCTAAATATGCGAAAACTCTGAATTACTGGTCGTCATAAGAAATATACGTCAAGGAGAAAGAACTAAATTCGACAAATTCGTAAATCTGAATGTACGAGGTGCGCAGCGCCGAGTATATTTGGATCTACGAATCGATCGTAATTTCGTTCTTTCTTCGACTTAGAATAAATAATTACATGTTTTCCAGCATTTGATATAGAAAATCTTAATAGTCGGGATGGTTAACCATGAAACATGATCCATGGAGTGTGATGGTATAGTAACACCTGTACATTGTGCCCGATTTGGGCGGTACAAAAAATACCAGTAGATTCCTGGATACGAATCCACTGTTTTAACAATATACTGATATCACAGGTGTATTTCAACATGTTAGTAAGAGTCTTTTTTTTTTTTTTTTATTAGGCTGTATATACACAAATATATACAATAATCGTATGCAATTGTAAGTAAAATTGGGTACATCAGGTTGTCGAATACAGGTGACCAGCACCCTCACTAAGTTTGACATCCAGGATAAAATTTATATACATGGTAATTAGGCTTAAAAGTAAAATTAAATAAAAATATACTATACATGATTTTTGTTAACCGCGCTAAAACCAGAGATAAAAAAACTAGTATAAAAGTAACAAAAAAACCCCTCTGGAAAGCGTACAAACTCATAGAACAACCACAAGTAGAACAATTTTTAAAAGCACGCAACTTTTTAATAATATCACTATTTTAGTTTTATAAAGTCTACAGAGAGTGATTATCATTAACCCTTTTTACAGCCAAATTATTCAGTTGGAATTTTCACCCACTTGAAGTTGTGTCTCGCTGACGCGATCCACAACTTCAAGTGAGTGAAAATTATTTAGATTTGACAAAATGGAGGTCAACTGTTTTCAAATATTGCTGATTGAAGTCACATTTTATCTTTAACATGTTCAAAAGGTGGTACTTAATGTGCTAATAAAAAATGTAAACCCGAATATATGTGGCACCGGCGGTTAAAGGGTTAGAGAAACGTGGAGCACGATCACAAGGACAAGTGAGACGACCTACCTCCTCTTGATCAGGTGAATCATATTAGCTGAATTAATACCCAATGTTGGTTTAACGCTGGGCCAGCGTCGTAGACGGTGGCCCAGCGTTAAACCAACATTGGGTTATCATAATATCGATTATGCGCCATGCGAGACACTAAACCAATATTATAACTGTTCTATCTTGTTCGACGCTGGCATTAAAACAGCTGTTGCGGGATTTTGTACCCAAGGGGTTAATGTAATGTGTTTACGGTACGGTAATAAATCAAAGTCACCTATCGCTATATTATCCATATTATCATGCCTTCATGATCTGACTTGGGTATTACCACATATCAGGACGGCTGTTGCTCTCGGATTTATTATTTGGCTTTTTAGGGCCGGTTTAGGGACGTTTCCGTCGCCTTTGTTATCAGACGAGGTGGGGCCTTATGGATGATTTCAGAGTTGCTAAGTCAGCTGATTTTATCTATGAGGTCGGGAATGTTTTTCTTCGATTGTAACTCCGAGTATGTGGTACTAACTAGGTCGTGAGTGAAATGGTATGAAATAAACAATATAGTGAATTAAAATAAGCTGTAATGTTTTTTTTTTGTGCGAGGGCCATATAGGTAATAAATCACTAGTTAATTAAATAAACTTTAATGTTATTGTGTGAGTGCCATGTCCTGCGTGAATGGCACACATAATTATTATCCGTAATTGTCATTGTTATTACATCACAAGTCTGCAACACTCGATAATATGGATGGTTCTGATGCAATACTTTGTTGGCAGTCGACGAACCACAATGTCCGACTTTTATTAGTATGTATATATTGTGTTACGGTAGTAGTACTGTTATTACGTTGTTAAGTTTACACCACTAGTCATTACCAGGGAATCTCCGAGTTCATAGCGACTGTGCTTGCATGGTCACATGGCTCGGAGCTACCTGTTTCGCGGATTGCCACATTAATTGTACTGCGTTATATTATATATACATATATATATTTTTTAAATACCATATAATTTTTACCATTGTCTTATTTCATACTCCAGTTACTGTAGCATAATTATGCACCTGTATATATTTTTGGTTTCTACGCTTTCCAGAGTGTCTTTTTTGCTACTATATATAATTAGTATATTAAACATAGTAGCTATTTTATCTCTGGTATTGGTGCGGGAAGCAAAATGATAGACCCCCATGTTATCTTGGCTATGCCTTTTAATTTTATTTTAAGAAGTAGTCATTTGTATCACCGAAATACCCAGTTTTTATTATGGCAATGCCACCTAACATGATTTTAGTTGTTTATCATACTATGTATATTGACTCATATGATTTTAACAAACTAACATTCTTGTATATACATGTACATATATCTCTCTTATTACTATGACAAATAAGTCTGTAATGACTTTTATTTCTGTCAATAAAATATCTGTCTGTCTGTCTGGTACTTGGCTTGAGAGATATAAATATATGTTGGGCCAAAGTTGTCCCAACGCCAATAATAATGTATCTGGTTTGCTGTATGACATGTGAAGATATGTTGGGCCAATGTTGTCCCAACGCCAATGGTAATGCCGGCCTACGTGCAGGAGGCCTACGTGCAGGAGGCCTACGTGCAGAAGCAGTGAAGCATGAGTGCCTCGGGATGTATGATAATTGTAGATAATGTATGATTGTGTACAGCTGAGGTTTTTTGTTAAATATGATAGTATCGGCATTATTAGGCAACACTTTTCTGTTTAGGCTCTCGCGAACAAAACCTTTCAAAATTGGGGCCATACCGTGTTCCGGCGTGAGTGTGACTACTCATGAGGTGACTTGAGGCACTCACGTCGTTAGTCCATTTGATCATCGCGCTCTGTGCGACCTGGAGGATAGACGAAGGAGACTGAGATATCCATCTTCCCACACAAGGCTCGCTTCTCCTGAAGTCGTAGACCGAGGCCTTGCTGAATCAGTGTTAAAACTATCTATTGGAGTGGGGACTTTCCAGAAAGATTTTTTCTGTTTGACCCAAGTTTGACCTCTGGCATGAGTGCTGCTTTAATGCAGGGCCACTGTCTACGACGCCGGCCCTGCATTAAGCAGCACAAGTCTGGTGGCCAGGAAGTATCACAGACAGCTCCCACCACATCTCACCAGACACGAGACGTTACATGCGGCAGGGTTGGATTATTGTTGAGCCAATGTCGCAGACAGTGGGCCACCATTAGGTTGGCATTTGGTTGAAAAATTAATGAATATTCAATATCTAAATCATCCTCCCTACCCCAATAGGTGGATGATAACACTGATTTAGCAAGGCTCGGTCTGCGACCTCGAGAGCAGCGAGCCTGGCTTTCAGGAAGATGGAGATATCGTGGTGAATGTTCTCTGGACTTTACTATGTAAACTTCGCCACGATGATCACTGATCTGTTGTCTATTTTCCAGGTCGCTGGGGTTTGGGGTATTATTGTTTTTATGATTTTGTTGTGTGTGCTGATGCATGACTGATGTGTGATTGACATAACTATATTATTGTTAACGAGAGTGTGATATTGTTAACATTGATATTGATGTTTCATATAGTTTAGTAATGTTGGTACATCTTTGTGAGATAAGTAACTAATTCTCTTTCATATTGTTCAGCATAGGATTATTTAAATTTACCTTTGAAATGGTTTGAGATGGCGCAGATAACATTTTATGAGTGTATTACCTGCGTTAACCATGTTAACTAGGCATTTTGAATAATTGTCAATATTTGACGCATATTTTCTATGTATTAAAGTTTGCTTCTCTTCTCATATTCTGGACCGTTGAAGATAGTTTATCGTTATACCACATTGTACTGTTTGTATGATTCATGAAATTAAAATGTCAATGAATGTGAATTGTTTTGTTCTTATCATTACCGTCAGTTCAACCTCGTCTGACTCATATTAGTCTTTTGGATCGGTATGTTACGTCCCAAATTTTGCTCTATCTATTTCAGTAATTAATTCCCCCTAGTGAAATTCCATCATAAACACCCCGTAACACAGCACTGGACGAATGGCTCTTTGCTGGGTAGTTATGGATTTCCATCAATGATTCCAATATTATTTTAATGCTGTATCATCGTCTACGACGCTGGCCCAGCATTAATCCAACATTGGGTTATCGTAATCTTGATAATGCGTCATGCGAGACATTTAGTCAATATTATTTTAATGCCGTTCCATCGTCTACGACGCTCGCCTAACATTGAAACAACATTGCGTATATGCCTTATCACCGGGTAGGTATTAATTGCCATCAATGATTCCAATATTATTTGAATGCTGTTCCATCGTCTACGACGCTGGCCCAGCATTAAAGCAACATTGGTTGAATGTCTTATTGGTGGCTAGTTATGAATTTCTATCAATGATTTTCATCACGTTCCACGAGTCTTTCAGACACACCGAGTTACTGCAATACATCATTATATCAAGGAGACAAATGACACATCTCCCCTCCATCAGGACATTACGACATGTGTGCATATTTTCGAGACTCTTCCCGAACTTGCACATTCAAATACCTTATAGAGTTCAATTAGTTTTGAATTTCCATAAATGATTTATATCACGATCAACAGGGCTTTTCAGATATATGAGTTAGAAGGAGAAAAATAAAACTCGTTCTACATATCGTCGCCTCGAAGCTAAATGATCCTATCTGCCACTCTAACGAGTGTCAGATAGGATCCTTTAGCTCCGAGGCGACGATATGTCAGACGACATGTGTGCAAAATTTCAGGACTCTACGATACCATGTAAACTGTCGTAATGCCTTATAAGTACGATGTCGTAATGCCTTATAGGTACGATGTCGTAGTGCCTTATAGGTACGGTACAATGTAAACTGTCGTAATGCCTTATAAGTACGATATCGTAATGCCTTATTAGTACGATACCACGTAAACTGTCGTAATGCCTTCTAAGTACGATGTCGTAATGCCTTATAGGTACGATACCATGTAAACTGTCGTAATGCCTTATAAGTACGATGTCGTAATGCCTTATAGGTACGATACCATGTAAACTGTCGTAATGCCCTATAAGTACGATGTCGTAATGCCTTATAGGTACGATACCATGTAAACTGTCGTAATGCCTTATAAGTACGATGTCGTAATGCCTTATAGGTACGATACCATGTAAACTGTCGTAATGCCTTATAAGTACGATGTCGTAATGCCTTATAGGTACGATACCATGTAAACTGTCGTAATGCCTTCTAAGTACGATGTCGTGATGCCTTATTGTACTTGCATGATATTATATTTAATTTTAAAAAATACCATATAATTTTTACCATTGGCTTATTGCATACTCCAGTAACTGTAGCATAATTATGCACTTGTATATATTTTAGGTTTCTACGCTTTCCAGAGTGTCTTTTTTGCTACTATATATAATTAGTATACGTCATACGTAGTAGCTATTTTATCTCTGGTTTTGGTGCGGGAAACAAAATGATAGACCTCTATGTTATCTGGGCAATGCCTTTTAATTCATTTTTAGTAGTAGTCTTTTATATTATCGAAATACCCAGTTTTTATTTTGGCAATGCCACTCAACATGATTTTAGTTGTGCATGTCATACCATGTATATTATCATATGATTTTAACAAACTAACAATCTTGTATATACATGTACATATATCTCTTTCATTTCTATGACAAATAAGTCTGTAATGACTTTTCTTTTCTGTCAATAAAATATCTGTCTGTCTGTCTGTCTGTCTGGTACGATACCACGTAAACTGTCGTATGATTTTACCAAATTAACCATCCTTTATATACATGTAGATATATATCATTTTTATGTGAAATAAGTGTAATGACTTTTCTTTGTGTCAATAAAATATCTGTCTGTCCGTTTGTCTGTTTGTCTGTCTGTCTGGTATAATAGGATGTCTTATTTCTGTGTAGTTATGAATTTCCACCAATTAGTTATGAATTGCCATCAATGATTTTCGTCACGTTTAAGGAGATTTTTCAGATACACGAGCTTCAGCGATACATCATTATAGACGTCTAACCATGACTAGTACACTTGACTCGTGTTATGAACCCAATGTTGGTTTAATGTTGTTCCAGCGTCGTGGACGCTGGAACAACATTCACCCAACATTGGGAGAATGCATCGTGTTTGATTGGACACTTGATCCGAATCGTGTTGAGCATCATTACAAAGATTACACAGGGGAAATGGATCTCGCTGATTTCTCCGTCACTTCTCAATCAGGGCGGTGGCCATAGAGTAGTGGTTAGCACCGCTGCCTTTCACGCTAGAGTTCGGGGTTCGTTTCCCGGTCTCGGCGGTTTGAAAGAAACAAAAATGTTTCTTCACCATCCACTTGTAAAACTCAGTATTGTGGGGAGCCTCCGTGACCGAGAGGTAGCGTGTTCGACCTCAGACTCCCAGGGTTTAAAATTCGAATCCTGTGTCTGGAGGGCTGTGTGATCTAATTTATCTCACCATCATCAGGAGGTTCTCCAGGTTCTTCTTCTTCTTCTTTTTCACTTCAGCCTGTATGTGCACAAAAGTGGCCTAAGGCCGATCCATTTCATTTCATTTGTCTCAATCATTTTTCATGAAATTTTACACACAATAGCAAGCGCAACACATTGGATTAATGCTGGGCCAGCGTCGCAGACAATAGACCAACGTTAAAGTATCACCAAATGAATGGGTTGTGTTTGCTGAGCAGATTGACATTAACAAGGGTGAATGACTCTCGCTGATTTCTCAGTCAATTCTCAGTCAACACATTTATAGAAATTTTACACACTTAATTTCCTAGTCATGCAGCGACTCCCCTGAAGATTTTGCAAAATTTTAGTTGGTATTTCAAAAGTTATACCATTATAGTCAGATTCACATTAAATTCATCAACCAGGGTGAATGAATTTTACGGATTCCTCAGTCAATTATGAAACACTTTTCATGACATTTTGCACAGACAAATTGTCTAGCCATGGTGCGACTCTGACTCTGGAAATTTCGCGAAGTGTTAGAAGGTATTTCAGAAGTTAGACCTTTTGACAAGTAATGCAATTCTGAGAAGAAGCTGATGGGTTTATAAAGGGCGACATTTTTTTTTACCTAGGCCTACTACATGTTAAATAAACTAACTTTTAAATTATACAATATTTTATTTTTAAATGAAAAGGTCAAGGTAGTTGCCCCATGACCAGAAAATAGTTGTTGTAAAACTTCATGAGAATTGGTTGAAAACTGACTGAGAAATCAGCGAAAATCATTCACCACGGTTAATGTGAATCCAACTATAATTCCCTGAGATATTATACACAAATAATCTGCCGGGTGTCACAGTATCCCAGCAAACAAGAAACATTTGTATAACATTTGCACAATGTTGGCCCAACGTCAAAGACGTTGGGCCGGCTTTGTAAAAATGTTCTCCAAATATGTTGTGTTTACTGGGACGCGATTTGAACAAGTTAAAGCGACACAATCATAAAAAAATCCGTATATTTTGGCTTTTTAATATGACCATATGATATAAACATGTCCATAGACTAGAACTGTGTAAGCTTTTTTATTTTTTTGTGTGGCGCATTTACCAGTAAAGCGAGATATAAAGAATTTATATCTCGTGACAATGGGAAACAAGTGACAAAAAATTTTTGTCACTTGTTTCCCATGTAAAATATCTTTTAAAAAATCCTTCCAAAACAATTGTGTAAAACGACACTCCCAAAATAAATAACCTAAATCTTCTATTTCTTCATTACAAAATGTACATAACCAATCTTCTCGAAGTTTCCATGTGTTGAGCCAAAAATTATTTATAAGTATATCATGTAAAAAGCAGTACTGAAACTCAATTAACTTCACTTCCAAACATACTTTATATACCCTAGAAAAGATTACACTCCAATTCACATCCCCCGAGTTTTCTGAGTATCTTTCAATGCGAGGTACATGTATATCTTTATTCCGTAGCTCCAAAATTCCATTATAAACAATTTTCTGGCTTATTTTCCCCTCACTAATTAAACATTCCTGGGTATTAAATCTCAGACCTGCTTCTATAGTTCTCGTATTTAAATTATTTTGTAAAAATATACTAGCTTTTTCTAGACATGAAACCAGCCCTGCCCAATTCAAAAAATCCCTATGTGTTAAACCTTTATGTAGCCATTGTTTAAAGGCTATCGTAGATCCATCTGGCTCGAACAAGTCACATATATACAGAATTCCTATGTCAAAAAATGTTTTCAGAAAATACTGGTATTGTTTATTTTTATCCCAGGGTTATACCAAATAAACAATTCTTTCCTACAAGGTTCAGTTTCTATAAGTTCATCCCATAACTGAAAAGTTTTAGCATAGAAAGATGGGAAAATCAGATTTTTTGTACAAGTACTTAAATTTGGACATTTAATAGCGGCTGAAAAATCTAAATTATTTGTTTTAAAATATTGTCTAACCAGTAGTGCCCATACCTCTATCACTGTCAAATATTTTTAAAAACCATTTTAACTTGACTGAGACTTTAAGTCCGCCCTCTTCTTTATCTGTTTTGCTTTATCTATTTTATCCCCGAAATGTCTTTTTTCGCATAATTCCCTGTCATAACCGAAATAAACGCCCAATACTTTGATCGCAAGTGCTGGCCATCTAATATTTAAGGGCTTGTCTGTTCGATTTCGATTTACTCCTAGCCACACTGCCTCTGTTTTAGTCATATTTAGTGTCAAAAATCTATAATAACCTGTAAAAAATGTTTTGCTGATATTTCATCTTGGACAATTCCCAAAGTATCATCCGCGTACTGTAATAATTTAATAATTTGGCTCATAATTTTCAATCCTTTTATATTTTTATTTACTCGAATCATATGTGCTAGTATTTCTACCGCTAAAACAAATAAATAAAGAGAGAGTAGATCACCTTGGCGTACCCCTCTATCGACTGCGAAATATGTTGAAGTTGTGACATTATTTATTACACAACTGGAAATGTTCAGCAAAACAGTAAAACACCAAAAGCCATTTACAAAAAAATGGTCCCAAGTTAAATTTTTGAAGGACAGCATATACAAATTTATGTCCCAGTGAATCAAACGCTTTGTGAAAATCGACAGATATTAAAATTCCCGGAACGTTAAATCTTTTGTGTAGTCAAAAATATCACTAATTGCTCTGAGATTTTCTGCAATATTTCTCCCTGTAATAAAGCCCACTTGGTTATGGTGAATTAATTTCGGTAAAACAACTTTTAATCTGTTAGCTATAGTTTTTGATATTATTTTATAATCCATATTTAAAAGAGAAATTGGTCGCCAATTTTCAATTAGTGATCTGTCTTTAGCTTTATCTAAAACCGTTATGACTGCTTGACGTTGAAACGTACTCAATTCTCCTTTTGTGAACGCTGTATTAAAACACTGAGCCATAAGTTTACCTATCCAACACCAAAATTGTTTAAAAAATTATACCGACAACAAGAATTTCGTCTTTATAACTCGTTTAACTGGTAAATGTGCAATGGACATGTTTATATCATATGGTCATAATAAGCAGCCTAAATACAAGTACTGATTTTTTAATGATTTTAGCCTGATTGTGTCGCTTTAATGCATAATTTGTAATTTTAATTTGTCTAAAAATAGCAGCCGTGAAGTAAGGTAGCCACCATTCAAACTCCAAACTATGTTTAGAAAAGGCAGGATCATTCACCAGGTGACTCTGACAAAGTCACCCACCTGGTGACTGTATGGCGCAAAGTGTTATTGTCACTATAACGATAGGCCAACTCCTATTAAATCGATTAACTAAAATAAGTTGACATTGTTTACCTTTTTGCCCGTGTTATTGTCAAAATTACACAGTGAATTAATTGTAAGGCGTGCCGAAACACAGGGCGTAATCCTAAAATACATGATTTAAATAGTTTCATTTAGGCCTATGACCCCCTCTTCAAAGTACAAAAATGTACATGTAGCTTGTTATCAATGTCATGACTTGTATTGCCTCCATTACCAATGCGCCCGTTAGAATCCCTACTAATGTTTTTTAGGCTCGCAAAAACATTGAGTTGACTAGGTTAGTGGCCGTTCAACAATAGCCTACATTAGTCAGCCTGCCAACATATGCTATCATTTCAGCACATGGCAAATGTTTGTTACAAGCAAACCAACAACACAGACATGTAGTTTGATAACCCAGGAATGACGTCTAGCCTGCTGACATCATTTTTTTCGATCTGAAAGTGTCTAAATTAGCGAAAACAAAATGGCCGCCAGCTGGCGCTATTATGTGATGTAAATCGCTATACCTTTCTCAATATTTATCCTTTCCTAATGATTTTGGTGTGTAATATAAAGTTTTCGTGGTCAAGGAACATGACTATGACAATAAAAACATGATAGCAGTATTTTTTTTTATTAAAATCGTCACATGATGTGAAAAAAATCAAGTATTTAGATGTAAATCCAAGCAGTGAACAACTGTATCCTTCTGTTATGTCTCTCTAGGCGTAGTTTTCAAAATTAGGACGTATTAACTGGTCATAATTGGTGTACTAAATTATTTGTCCATTCAATGTGATCAGTTCCACCAAAGAAGTGCAACAAGAGCAGCAATACATCAGTGTCTCTGCAGAAAACCATAATGTGATCATAGTCTCTCTTAGTTGCTAAACCATGGAGGAGGATTCGTATATCAGCCTCCTCGTGGTCACAGGTCAATGCTAGAACCTTTTCTCGGCTGGTTGATGAAGCTTTTTCTGTGTAGACAAAGTTTTCTCCCAAAACAAATTCGCATCCTACTTGGACATTTGGAAATTTCTTCTCTTCACAAGATCTTCTGACAAAAATGCTGCAACATCAGCCTTATTTACGGTGAGTGAAATAAATTGTGCCCATACTTGAGGCAGTGCTACCAAGCCATTACTCACAACTTAACGCTTTGGCTTCTTTGCACGTAAATCCTCGCTTGACTCTTGTTTGAGACTTAATGGATTGTGCCCCAATGTATCTGTCAAATACTACATCTACCATTGCTGCTCCTTGACTGAAATAAAAAAAATATTGATTTTGAAAAATATGTCCACATAATCTGAAAAGGTTCGACAACCTGCTGGCTTTCCAGATTTTGAATTAGTGCATTTCCATCGATGAGAACGCATGCCCCAACCATAACATTTGATACATAGGGAGATGAAACAGCAGTGGCAATTTCTACACCAGTTGTGGGCGGTGACCCTAGGGTAGTGGTTAGCACCACTGCCTTTCACGCCAGAGTTCGGGGCTCGGTTCCCGGTCTCGGCGGTTTGAAAGAAACAAAAAATGTTTCTTCCCCATCCACGTGTGAAAGTTAGTATTGCTGGGAGCCTCCGTGACCGAGAGATAGCGTGCTTGGCCTCAGACCAGGGCTCGAATTTCGAATCCTGTGTCTGGAGGACAGTGTCATCTCAATCATCTCACCATCCTCAGGAGGTTATCCTGGCCCAGTTAAGCCTATATGTGCACAAAGGTGGCCTAAAGCCCGATTCATTTCATTTCTTTTAGAGTTTTGTCTCTTCATTGGAGAAAACAAAAGGGATATTCAACGATGCGTGTGGATACATATTTCCCGACTAGTTCTGCATCACGTAGTCAGAAGTCAATGTCTTATGTTGCTACATCATTTGTGGTCAGAGATAACAAATGACCAGAGGCCTCTTCAGTGGTGACTTCATCTAAGGCAGCAACTTTTGATCTACACACAGAAAATATGCCAAATCGTTCGAAATGCTCAACAAGTGACTTGACATCAGCTTCATCTTTTGAAGTCCTGGACAAACAAGAGGCCGGCCACCATAATCCCCCGCCCCGCCCGCGTGATAGAAATTTTACAAGGTGCATACTTCCCTGAAGTCTCACATTCTCTTCTACAATAATGATCCACCTATCTAGATTACTGTGTATATTACAGATATTGAAGTCAATGTTGGTCGCAAGTCAGCATTTTTTAGTTTGAGCAAGTTGCCATTAAGAGGGTATATATATATATCCCTCACTGAAAACCACACACTTCGTTTTATAGTATTTATTGGACTGGTACATATCCTATGGAATTTTTGTTCCAAGGGTTGATGCTGTGAATAGATTTAATGCATTATCAATGTTGAATTTTGTTGGTAGATTTTAATTATATGTGTTTTTCTCTAGCAAAAAAAACATTTTTTACCATAAAAAGTGACCCATTTGTCGCGCGCAGCTGCTCTGAAACTACATTCATGGGGTTTCGAAAGGGACACAGCCCCTTCGCCGTAAACAGTGATTGCACACAGTTGAGACGATGACTCACTTTGCTTCTCCTGTGCATCTGTCATCTTGAATTTATGCAAATTTGGACAGAATGAATATTATTTATTGGATCTTAAAAATTAAAGAAGTGTACAAATACCTTTTATAATCATCATTTTCCAAATTATGCCAATTTTGAAGGTTAGATCATCTAACTATCTGGCACAGTTTGTCACGTATCAGGCATATTAAAGGCAATTGTGGCCGATAGTCGGCCATTTTGAATTTGATCAAGTTGAAAATTTTCAGAGCATATCCCTACCTGAAACCACACATTTTGTTTTGTAGTAATGGTCTAGCTATATGGCACGGTTTGTCAGATATCAGGCATATTAAAGTTAGTTAGGGCCGATGGTCGGCCAATTAAGCAGGTAAAATTTCAAAAAACCCAGAAGGCACATCTACACCCCGTAAGGGATGTGTGTGTCAAAAATTAAAGAAATCCATGCACGGGTTACAGAGTTCTGCTCCGGAAACGAAATGCGACATCGAGACGGACGGCCGGACAGACGGACGGAGGGACATCCGAGGCGACGCCAATACCCCCCGCCCCCACTTTGTCGGGCGGGGGATAAGAATTATGCTTGCGAGTTGTGAGAGATTGGTCATCATCTCTGATGCCGAGCAGATACTGTGCTGATGCCGAGCAGATACTGTGTTGCTTCAAAAATAATAGCCCTCTCTCCCCCTGTGATGCAGAAACGATCTCGTGCAATGTCTGTTTTGGTGACACCAATAGTGCCGCTGGACAACTTACATAATTTGTTGACCCATTCAGTAGCTTGGTCAATGGGAACCTCATTGAATGCTCCATTGGTTTTCTTAACAACCAAATTTGCCTATATACTTCAAGAGCACTCTGCTCTAAGCTGAGCATAATATACTAGAGCTCATCAAGCAGAGTGATCGTATGTGCGAAACCAAGGTAACATAATTACAAAAATTGGCAGATGTAATTTATAATCTCCAATTCTGTAGGCTCGCATGAAGTCAAGCATAATTTCAACAAGCTCCATATATGTTGACCAATATGAATAGTTCGGGTCTTCACTCAAGATCTTGTTGAATTAAATCCATAATCCATTTGTTATGACACTTTCTTTCAATGTTTGCAACAGCTGTAACACTTGCTCACTAATTTCTACATCCACTGTTTCATTGTGTTTATCTGCAGAGAGGTTATTCAAAGGTTTTACTTCATCACCAAGGTCTTGCAATGATGATCTTTTTACTAGCCCATGACTGAAATAATTTCCATCTCATCCGGCAAAGTGCTTTATATTCCATTACATGCCCCCGAACAGCTCGATAATATGCTTAACCTTCCATCATAGCACTTGTAGAATGCTGTGCAAAGGACTCCACCCATACATCATCTAGTCCTGCATTTTGCATATGCTGGCCAATGGCCTTCATAAAATTGAATAAGATGTGCAAGCCACCCATCATTACTACAACATTATCATATTTAGCAGGATTTGACCATTGTAGTTATTTTGTTCTGCTATAGAGAGGTTGATCTTCGACAATCACAACATGTTTCTGGCCGAGATGATGCATCATCTCCTGGAATTTATTCAAAATGGTCACCACAGTATTGTTTTCATCAGCATGGGCCTGTACTACAGGCATCATTCCAGCAACTGTTACTGTTGCTTCAGAAACATCACTTGCAGCATGGAAAGCTGCTCATGATGGAAAATTTGGGTCATCTTGGTTGTACATACGAGCCAATATCAAAGTTTGGTTTGAAAGATTTAAATTGGCTTGGCATCCGTTTCCCATGTCCAATATTTCTGGTTCAACTCTACTTGTTATGATTGGATTTGGCCTTGCACCAGTGTATACAGGTGCGATGTCAATAGTGTGAAATTTTTTCAAGTTTCTGATCCGGTATTCTATTTCTTCCTGTTTTTACAGTCGTTTGTTCTGGTGCTGACGGTGGCCCACGTTGCCACAAAACACAATATGGGGCATAGAACGTATTTTTCCCATATAGTCTCATCTAAAATATCGATGTTGTCAAATGATGAAAGTATTAAATGACCAGGTGTGTGTGGTGATATTCCACTTGGAATATATATGTAACCATTCTGTTCATATCTACGTAAAATACCATTTTTTACCATTTGCTATTGATGAGTCAATTATACGAAGTGTATCAATTCCAACAGTATGACTGGCTGCATGGAAGATGTTTACCATTTTTTCTGAACGTGTAGCCTGATGAAGAGCCAGACCAAGGCCCACGTGCTTTGGTGTATGTTTTCTACTTTTAGAGGCAGTGTAGACTATATCTTGAGCAATTTATTGCAACATATTCTTACTTTCAAAGAATTATCCTGTTCTTCTAATTCAAGGATATTCTCCACACCAAACAAAACACTTAAAAAAGGGTAGAGACTATTTGGTATAACAGCTGAAACATGATCCATGTCGACTGGTAACATGACCTGGTGAATCTTTCAGATCCGCTCGCAATTGAAAAGCAGTGTGAAATATTTCCTGTAGTGGAGTTGCATCAGGTGTCAACTTGGGTCGTTCTTCATCAGACGAGAATGAGGACTCATTTGAATGATCTATTGCAATAGTCTTCCTTACGGGCTTTGATACAGCAATATTTGTTATATCGCGTGGGTCATACAGCAGTGATGACTTAGGATCTAGTTGACGGGATGTACTGGCACTTACTCCCACAATTTGTGTTGCGGTCTCATATTTTGGCAGCCATTTTGTTTTTCGTTTTTATGACATTTACCACGAAAAGAAGGTTTGTAAACAGCCCCCAGTGACACTGGGGCTAAATATTTTTTAAAAGGTTCAAGGAAGTCAAATCAATCATCAAAACATCTTAGCCAGAAAGTGGTCATGAAAGTTAGGTTTTTTAATTTCTGAAGACCTTATAAAACTAAAATAATGATATGGTTATAATATTGCATGCTTTTAAAATTGCTCCACTTGTAGTTGTTTTATAAGTTTCTACGCTTTCCAGAGGGTTTCTTTTGCCACTTTCCTACTATTATGTAGTTATTTTATCTCTGGTTTTAGCGCGGGAAACAAAAATTATGTATAATATATTTTTATTTAATTTTACCTTTAAGTGGAATTACCATGTACAAAGTTGCATGCTTCTAAAACTTGCTCTACTTGTTGTTGTTTTATAAGTTTCTACGCTTTCCAGAGGTTTTTTTGCTACTTTTATACTAATATGTAGTTATATTATCTCTGGTTTTAGCGCGGGAAACAAAAAATAGGTATAATATATTTATATTTAATTTTACTTTTAAGTGTGATTTTAAATGTAATTACATGTATATAAATTTTATCCTGGATGTCGAACTTAGTTAGGGTGGTGGTCACCTGTATTCGACATCCTGATGTACACAATTTTATTTACAATTGCATATTTGCACAATTATTGTATATATTTGTGTATATAAAGCCTAATAAATAAATAAAATAAAAAAATAATAATAAATAAATAAGATCCATTTGAGTCGTAGCCTCTGTTTTGCAATCTGCAAAAGTAAATAAATAGGTAATAACTAGGACCCTAACTGTTTTTTTGTGATTCTGAGGTTGATCACCGTCCCGGGTCGCAGACGGTAGGTCTAAGGACATTGGGTTCTATAACATTGGGTGCATACGTATTGTGTTTACCACCCATCAAACACAATACATGCATGAATCCAATATTGGGTCAATGTTGGCCCACAATCTACGACGCTGGCCCAACACTGATGCCATTGATCGAACATTGAATCCATTATGTATCATGTTCGCTGGGTATTAGTCAATCAATGAGCTATAAGCCCTATAATTCACTGATGATGGTGAATTTTATACACCGGTAGGCCTGAGACCACCAGCAGTAGGCCTACTAGCCCAGCAAACTCAAGGTTTCAAGGATACAATGGTATTTCAGTGTTACGAAGGGCCAACATTACCAATGTTGGCCCATCGTCTACAACACTGGCCCAGCATTGAAACATCTTTGGTTCATCATTGTTGGCCCATCGTCTACGACACTGGCCCAGCATTGAAACATCTTTGGTTCATCATTGTTGGCCCATCGTCTACGACACTGGCCCAGCATTGAAAGAACATTGGTTCGGCCCCCACCAACCCCAACCCCTCCCCCCTCCTCCCCTGGATCCGCGCATGTTTTATCTGGGAGCCACTGAAGCCAGTGGCGGATCCAGGGGTGGGGGGGGGGGGTCGCACAAAAAATACTTTAAAAAGCCCTCGCAATTAAAATTTTCCAATTAATCTCCCAAGCTCCTAAAACCTCGCCCCCCCCCCCCCCTCTTCCACAGATCCTGGATCCACCACTGAAAGCACTGACCGCATATAAATCAGTTAACTAAATTAAGTTGACATTGTTTAACTTTTTGTCCGTGTTATTGTCTTATTACACAGTTAGTTTATGTTAGACCTAAACCTAAAAAAAACTAAAATACATGATTTAAATAGAATAATGTAACCCTTCAACCGCCGAATAATTCAATTGGAATTTTCACCCACATTAAGTTGTGTCTCGCTGACGCGATCCACAACTTCAATTGAGTGAAAATTATTCAGATTTGACAATATGGGGTCAACTGTTTTCAAATATTGCTGATTGATGTCACATTTTACCTTCACCATGTTTAAAAGGTGGTACTTAATGTGCTAATAAAAAATGAAAACCCGAATATATGCGGCACCGGCGGTTAAAGGGTTAACGGGGCTAGGCACTGACAGCATAAAGCATGTAGAGAGCGCCTACATCGCGGCCGCCGGATTCACGCCATCCACCGCACAACTGTCAGGATGGCCGAGCGGTCTAAGGCGCTGCGTTCAGGTCGCAGTCCACTTCTGTGGGCGTGGGTTCGAATCCCACTTCTGACAAATATTTTTATTTTCAGTTTGGTTGTCACCGCTGCAAAATAGGCCTGATACTCGTGGTTGTCGAAATGTACTATATTTACCGGGCGGACAAAAGCACCAAATTTGGTATATAGTCCGGTCAAAATTCCACAAAATAAAATTCTTCTGTAGGCATTTTGGGGTAAAAGTGTTTTAAAACTTTTATTAACCTAATTTGGGTGTCCTGAATTAAAAAAAAATATTGCCAAGCTGTGTTTTGACTCTTTGAGCCCCAAAAATCGCAAATTAAAATAATCATTATTTGCTAGGTAAAAATACAATATTCACGCTGTGTGTATACAAATCATATTGTATTTTAGCCTACATAAGTCACGTTTAAAGTATAAAAGGATAATTTTTTTAACTAACCCTACAATTTTTAGAACATTCACAATGCACATGTGTAATAAATTATTATCAATATGTTATGTTAAAGGTTGTCCATTTTTATTCAACACTTTGACCAGGGGCTTACCCAGGATTGGGAATAGGGGGGTTTCCAAAATGAAATATCGTGATGATAGCGTAGAGGATTCAGATATTTTTTAATTGACATCAAATTTAAATATTTCCAGCACTCGAATTTAAAACGACGTACATGTAGTTATGTGGGCAGTAGAACTATTCGAAAATAAGCTGTTTTTTTAATTTAAAGTAGGGTAGTCCATATTATTTTTCTAGTCAAAAATACAAGGCATTAGGTCAAATAAGTAGCAGATAAATAAGATTGAAAATAAATTGCTAAACTCCTCATTAAATTGTTTATTAAGCGAGATATATAGAGTTCCATGGAAGAACATATTAACTCATGTTTTTGGAAAAATGAGAAAAATGCGTTAAAAGTTTTTACCTTAGTAATGCTCGTATAACATTGATTTTATTTTTTATGTGGATGAATAGGATTAAGATCGAAGTGTCAAGTGTTTGATCCTAGCCTTTAATGATGGAATTAATAATTTCAACGTAAAGTGAATGAAAGCATTTTACTAACAAGACCGGTTATGATTTAAAATTATTTCTATTTGTCATACTTTTTTATTGTTTAATAAAATCAGTTCCAATGGGTCTTATAGCCCACCCGTACTATATGTACATGTAGGCTACATGTAGGCTGCAATAAAAATGATATCACCCATCCACAGAAGCCATGTTAGGAATATGCGGAAGCGACATCCTTTTAGTACAAGCTTACCACGAATACAACACTAAGATGTGAGCTGGTATAGTTTGTCATCGGATAAAAATATGGTATTGTACGAGCCTTCTATAAAATTATATTAGGCTACATTTTCTAATCAGGGTAGTCGTTCTTGCGCTTGAAATTTTCAGAGCAGATTGTGTGACTTGCTGTGACACTTTACTAAAACAGTCTACAAAAAAAATGGGCAGCACACATTATTCCCAGCAAACACGGATCATTCACCCAATTCTGTTTCAATGTTGGGCCAGC
The DNA here is from genome assembly GCA_964017125.1 of Flabesymbios commensalis. Taxonomy (NCBI): domain Eukaryota; kingdom Metazoa; phylum Annelida; class Polychaeta; order Terebellida; family Flabelligeridae; genus Flabesymbios; species Flabesymbios commensalis. The sequence continues at coordinate 93,783,557 of OZ024908.1, forward strand.
GTCGAAGACGGTGGACCAACATTGAAACATCATTGGGTGAATGCCCCGTGTTTGCCGGGCCTATCTGATCCGTGACACAACCAATCAGTCTTGATTGGATTAAAGTTGTGCATGTGTTAAAGACAACATCAATTTTTTTACATATATCTCAATGAACGATTATCGAATAGATATGGGAATATTTCAAGGGTAATAAAAATACATATAACAAATAGATGTTCATCTTTCAACTAGCATGATGCTTTAAGCATTGTTCAACCTGAGCATTTATGGAAAAATTTTATTTGAACGAACTCGAGTGATCAGCATTATTTCCATTATGAAGATGTTCTTTAATAATAATATTAGTGACAATTGGGGCAGCAGTGATTAGAAGCAGTAGAATCATTTTTTTCAAGTGCGCAGGGATCTACTATTTAGCTAATTATCTGGTTGTTTTCACCACAAATATTAAATCCCAGTCTCTGTGTCAAGGCAAATGATTGTATTGTGCGAAATAAGTTGGTTCATCAATGAAAATGTGGTCTGAATTTAACTGTGACGTATATGTTCCCTTCTTGTGCTATAACAGTTTAACATATGACTAAATAATTCACGATATTTAACCTTTTTGTTTCTTATTTAAGGTTCCAATATCACAGCATATCTATATCTGACTATATGGATACATCAATTATTAATATGTGGTGTAATAATTCAGAGGTTACTGTACCTGCTAAACTACCCAAATTGTACGTAATAGTTATTGAAAAAAATAGTTCTTTATCTTAAACAAGTTAAATAATCACCAATGATACCACCACCTTCGCCATAATTTTGTCATTTGCTATATATTTATATTAAAGCTACTACTACCTTCCTGTTCATTGTTTGTTTCATCATCTGTGTTCATATAGTAGTAGTATGCATCATATTCTTAGACAATGGCGATGCGTCCTGTATTCCTGCTTTGCTGCTTCCACATCGAACACTATGACATAGTTCTTACTGGAGCAACCATATGAAGATTTTTTTATGTAATTAGGGACCAGTTGAGATGCAATCTGAGATCAGTTGACTTCATTCAGGGACTGTAGTTGAACATAACCATGATAACATATTCCCGTCTATGCTCCATTCATATGCTAACGGATCTAACTTCTGTGGCTCAAGCAAAAAGTTCTATTTTCAAATGTTCCCGGAAGGCTTGCCCAGGTGATGGTAATTACCATAATTATCAACAGGTGATGCTCCCCTCGCCGTGTTACTAACCACAGAATAAGTTCCTTACTACATCGAGCCAGAAGACATTAATATCTCCGATAATACCAATACCAAAGCATCCAACCATAGTATCACATCGTGACAAAGAGGGTCCTGGCAGCAGGTTAGGAATGGGGTCAAAATATTCAGCAGTGGTCACTTTAATTTCTATGACACATTATGTATAGGCGATTGCATTATAATGGGAATATCAATATTTCTCTCCTAAAGCTGTGTAACTATATGCTGTTGTCAGATCCTTAGAGATTATCGTCTTATTATGCGACTTTCGGATTTTTGCTATTTAGATCGTTCCTGGTATTAAGAGTGTGCATGTGCTCTTGTGTATGTTTTGAATAAGACCTTCATCCTGTTATTGCTAGCAGCAGTCACCAAAGCTGTTGGAACAGGGATATGTTTCAGGTTAGATACCCTACATCTGGCTATTCGCGCACAAAATTTAGTGCTGGAATTGTAGTAACGCATATATTAAAGACTAGATGTAGTAATATTATCTTGGAAAGCAACATGTTGGACAGCAAGCGTAGAGCTCAATTTTATTTATGTTAACATACTAAGTGAATTTAAATATGCATAAGAGACATAGGTTTTATAAAATAAATTATCAGATGTACATTTAAATGATCTGCTAAATAAAATTACAACTGTATCGGCCTATTCTCATTCTGACTTTGCGAGATAAGAGACGAGATACAGGATAGCTACTGGCTGATTCAACACCTCATTTAGACCACCGCGACCCTCTGTTTGCCGACGGTGCATCTAAATTAATTAAATTTTAAAATGCTTCCGTTTCCAGGTTCCTTGCCACCCTTGCCAACCAGACATCTTCAATGAGTATTGTATACTAATGAAGAATTGGAAAGGCTAAAAGCAGCTTTTAAACAGGTTGCATTGCCTTTATCTCACTCTCACCACCCTTCGGGTGCTAGGGTTCATTTATCATCACATTATCTTGGGTAACATTGGCCTTATTTTGTGTTTAAATGCATAAATGTAAGTCTGCACCACGGTACTGATCCTGCATCAGAGTTGTACACCGATGACACCCATAAAGAGATGTATACCACCAACCCGGGGATACGTCTCTGGCAAACAATTATCTGGATACACCCAAAGGACATCTGTCATCATTTTATGCAGTTGCAGATTTGATTTCATAATTGTAAATAGGGGCCTGTCGCCAATGACTGGAAATGTGTCATACCTGTTATAGCAGTGTCATGGTGTGCATGTGGCATATCAATATGTGGTAAGCCTATACAATTATGTATAATCATGCTACGAGTGTTTTGAGTGTCACACACTGTCTGCTTTTCTACAAATTATTCAGTTTGACAGTTTGATGGTTTGTAGATTTCATGAAAAAATGCCCATAAAATTGACCCTTCATTGGCCCTTCTCTAACATGTTTACCTCGCTCTCTTGGTTTAGTGGCAACTCTGGTAGAGCGAAAGACGCAGGCATATCACAATTTTTTGGATCATAGTATCTGATAAACACTTTATCAAGATCATGATAATCTGCGGTCGTCTTGATGACTCTTTTGAAAACCTTTTAATTGTTGTTTTATCGCGTTTGAAAGAATAACGCTTGGATGGGGGTTACAATACCTGTCATCAATTGAATCTAGCCATGGAGCACCCATACGTTGACATAAAGGTATAATGTTATAGGTGTTACTTGCAGAAACATAGACATATCAAATAGAACTAGACAGTCAGTCAGAGACTGCAAACTTCCGCCGCAGTGATTGTGTATTGGATCCGGGTCGTAAACTAAACAGGATCATTTCCAAATTTAATGGATCGTTCCTTGGCCCGAGACGCACCTCTGATAAAAGTTTCATGCAAATCCATTCATTGTTTTGTAAATAATCTTACTGACGTACAGACAAACCATCGCGACCAAAAACATAACCTCCTTTGGCAGAGGCAATACACCACACAATGATTTCTTTTAAAAATGTATAAATCTCTGAACAAATGTTTTGATGTTAAGTGTTAACATCGCTGGATGACGTAGTATACAAAATTTTAAAACGTATGGCCAAAATTATACATTATATATCTCGTCGATATATTTATAGAATATTAATTATTGCGGTACATATGTCTTATAGTTACTCTACGACATCATATTCAGGTTCGTAATGAAATTCATTTCATTTTGATAGGTCACACTCAAACATTATTGTGAAATTTGAGGTTTTTACACTGGTAATTATATTTATGAAAGGCCTTGGGGTCAAAGGGTTCACATAACTCAAAACTTCGGGCTCAATCAATTTGTACAATTAGGACTTCACTTTTGTTAACACTGAAGACATACTATTTCCGATGATGGCAAATATAGATTATTTTGGCGCTTTATATAAATATTTGTATTTTTCGAACCGTGTAAAACCATTATTTTGCGTCCCGATTGACGCGATTTTATAAAACGTGTTATATAAAAATGCTCAATGTTGTCGGGATGCCATCATGCAGTTTCATGGAGTACAATACCTATATAACATGAAAACATTGAGAAAAAAACTTTGGACCCACTTTCCAGGTTCGACCAAAAATATGCATTTGACCCCCTGACTAATAGTATCTGTATTTGCTACGCTCAAATAGTTTTTTGAGTTTTAATGTCAAATTTGTGATTTGTGGCAATAACAAGTGCTGATTGTGTCTATAAATCAGCTGTTTTCATTGACTATTTTGTTTTGGCATTTTAGGGGTCATAGGGTCAAAATCGAGCATGGCAAACATTTTTTTTTTAAATCAGCACATTCAAATTTGGTTAAAACAGGTTTCCTAAAAATAAATATCTAAATATCTTCACGTCCATCGTATGATTTGATCACTTTATATAGTGAGGCTTATTGTCTTTTACATTGATACCTCTCCCTGCAAAATAAGGTGGTCGCTCCCATACCACTTCAAGACACAACAGTTACTCTCACCTGTTATGTGAGAGTTAGAGCTTATATCTGACTAGAGCTATACATGTCCAGAACCTACTGATTCCTCATACATTCTACCATATCACGACCACATCTAGAAAGTGTCTGTATTTTATGTTAATCTTCATGAAAACATCCTGATCGTGCTACGTATATTGTCCCAATTACCACATATTCTGCATCATATCTTGTTGCAATAGTGTACCCAATCATCCTTGGTGACTTCTTTTTGACACTCTATAGCATTTAGTTGCCAAGACTAAGGATAGTTACTAACATTGTCTGAAGATGGTGTATGCTCATGCTATATTATTTTTTATAAAATAAATTCATTGTCAGTATTTTCAACATTACTCTAGCTTTTCTATATATCTATTCTGGTCAAAAATATAAAAATGTAGATGATACTATTATCATGATTATGTAAATTGTCAATCCGATTGAGAAACATTTTTTTTATGTGATGTGCACGTTTTAACCAGCACAATATACCTAGTAACTAGAATGCTAAATTGTTAAATTCACTCGACTACTTATCTGAATAGAAACGGAAAATGTATGTGTGTCATTATTGCCATGGTTATGCAGACCACCTTGATAGATCAACTTCATGTTTTGCTTAACCCTCGTACAGGGCTTGGCCAGAAGGGTGCTACCCGTGGCCAACGCACATGTAAATGTAAATTATTGATTTCTTCCTTACTATAAAAGCATGATGCAGGTGGATGTCACATACTAATATGACATACTAATATGCTTAGAAGAGATGTATGGTGAGCGACAGATTACCTAGTGCCGGACAGTGATCAACAATCATTATATATTTTTTGTCAATAGTCTAAACATTTTTTTTCAACATGCTCGATATTACGTTTTTTTCCTCATAACTTTGTGAAATATGGATAATATATGTTTTCGCGGCTCTGCATTGGTTTCCCGGGTGTGAGAAACATATATGCAGCCACCACAAACACATCTCTACGTTATTTGGAAGCAAGTTATGGCACATTGCCTTGCAGTGTCGGCCATTTTGAATTTTGTCATCTAGCGGCAAACGCACAAGGTGAAATTGATGGGACTTTCAGTATGTGGCTCAGGTGGATTTTAAGACACCGAAATGATGTTTTTATGTTCATTGTAAGCCAAGCCGTGATGTAAAGTTGTGACATTTTAACTAATTTGGGCGGCCATTTTGTTTTTGAAATTTGAGTAGGGAAAAGACAAAATAAAGCTTGGCATGGGGAAGATTTGGAATCAGCGTTCCCGAATTGTGTAAGAACAACTCCATGCCAAATTCTACTAAAAAATGCCTTAACAAGTCAGAAATTTCGAAAATGGGCCCTGCCTATATTGATCATCCACCGCGTTGATTCGTGTTTACGACATTATCATGTAACCTTGATAGTGGGCTGCATATATGAAAAAAAAACCAGCTTACCTTGACAAAAATGCAACAAAAGGTTGCTCAACGGTATATTGTAGTATTAGGTGTGCTTAATAACATATCAAAAATTTACCAAAATCTGACCATGCGAAAAGTATTATATTTAAGATGGCGTCCAAGATGGCCGCCAGATTCCAAAAATTCCAATTATTTGCTCATCTATCATCCAGAGTGACTCATTTTGATGCATTGTCACTTGTTTTGGGTCTGATATGGTACATAATGTACTTCACACATACCACAGTCAAAATAAAAGTTTTGAAATCCAAGATGGCGGACCAAAATGGCCGCCGAACTGCGAAAATTAAAGGAATAAATAAGATTCATTCCATGCATTATTTCTTATCTACATTATTACTGCAGGAGCTCTCTCAGGTTGAATAGGACTGTTGAGGTCTATTAGGCTTGACTGTAAAATTTGATTATATACTGTCTGGACATAAAAACGGCAGATGGTCAATTGACCCCAAGATGTGGTCAAAGGTCATAAAAATCAAGACAAATTAAATCGTTGTTATATAGTCATATTTATACTAAAATCGTCGGAAATTAAATACCGATTACTAATATATACATTATATTGCAAAAAAAATGATATAAACAAAATATACCACAAATATATGTGGTCAAAGGTCACAAAAATCCATAAAAATGAGAACTTTGCTGTATATAATTGTCATATGTATACTCAAATTGTCTGAAATTTAAGGCTGGTTACAAATATAATCCATTATAAAGCCAAAAATATTATAAAAGAAGACATGCTTTTTTTTGTTGTAAAAATAGAAATCTTGACTCATATCGGTTTACACTTGAATATGAGCATATACGTAAAATTCGCGGTTTTTCATTAAAAAAAATTACTGATGTGACCCAATTCAACTGATCGATGTTCATTCATGTTGAAACTTATACACGCTATCAGCGAAATGCAGATATGGTAGAGATTTCAGAGTGATGCAAAATGGTGAGTACATTGCTTACACGAGCAAAAATGTGGATCGAAAAAAATCGTTATATTCATAGAAAGGTCAACTGGGAACTCAATCAAAATTGGTTAACCTCAATATTATTCATCTAAAATTATAGGTTCAATAGACATATTTAAAACTGTAAATTGTATACATACACAGATTCTAAAACATGTGCAAGTCGGTTCCAGGAATATTCAATGAAATGTATAGACTAATTGGGCCAAGAAATTAGGATAAACATTATTTAATAACTTCCGAAATATTACATTATAACTACTACCCAGGACCATCCCTTTCAAATTACAGCAATGTCGGCCAGAAAATTATTATCGCAGTCATTTTGATACAAGAGCTGCAACATTTTAACGTTCTCCACATTATGGTCACACTATAATCGCTAATTGAATTCCAGAATGTTAGAAAAAGCGACTTTAAAACGATTTTGACGATCGTCAATAATAATTTATTTTGCGGTCAAGGCTTCCAATAATCCGACAGAGACCTAAAAAAGATTGATGTTGCCTGATTTCTGGGGCGGGGGCCCTAGGGTAGTAGTTAGCACCGCTGCCTTTCACGCCAGAGTTCGGGGTTCGGTTCCCGGTCTCGGCGGTTTGGAAGAAACATAAACTGTTTCTTCCCCATCCAGGTGTGAAAGTTAGTATTGTGGGGAGCCTCTGTGACCGTGAGGTAGCGTGCTCGGCCTCAGACCGCCAGGGTTCGTATTTCGAGTCCTGTGTCTGGAGGACAGTGTCATCTCACCATCTTCAAGAGGTTCTCCTGGCCCAGTTTAGCCTATATGTGCACCAATGTGGCCTAAAGCCCGATTCATTTCATTTCATTTCATTTTGCCTGATTTCTGTGTACTATTTTTTATCATGTTTACCTGCAAAAGTGTCCCTTGTCGACCCTGTATCCTTTTGTAGTATATTCTAGGGCATATGAAACCAGTGGTCCTAAATTTCACGTCTGGGGCGATTAGTCACTAGGCCCATTTTCGAAATGTTACCTCTAGTTCATCCTATAATTTAGCCAAAATGAGCGATGGGAACTAAAATTAAAATATCTCTGAAACCCCTTGGTATATTTAATAATTTTTGTGTCTATTTTTATATATTTATGGAGATACTAGGCATACAACACAATTTGGGGTAAAGATCAAAGGCCGAGGTCATATTTATCGTCAAATTGTGCACAAAAACAGCAAAACTAATAAATGATCAATATTGTTCTATTTTTAACCACCGACTGCGAGCATTAAGTATTCTTTTCCTGGTCTGGTAACACTCGCCGTCTTCAGAAATTGTTATTCTTTCGGGACTTCTCTTTGTAATTTACCCCTTTTTTGCAGGGAAAATTCAAATTGTAACATCTCAAAACCGATGTCGAGAATATTATTCTTTCCTATGTATGTGGATATGTCTGACTAGCTTGATGTGTATCCATGACCGCATGTATCGGAGCCAAAGCCTATAAAATTTAAAAACGTTTTTTAAACGTTTGGAAACATGAAAACAACACAAAAAACACACAAAAACACAACATTTCACACACACAAAAAATTTAATCCGAGTTGGGGCTTGACCCACCCCTCACTTCCAAGTTTTTCTCGGATTTTTGGATTTTTTTTAACTTGACAAAACCCCTAACTTTATTCCAACCTACATGTGTAAAAATCATTGCCCAGGCAGTCTAAAAGATTGCCGAAGTTGATATTTGACCTTATGCCCTGCCCTGAGCTTCAACATTATTCCTCGACGGTTTCTGACCCTATATTACACCTAAATATAGGCCTAGTAGGAAGGTACTGCTGTTTTACTTGACATGGCCATATTCTAGCTAGCATTGGGAGAGTAATGAATGAGCCCCCTTTTCAAAAATCTGCATCCGCCCCTAATGTATAATATATACATTATTTAACCCTTTGACTTCCAGGCCGGGGTGCATGCCAGGATCCAGATATACTGGTGTAGGAGTTCTATTTTTCGTCATTTGAAGCTGGAATTGCTAACGCAATTTCCAGCTTCAAATGACGAAAAATACATAAGTGTAGTATATATTTGACGAAAATTTGTGTCATTTTATGGTTACGTTCATTGACGAATGACGACGGAAATTTCCGTCATGTATGGTAGTGAAAAGGTTAATAATAAGTTCCCTTTGATAATTCTATGAATGACTATAAGTGAGCTCCACATTAACCCTGACCACGCTGAAATATGTTTGTATAGCCCACAGGGTTTTTTTTCAATTGGAAAGTATCATAAATGTCTTAGCTAGCTTTTTCCGATTTATTTCAATGCCTATGTTATGGGTCTACGTCCATTATGAATGTTGTAATTCTTTCAGTGCGGGGATCGTCTTTAAACGTCAGAATCTCACGTCTAAAGAGATAGATTCTGACGTATAAAGACTGTCCCCGCACTGAAAAGGTTAAAAAAACACTTTAAAATGTCGTACTTCTATCATTTGTTTTAATTCTAACATAACAAGTTCTAAAATAAACTGAAATCTCATTAATAAATATCAAATATGATTATTTAAAAACTAGTATCATAAAAAATCACGTATATCAAGAGAATTTATAATAATAATTTTATTTTGGCACTTGTATCATCATAATTACTGTCCATTACTTCCTCCGCACAACCCCAATGTTCAATGTAGGAAACACTTTATCTGTAGCCCATTTTTTACTTCGATTTCTCCGTCAATTATCAACCGATTTTCATGAAATTTCATGACCATTTGACATGTAGTAAATTGAAAACATGACGTCCCTCTATCAACCCATTACTCTAATTCAGGAATTTTTGAAATATTTAATATAATTTCGCGAATTTTTTACCAATGAAATCGATGAAATCGGTTTAGAATTGACTGAGAAATCGATGACATGCGTTACAGATAATTGTGTCCCAGACGTTTTCGTAAAATTACGTACAATTCCCACATTGAAATCACAGAGAAAAAAACATAGTAAATGTCAGATATTTTATTTCGTGCACAGAAGAGTACAGTCATGTATAATATATAAAAAAGTAAAGGTATACAAAAAAAACTTCACAAATGACACAAAATACGTGTAAAATATAAGCACAAAATTTCTGAAGCACACTCAACGTCAGGCCAGCATTGGAACAATGTCTGATTTGTTGGGAATACACTTCATAATATAATCTCTGTAACGTCATCGACCAGCTCAGGCTACACTGAACGCACGAAACGTTGGCCCATAGTTAGTTTAATGTTGTCCAACCGTCTGTGACGCTGGACCAACATAAAGCCAACACCGGCCCAACGTCTTGTGTTTACTGGTATGTCCATCATACGGCGATGTCGTGTTTAACTCGGACCAAAGGCCTTCATAGCCAGCACCGGGGCCGGAATCAATCTGACCTAGTTAGCAGACATCTGATTGGCTGAGATCCAACAGGAGTCAATCTGACCTAGTTAGCAGATATATGATTGGCGGAGATCTCGACCAAATCAAAGGCCTTAAAATTAAGTCACACTAACGAAAAATGCCGGACCCGGCCTGAAAAGTGCTGTGGAACAACACCCCAGCGAAAAGTTTACTTCCGCTCAATATAAATGTTGTTTAGCAGTTCGTGCTGTGACCATGATTAGATGTCCAAATGTGTTCATTAGTGTTACATCCCATTAACACCACACATTTACCCAGTGTGGACACATCTTGGCCCGACATTGGTCGATGTGTCGCTCTTACCGGGGTGATACTGCTGTAGAAAGCCAAGGGAGCCGTTACTGCTCCCTTGAAAATTAAGCAGTGACTGCTGTTTGCCTTTGCTTTAAACAGTGGCAGTTAGCGCTGCTTGACTTTGCTTGAAACAAAAGCAGTTAGCGCTGTTTGCCTTTGCTTGAAACAGTGGCAGTTAGCGCTGTTTGACTTTGCTTGAAACATAAGCAGTTAGCGCTGTTTGCCTTTTCACAGCAAAGTAGTTAGAACATGAAGCATGGATCACAATCGAAACAAACACAAACAAAAAAGAATAGCAGAAAAATATATATTATAAACAACGCTATTTCTGCATAAAATATCAGTAATCTCAACATTGAATCTCTGAATTTTATTCCGAAGCCTACTATGTCGAACGCCCCTCGTAATCAAATCAAAATGGGGGTGTTCGCTTTTGTCTTTGGTCGCCCTGACAGATTACATCTACGTATCATAAAGCCATCAATAATGATCAGCCATCAACATGTCAAATTCTCTACCAGGAACCATCGACTGACCAACAAATACACCACACAAACAGGAAAATTAGCATGACTTTGTCAGGTTGTTATTAACAATCCACATGTCAAGCTATCACACAGGTATATTGGGCTTTTTTTGCTTTGTTAAGTAAAACAGAACACCTATCATATTGTATCACAAAAGAACGATAATTAATTTGATATAATGATTGCATGTGGAGATTTTAATGCCAGCAGCCATGTTTATAACCTAATAGCGGCTATAGGAGCTGCTGTGCGCTTAGTGTAGGATCATTAATTTGATTTACTGATGCTGAAAATTGTAATGCCAGCAGACAGGATTAGTTGATTTACTGATTGTATGTGGAGATTTCAATGCTGGCAGACAGGATTATTTGATATAATGATTGAATGTGGAGATTTTAATGCCAGTAGACAGGTCTAGAACTTAATAGCGGCTATGAGAGCTGCTGTTAGCACCGTGTATGACATGATGACGTGGCTGGCACCGTCTCCTTCATCAGGGTCCACCGGTGCTTCTGTGTCGGTTTCAGGCTCGGCAGTGCCGTCCTCAGGTTCGGCTGTACCATCATCGGATCCACCATCAGGGTCTGTGACGTCATCAGGCTCGGATGTCGGGGCTACTGTGCTTGCAGAGCCTGCAACAGAGTTGTACAATACTCAAAACACACCACTACATTATTTTCTTTGTACGACCACTACATTCTAAGCCGTGAATGGAGAGTTATTGTTGATCAAGTACAGACCAATTATCATGGTAGGCCTATGATGCTATAATCAGTCAGGTGTGACCAAGTTCTTGATTATGAGGGATCCTCATTATGGTTGGATGTGTTTTAAGTCAGTTAAAACCTTCGGAGCTCTACATTCGTAGCTGTGGAAAAGGCCTCGGCTTTCGGCCTGGGCCTTTTCCACAGCTAAGAATGTTCCTATACAGAAAGGAGATTTAGACAAAAACCCAGTAAACACAAAACGATTTTATCTGTGCAATGTTGGCCCAACGTCGAATACGTTGGGCCGGCGTTGTATAAATAATAGACAAATGTTTTGTGTTTGCTGGGAATACTAATATGTTGTACCTGGTGTTACAGAGTCTGTAATGGAGGTCATGCAAGCATATGTTATCAACAGTTGCAGTGTACGTTGCCTGATAAGACACATCTGAAGTTATGAATTGTGACATAATCTACAGAGATTGTACATGCCTGTGAAATCTGTAATTATAAAAACCTGTAGCGATACATGTGTTTCACCTCCAGCTATGTTTAATTAACCGTCACAGTGCTGAAATATACACGTGTTTCACCTTCAACTATGTCCAATTAACCTTCACAACGCTGAAATATACACGTGTTTCACCTTCAACTATGTCCAATTAACCTTCACAACGCTGAAATATACACGTGTTTCACCTTCAACTATGTCCAATTAACCTTCACAACGCTGAAATATACACGTGTTTCACCTTCAACTATGTCCCATTAACCCTCACAGCGCTGAAATATACACGTGTTTCACTTCTAACTATGTCCAATTAACCCTCACAACGCTGAAATATACACGTGTTTCACTTCCAACTATGTCCAATTAACCCTCACAATGCTGAAATATACACGTGTTTCACCTTCAACTATATCCAATTAACCCTCACAATGCTGAAATATACACGTGTTTCACTTCTAACTATGTCCAATTAACCTTCACAACGCTGAAATATACACGTGTTTCACCTTCAACTATGTCCAATTAACCCTCACAAAGCTGAAATATACACGTGTTTCACCTTCAACTATGTCCAATTAACCCTCACAACGCTGAAATATACACGTGTTTCACTTCCAACTATATCCCATTAACCCCAACAACGCTGAAATATACACGTGTTTCACTTCTAACTATGTCCAATTAACCCTCACAACGCTGAAATATACACGTGTTTCACTTCCAACTATGTCCAATTAACCCTAACAACGCTGAAATATACACGTGTTTCACTTCTAACTATGTCCAATTAACCCTCACAATGCTGAAATATACACGTGTTTCACTTCCAACTATATCCCATTAACCCCAACAACGCTGAAATATACACGTGTTTCACTTCTAACTATGTCCAATTAACCCCCACAACGCTGAAATATACACGTGTTTCACTTCCAACTATATCCCATTAACCCCAACAACGCTGAAATATACACGTGTTTCACTTCTAACTATGTCCCATTAACCCTCACAATGCTGAAATATACACGTGTTTCACTTCTAACTATGGTCAATTAACCCTCACAATGCTGAAATATACACGTGTTTCACTTCTAACTATGGTCAATTAATCCTCACAACGCTGAAATATACACATGTTTCACTTCCGACTATGTCCAATTAACCCCAACAACGCTGAAATATACACGTGTTTCACTTCCAACTATGTCCAATTAACCCCAACAACGCTGAAATATACACGTGTTTCACTTCCAACTATGTCCAATTAACCCCAACAACGCTGAAATATACACGTGTTTCACTTCCAACTATGTCCAATTAACCCCAACAACGCTGAAATATACACGTGTTTCACTTCCAACTATGTCCAATTAACCCCAACAACGCTGAAATATACACGTGTTTCACTTCCAACTATGTCCAATTAACCCCAACAACGCTGGAATATACACGTGTTTCACTTCCAACTATGTCCAATTAACCCCAACAACGCTGAAATATACACGTGTTTCACCTCCGACTATATCCAATTAACCCTCAAAATGCTGAAATATACACGTGTGTCACCTCCAACTATGTCCAATTAACCCTCACAATGCTGAAATATACTCGTGTTTCACCTTCAACTATGTCCCATTAACCCTCACAGTGCTGAAATATACACGTGTTTCACTTCCAACTATGTCCAATTAACCCTCACAATGCTGAAATATACACGTGTTTCACCTTCAACTATGTCCCATTAACCCTCACAATGCCGAAATATACACGTGTTTCACTTCTAACTATGTCCAATTAACCCTCACAACGCTGAAATATACACGTGTTTCACTTCTAACTATGTACAATTAACCCTCACAACGCTGAAATATACACGTGTTTCACTTCTAACTATGTCCCATTAACCCTCACAACGCTGAAATATACACGTGTTTCACTTCTAACTATGTCCAATTAACCCTCACAATGCTGAAATATACACGTGTTTCACTTCCAACTATACCCAATTAACCCCAACAACGCTGAAATATACACGTGTTTCACCTCCAACTATATCCAATTAACCCTCACAAAGCTGAAATATACACGTGTTTCACCTCCAACTATGTCCAATTAACCCTCACAATGCTGAAATATACACGTGTTTCACTTCTAACTATGTCCAATTAACCTTCACAACGCTGAAATATACACGTGTTTCACCTCCAGCTATGTCCAATTAACCTTCACAGCGCTGAAATATACACGTGTTTCCCCTCCAGCTATGTTTAATCAACCTTCACAACGCTGAAATATACACGTGTTTCACTTCTAACTATGTCCCATTAACCCTCACAATGCTGAAATATACACGTGTTTCACCTCCAACTATGTCCAATTAACCCTCACAATGCTGAAATATGGACGTGTTTCACCTCCAACTATGTCCAATTAACCCTCACAATGCTGAAATATACACGTGTTTCACTTCTAACTATGTCCCATTAACCCTCACAACGCTGAAATATACACGTGTTTCACTTCTAACTATGTCCAATTAACACTCACAATGCTGAAATATACACGTGTTTCACTTCTAACTATGTCCCATTAACCCTCACAACGCTGAAATATACACGTGTTTCACCTCCAACTATGTCCAATTAACCCTCACAATGCTGAAATATACACGCGTTTCACCTTCAACTTTGTCCCATTAACCCTCACAACGCTGAAATATACACGTGTTTCACCTCCAACTATGTCCAATTAACCCTCACAATGCTGAAATATACACGTGTTTCACTTCCAACTATGTCCAATTAACCCTCACAATGCTGAAATATACATGTGTTTCACTTCTAACTATGTCCAATTAACCCTCACAATGCTGAAATATACACGTGTTTCACCTCCAACTATGTCCAATTAACCCTCACAATGCTGAAATATACACGTGTTTAACTTCCAACTATGTCCAATTAACCCTCACAATGCTGAAATATACACGTGTTTCACTTCTAACTATGTCCAATTAACCCTCACAATGCTGAAATATACACGTGTTTCACTTCTAACTATGTCCAATTAACCCTCACAACGCTGAAATATACACGTGTTTCACTTCTAACTATGTCCAATTAGCCCTCACAATGCTGAAATATTTCTTACAATGCTGAAATATATACACGTGTTTCACCTCCAACTATGTCCAATTAACCCTCACAATGCTGAAATATATACACGTGTTTCACCTCCAACTATGCCCAATTAACCCTCACAACGCTGAAATATTTCTTTATAAACCATGGAGACCAAAGGTGTTTTTTTAAATTTGAAATAATAATATCCTATTTAGCTTTTTCCGCTTCATTGGAATACCTATCTTCCGCGTCTACGGCCATGATAAATATTTTTTCAGTGCGGTGACCGACTAAAACCTAACGTCTATAGTCGGTCCCCACGCGGATTAATTTTAATGTTGGCCCACCGTCTGCAATATCGACATTAATCCAAGATTGGGTGTCCATCTGTTTGTGTTACTCACCCAGATAAGCGCTGCATGACAGGGCAATGAGTGCAATCAGGATCAGGCTCCTCATCTACAAACACACGTAACAATGTACGGTAAAATAGCTGTATGCATAGGATAAAGCCCGAGGAACTCTACATTCTTAGCTGTGAAAAATAGCTGTATGTATAGGATAAAGCCTGTACATTCTTAGCTGTGAAAAAGGTCGAGGCCGGAGGCCGAGACCTTTTTCACAGCTAAGAATGTATAGTTCCGAGAGTTTTAACTGACTTAAAACACATCCGACCATAATGAGGATCCCTCAATATCAACAGCTCGGTCACACCTGACTGATTATAGCATCATAGGGCTACCATGAGAATTGGACTGTACTTGATCAACAATAACTCTCCATTCCCGGCTTAGAATGAAGTTGTGGGACAAAGAAAATAATGTAGTGGTGTGTTTTAAGAAAGTCAATAGAAAAATGTTTTGCATTTTATTGACATGCTGAGTAGAACCTTTCATCTTAAATGTTTTTCGTGTGTGTAGCTGATGTAATTGTACATAAATCTTCCGACTTGAAACATTTACTTTTTCTTCTTACTATTTAGCAAGCTTTTGAAAAAAAAAACATATTACATATGCATCATCAAATCGATTACGAATATTAGCAGGGGAAACACGATGCTTGATATCAATTTTCAAATTTAATTAATTGGTCATTTACTGGTCATCCATATTGGTAATTTCCACCACCTAACGTTGTGGATCGCGGCAGCGGGGCACAACTTCAAGTGGTTGAAAATTTATCGTTTTTCAATCTTGCAAATTTGTGCCAGGGTAAAATATTTATGTCAACCCCGATTTGTAAAATTCTGCGCAATATAAGTTAATTTGATACGTATGACAATAGATAAGTTATCTGAGAGAGATAATTTGACAAGATAGTAAGGACATGTCTGAGTGGCAAGGCCGAGACAAGATAACAGGGATATATGACAATATGTAAAATGACACGACCAGACAAGTATCCAACAAGCACGATACGCTGGCCTAATGTTTGGCTGATGTTGGACCAGTGTCGTGGACGATGAGCCAACATCATCCCAACGTTTGGCCAGCGCATCGCGTTTGCTGTATATGCATAATAACTCATCATATAAAGGTATCAAAGTTATGGTCAGCAAACACGAGATGTTAAAATAGTGTTGTTTTACTGATGGACCTGCGTCGTAGACTGTGGGCCAGCGTTGACAGCGTATTTTGGGGATTTGCAGAGGGGGGGGGGGGTACCTCCCACCCCTTGGATACGCCATTGGACTTACGTGTGCATAATGAGCCAACATTGGGTCTATTTCTTCTTTTTGTGTAATAACTCATGACATAAATGTACTAAATCCATGATTACCATTGCATCAAAACATCAATGATTAAAACAAACATACATGTTAATGACACTATACATGATAGTAAAAAGATATATATGTATTCCTGATGATAGATATGTTTCGCGCACTAAAAGCAAAGATTGAATAACTGTTATTACTATAAATAGTAGCAAAAAAGATATCATATATGAAGAGAGAGAGAGAACAAATTGAGAAGTATACAAGGGCAGATAATATAATTATATAAGAGAGAGAATGACTCATCGCGTTATCAGCATCACCTTCTTATCATAAACTTTGCAATGGACACATTTTCTGAGGGTGATATCTAAGTAGTTTAGTGTATCTCATGACAGAGCGTGTATTAATCATGAGGCGCCCCTTTGTTGAGTAGTCCGGACTGATACCCTGATAACAAGAGAAGTGTCTCCACTTGACATAGACCCTTAAAGCGCTGGAATATTTTTGTATCAATCATTAAGATCTAAAGTGATTTTTTTCAATTTGAAGTCATCATAGATGTCTTAGTTAGCTCTTTCCGGTTCATTTGAATACCTATGTTATGGGTGTACGGCCATTATAAATCTGTTTACTCTTCCAGGGCGGGAATCGACTTAGACGTCAGAATCTAACGTTTACAGATGTCAGATTCTGAAGTCTAAAGTCGATCCCCGCGCTGTAAGGGTTAAGATTATCTAGACTTTTTCTCATTCCCATGTTATTTGTTGTACAGGAAATTACAGAGATTAAATATTGTTAAGCTAAAGTTAATTTCATTCAAGCTGATTTTCAGTTGAGTTGAGATAGCGATATGCTCTGTTAGATATATGTGTTACGTTATTAAACCATCAAAACCACTAAGTTACAGAGCTGGGAAATTTTACCCACGTGAAGTTGTGCTTCCCTACAAGTGAGTAAAACTTTCACAAATATGCACAATTTCATTTAAAATATATGTCAGTCTAGCTACAGTCTATGACACAATTATCTACAGCGCATATTTTTTGTCGATTTCTCCGTCAATTATAAACCAAATTTTGTAAATGACATTTGCAAGTCATGTCCTAACATCGGTGAAAAATTCGTAAAGTTATATGTAGATTTGCAAAAATTCGACCATTTGACATGTAGTAAATTGAAAATATGACGTCCCTCTATAAAAAATATGACGTCCCTCTAAACCCATTAAACTAATTCTGGAATTTTTTACCGATGTTAGGACATGACCTTGAAATGTCCAGTGCAAAATTTCAAGGAAATCGGTTTAGACGAGGAAATCGACGGAAAGCATGCGCTCCAGATAATTGTGTCATGCACTTTATTGTAATGCTCATTTCTCTTTTAAATTTGTTTTAAAGGACCAGGGTCAAGCTGTAGATGGGACTATGACTTTTACTATGGCTAATAATATGAAGTCCTGACATGTTTTAGCATATTTCACACATAAAATAATTTTTAGAAGATGTAATGTGTTCCTTCAGCGCGTAAAAAACCCTTTGAAAATACGAATATTACGCTAAAAATAGTAACAGACGCTTTATTTTGGGTGCTTCTACTGCAGAGTCTGTTTTTTTTAAAATGGAATCATAAAAAATTAACATAGAATGTATACTTGATCATTCTCAATGAGCGCTATCTTCTTGATTCTCATCTCACATACTTAAGTAGGTGCTCGTGCTAGCATCGACCCTCCCCTCAGTGACTGACTGACTGGCCGACGTAGTAGTAGTAAATCATTGCTTTACGACACTTTTCGGTCTTTTCGGTCTTTTAACTGACATTGTAATACGATAAAAACGTTGTAGTCAATTGATGGTATGAATGATGTACAGATGATGATGTGATGGTGGGGGTGATAGGGCATGGTGGATTATTGAGAGAATTTTCCTTCGCTCGCCCGATAAGGGGTTCTGGGCATGTCTAGGGGATCTACCCCCAAAAATTCCCAGACGGCCGGAGACTTGGGTTTCGCTGTGCAATTTAATGATAAAACACCGTGGCATTTTGCGCTGCTCCGCTATCCTCGGGTCGGATAGTCCCCAGAGTAACAATAGGAAGGGTAATTCTATTCATTCCCCTAAAAGACCTAATGTCATCAAACACGCTATTGTCGGTTATTTAAGGCTACCACGGCCTACACCAGCGCCAGCACTGATGCGAGAGCTACATTGGCACATTGTTTGCTCTGTTGAGAAGAAACAGTTTAATTTACCATTAAATTCAACTAGAATTATTTCACTCTTTTTTTTCACCCATCCTTACATATGGTTGTGAAGTATGGCTCATTGGGGTTCTGAAAACATCATTCTAATTGTAAAAATTAATTTAACGTTTCTTAAATATAGTTTTTATCTGAAAATGTATACGACAACATGCATGGTTCTGGTAGTCTCTGGTAGTCTTTTTGGAGCCGTATTATCTGAAGTAATAATAAAAATGTCATCTATTATGTATAATATGATGTACGGTTATTACAGTTATAACACAGTAGAATTTAAACGTTTAAAACATGTTTAATATATTCTAGATAACTGTAGTTTTATCTGGCTCTCACAATCATAACAGTATGCTCCCTTGCTGAGTTGATGCAGCTCCATTTAAAATGCCAGTATTCGCAACAATTGTCAAATACTGTGCATACCTCAAATAAATGTGTGTTATATCGCGTATTTAAGAAGAGGTCTCATCTTTGAAAAATATCTAATACGCTCTCATTTACTAGGATAATAATATGCACGTTTCGTAGTACTAATCACAGTCTGCCAATTGAAATTGGCAGGTACGCACTTTTCTCAAGACATCATGATGAAAATGTCAGAAGCTGAAGATGTTCATTAAATTACAAGCACCGATGATATAAATGCAGTAGATCTATTTCTTATAATTACTGTTTACATGTACATCGACATTCTCCTATTATATTACGTTTTTATGTGTTTGATTTAGTGTGATTTCATTTAATATTTTGTTTAATTCCGCTCCAGACTTGTGACAATGTTTGAATAAAAAAAAAACTTCATTAGACGAGGTTGTCAGAAGCTGAAAATGTAAATTCTACCAATGATCAAGTGTATTTCTTATAAGTATTATCTGTTTACAGGTATATCGACCTACTCCTAGTATGTTTACATTTGTTTGATTTGAAAGTAAATTTGTATTAGTATCCTGTTTTAATCTGTTTCAACTGGCGTATAATTGTATGCTTTTGTTGCATGAATTGTATGATACATGCAGAATTTTATGATATGTATAATATTATGTTTTCATTTTTCTAATTTGAATGTGATTTGTTTTGTTATTTTGTTTTAATCTGTTTCAACTAGTTTATAATAGCATGCTTTTGTCGCATGAATTGTATGATATCTGTGCCCAGTGCCTTATCAGTTGTGGCCTAAGCCTTACAGGAAATGACAGCAGTTTAATATAGTTAAGCTATTCTGAAGTTCATTTAAGACAAGTTTCAGTGGATCCCCGACCATATTCAAACTTGAGATACTTATAGCGGGAGAGCTCATCAAATTCCTTAATTAGTATTAGCCCAACTTTATCTTATTTTCATTGGAAAAATTAAGATAAATCTTAACTTTTCAAATGTAAATAGGAGAAAGTCAGGATAATCTTATTTTTAAGAATCTTAGTGGGATGGCCCCTGATTCCTGATGTATGAGTACTATGTTCTCACCTTTATTTTCTACTTGTTTCTATCGTTGTAATGATGTATGCTCAGCTCCACTGCGTTGTTAGATATGACTAAAGGAGGGGGAGCTTATATAGCTTAGTGGCAGATATATTACATGTTGCTATCATCATGAGATGTATTATCAGTCAGGGCCCGTATTCTCGTACAAGTTACGATATATCGTAGGCTTCTGATTGGTTGAGATGGCCATCTCGACCAATCAGAAGCCTACGATATATCGTAACTTGTACGAGAATACGGCCCCAGTCACGTGAAGGTATGGGAACTTAGCAGATACATATCAGTCATAGTGCCATAAGGAGGGGGGGGGGGAGTTGGTTGATTGTAAGGTGGGAACCAGGTACGGGATGAGAAGGGGGGGGGGTAATGTCAAGTAGGGTCCGGGTCGTTATTCCGACAGGTCGTTATTCCGACAGGTCGATATTCCGACAGGTCGTTATTCCGACAGGTCGATATACCGACAAACAGGTCGCTATTCCGACAGGTCGTTATTCCGACAGGTCGATATTCCGACAAGCAGTTCGTTATTCCGACAGGTCGTTATTCCGACAGGTCGATAGTCCGACAAACAGGTCTCTATTCCGACAGTTCGATAGTTCGACAAAAAGGTTGATATTCCGAAAGGTCTATATTCCGACAGGTCGTTATTCCGACATAAAAATAATAGTGATGAGAGGATTAACCACTATCAACAGCTACTGTGGTCACGAATAGCGATGAAGACCTATATCTAAAATACTAAAGTTGTTACTTCGTGCTGCATCATTCTTTGACATGTATCAACTGGGTATTATTCATTTGAAGCTTGCATTGGTGATGCAAATGTCAACATCAAATAGGCGTTTAAAAGTGGACCAGTTAGGACTAATAATTTACAGTCGGTGCTTTATTTGAGATCTGAACGCATTTGCCGGCGAAAGGGTTAACCTACTCTGCCCTGAGTTTCTGGGAGCCATTGGGGGGGAGGGGGGGTTGAGAGTAGTGTATATAGTCCCACACTTCTTTGTACAGCTGTGATATATAGATGCGTTCAGATCCATTGTTAAGCTTAATATGCCAATCAATGGCATAATTAAATTTATGTCAACGTATTTGATATCAAAAATTGTTTTTATAATTGCAGATGTATACAATTATTGTATATATTTATGTATATTCCAGCCTAATAAATAAATACATTTAATTATTGTTCCCACACATTCCCCTGATTTTCCCCTGACTGCTCAGAAAATACATCACCAACTATTAAATTGAGCAAAATATTATTGAGCGACCTCCATAGTGCTCTAACGCCGTCCAAAATGATGGTACAAATTAGCAATCTCATCAACATCAGTACTAAAACTAATAATACTATTTTCGAGGTAAAAGTATACAGTCAGAATGTATCGTGTTCGTATCGTGTTCCTTCAGAGCTAATATTGATCATCTTAAAATATCCTAACTTTACCTTTTCTATGAAGATGAATGTATTAGCAGTGATGGAACAATTTTTTTTGAAGTGTTATAGCTGTGTTGCGTAAAATCTAAGACAGTAATATGAAAATCTAATTATGTTCTTGTGCCTTGAGTCACAATTATAATATTATACTATAATATTCTTACTATAAATATTATTACTTATTATCTTGTTCATGTTCGTGGCGCCAGGTTAGCTCATTGGTCGCGTGGTGGACTCGAGAGTCCGGAGGTACCTGGTTCGAGTCCCGCTGCCGCCAAAATCTTCCCTTGGTGTAGGCCTACATATGATGTGACCCAAACTGTTCAATTTCATGGTATAATAATAGCAACCGAACGTATAACCGATTCGCGCCGTCTAAAAAAACGTGCACTTAAAAAAAAATGTCAAAGTTGACATGTGAACGGTCAATAAAAACCTTTAAAAAAAAAACTTTTGTCCTGGCTGGAAACGGGCTCTTACAAATAAATGAAATGGTAAGCTCTTAATTTAGACGTCTGACTCAACTCTTTTGCTTAGATAGTACGATTTTCAGAATATTCACTGCCCTTAAACTAATATATATTTAAAATCGTTTATGAAAACCGTAGAAAAATGGTATTAAGTGTGTCTCTACTGCTATTAGTTGGCAAGTTATGACGTGGGCTTGTTATGAACAGCGGTCATTTTGAATTTATCTAATATGGCTGATACACAGGAACTTCAAAGACTGGCTCTGGTATCAAATCTTATGGATAGGTCGTTATCAATGCCTGATACAGACTATTGTGTTGCTGATCTGCGTCGTTTAAACCGGTATCATGTCGTATATATTGTCGAAATACCTTTTACATATATTTTTGTGTTTTAAATAATCCCAAAATACCCAAATCAACTTCTAATCATCATAAATCAATTCTATATATTCGAAAACCATAGAAAAGTGGTATCACATGCGTCTCTACGTTATGAAATGACCCCAATTTGAATGGCGGCCATCTTGGATTTGTCAAATAAAGCGCCCACGGCGGGTGTTCAGCTTGGCTCCCGCGATAAATCAAAATTATTATGGCCTTGGCCATACGTGGTTCAAATTTGGTGCTTTTGGGACGATTTGAACAATTCGGGTGGTAGATATGAGTTAAGCCCCCTGACTAATTTGAATACTTATGCTATGGGTCTAACGCCATTATAAATATTTTTAAATTTTCAGTGCTGAGACTGACTTTAGACGTCAGATTCTGACGTATAAAGTCGGTCTCAGCGCAGAATTTGTTGTCTTATTATTGAATCACATGTATCAGACAGTTTAATTTGGCATCACATGTTCTTATGTAGATACATTTAAACAGTGTCACTGGTTAAAATAGCGATTTCACCATTTTTGTATGAAAAAAACACGTTATATGCTATATTCTGAGAAAATACAGCGTCTGAGGCATTTAATGGAATTTCAGAATCAGCATGAATTTCTGAGTTAGAAACACTCTTCAAACTTTTTGGGCCCAGACACGTAATTAAACGTGGTTCAGCTCACAGACTAATTCCCATTATAATTTACATCAAGGAACTGTCGGAATAACGACCTATCGGAATATCGACCTGTCAGAATATAGACCTGTCGGAATAACGACCTGTCGGAATAACGACCTGTCGGAATATCGACCTGTCGGAATATAGACCTGTCGGAATATCGACCTGTCGGAATATAGACCTGTCGGAATAACGACCTGTCGGAATAACGACCTGTCGGAATATCGACCTGTCGGAATATAGACCTGTCGGAATATAGACCTGTCGGAATAGCGAGCTGACCCCGTCAAGTAGACTAACACAGAATCTAGTGCTGTTATTTAAACAAATTATGTCTTCAGCTTGCTGACTAGTCGAGACTTTAGTCTAAGCCAATCAGAGAGCTTAAACGATTTAGCTCTTTATCCACTCATGCCGTCGCTATGATTGTGTTTAATATCACAACACAACAGTTGTTTTGACGTACCCAGAGCTGACAGTGTTACTGATCAGTCGTCATGTCGTCAGAATTGACGACAATCTCCCCTCTCCCCTCCTGACGAAAAAAACATTCCATTCTGACGACAATGATTGTCTATTAAAAATAGTTGATTATCAAAAATTTCAGAAATAATTTCCCAAAGATATTTGTCAGTGTTTCGTTATTGAAAAATGAGTTGTTTCAAAGCTTGAAATGTACCTTCCTATATCACAAGAAGCCACCTAAAGCCTTCACGAAAAAAAAATCATTTTGTGGGCGTTTGCCGGAAACCGCGCATGCGTACTGACTCCAACACCATGTTTGGAGTCAGAATCTTTTTTTTGCCCGACTGCAACTTTTTTTCCAACTTTTTTTCAGAGCCAGAAACACTGGCTGAGCTGATGTCAAAAGAACAGATATCAAAAGTAGTAGTCGTTTATTCACTTAGAAAAGTGGGAGATTGTCAAAATAACTATTGATGTCGCAGACGCCGTTTTGTAGTCGTTGGATCCCAAATGTTAACCCGTAAACCTCTACGTTAAATAACCTTGAAGCAGCTCCTTGGGATGACATCAATTTTAGATTTTTGTTTTGTAATGAAGTAGTGTATCCCCCAGATCATGATGTAATTTTGTTCTGAATTTTTAGATTTTTAAAAATATTTTTCATCAACATTTCCATGAATCCGCTTAAAACCCAAGCAAACTTTTTGTATACCAAAACACTTGCAAAAGGACGATTGAATGTTTCTACAGCATTGGGCCACATGTTGATGCAGTCGGCCCAGCGTTGGGCAGACAATCAGTGTTGCAGGTATACACCCTCATGTCCTGACTAAGACACCAATCAGCGGCGATTGCTTTGATGTTAGCGTCCAAGACGTGGGAATATTTATTGTAAAGTGCTGTATATTGCTGACTTGTTTTGTTTACATGGCAATATACGACCTCGAAATATAACTATTTCACTCTTTTTCTGTGCTTTAAAATTGTTTTTTTGACTTTTTTGTATTTTTAGTTAAGATCAGTAGGCTATATAGCCTAATAAAAATTAAATTAAAAAAATTGACAAAATTTAAAATGTCTCATCCCAAGGAGCAGCTTTAAATAACGTTAATTAATTTCACCCACTTCAAGTGGCTGAAAATTACCCATTTTTGTTGAATTTGAGGCCAAACATTTTGCAAATCTTGATGTTTAAACACATATTTCATTCCTAATAACAGTGATTTTGATTGGCTAAAACAACAAAATAACACGACTATAGTCGCGCTGTGTGGGCCAAGGGAAATTTAACTCAGGTGAAGAAATATTTTAACGTACATAAATACATCACCTCAGCTCACCTGACACGGAGGATAGATCTCTCAATCAATTCTCAACCGATTGTCATCTCATTTTGTGAACAGTGTTTTTCAGGCATGAGTCTCATATCCTGAAAATTGCGTCTTTGTAGAATCTGGCGTATACAGGAGTCAGATTCTGACGTATAAAGACAATCCCTGCACTGAAAGGGTTATCCGCATCCCAGGAGAATCAACGAGGCTAAGACCGACTTCAGCTTTAGCCACTTGAAGTTGTGGGTCGCGGTAGCGAGGCACAACTTCAAGTGGGTAAACATTTAAATTATTTAATTTAGCAGGATAAGAGTTTATAATATGTTAGTGGAAGTCATCCTGATGACATCGATGTTCTTTTCTAAAATATTAGTTTTTTTAATCATATTATCTTGGCTGAAGAATTATCTAAGTATGTAGGCTGATAACTGATAGAAAGTATATAAAAGATCTAGTCTGTGGACATTCTTATGGATTACCGATCATATGATCTCACACTACGTACAATACCGTACCGTTCCGTATCTATAAAAGTGGTCAGGAACTGTAGGCCTATAAGTTTTATATACTTAGTATCCACGCTCGCCTGCGATTGGAAATCGGACAGGGAAACTAATAGTGGCCGAGTCAACCAGAGTCTGTACATTTAAAATAGAATATTTTGAATGTACCGACTCAAGAGCTGGTAGCCTCGGCCACTATTAAATATCCCCGTCTCTTTCTCAAACGCAGGCGAGTGTGCTAGGGGTCTTGTCAAGTTAAAAAAAATCTAAAAATCCGAGAAAAACTCGGATCGGTCAGACAACACCCACCCACCCATCTATTTTTTTTTTTTTTGAAACAATTGGACAGATTAAAACAACATGAAAAAAAAAATCCTTAAAAAAAACCCCACTTCCGAGTTTTTCTCGGATTTTTTTTTTTTTTAAAACTTTACAAAACCCCTTAGTATCCGATTGCTATTGTTAGCTGTCGTTTTTTACCCTTACAGTGCGGGGATAGACTTAAGTCGTCAGAATCTGACGTCTAGGCCTATGGACGGCAGATTCTGAAGACTAAAGGTATTCAAATGAAGCAGAAATAGCTAACTAAGACATTTATAATGATTTTAAATTGAAAAAGCCCTTTGCTTTCCATGGTTCATAGGGAAATATTTCAGCGCTTTAAGGGTTAATTGTGGGGCAACAGGGGGGGATCCTGAACCTGACAACGCGGGGGGGGGCGGGCTTCAGATTGAAATTTGGTCTGCCTACCGAAATTGTTAGTTTAATTTGGACGTAAAACATAGGTTTTTTTCAATCTTTGATCCAATAAACGGTTCGGTGCACAGCCTGAATAAAATGTTGGATGTCAAAAAACACTTTTAGAGTGATAGTAAAAACATTCATTTTCCGAGGGGGGGGGGAGTGTAGTGAGGCAGCAGCCTCTTTGGATCAGCCACTGGGCGATATTCTTGACTGACAATGCCACCCACACGTGGTTTCCAAGCAATGTACGTGAAAACTGTCATTTGTTATCTTCATATTATATTATTATATAGTGGTATCAGAATAAATAATGTGCTGCCCTTAGCCCTTAAAACGTTGACAACATTTGTATTAACTATGGAGACCAAAGGGTTTTTTCAATTTTAAATCATCATAAATATCTTAGTTAGCTCTGCCCGATTCATTTGAATACCTATGTTTTGGGTCTGCGGACATTAGAAAAAATTTTGTTCTTACAGTGCGGGGATCGACTTTAGTCGTCAGAATCTTAGATTCTGACGACTAAAGTCGATCCCCGCACGGTAAGAGTTAACCCTTAAACTCCCGGTACCGAGTATATTCGTTTTTTACATTTTTATCAGGATATGGCATATCAGCTTTTAAACATGTTGCAGATAAAACGTGACATCACTCAGCAAGAAATTAAAAATAGTTGACCTTCATTTTGTCAAATCTGAATAATTTTCACTCATTTGAAGTTGTGGATCGTGTCAACGAGACACGACTTCAAGTGGGGGGAAATTCCAATTGAATGATTTCGTGATTAAAGGGTTAAACAGGCACTGAACCTTTGCTGTGTAAATGCTGGCCCATCATCTACGACGCTGGCCCAACATTAAAACAACATTGGTTCAGTGTCGCTGGTTTACTGTGTGCAAAACAGTTTATAAAATATGCCATGTGTCTAAAGGGGGATGATATAGCATGAATTATAGAAATAAAGCGTTGTGATTCTTTGAACATTAATCAGATACCAGTTTGAAGTCAACGGTTTTATATTTTGCGTGAATAAATAACTCTTCACTTATTTTGGTATACATATGGCTTGGGTTCAACCTGGTCAGGACATAAATCTTCAACCTGGTCAGGACATAAATAAACAAAACCTGTCATTAGCTGGTATATCTAAAATTACGAGCTATCTCTAATTGTACTGGTGCTACTCCACATCTGAAGCGCGGCATAGCCGAGCGTTGAAAGAAGTTATAATTGGTTTATAAACAAGAGTCATATTAAGTGTTTTTCTACCTGTGAAATTGTCTATATGTTTTTGAACAATACACGAAATGTTCAGGATAGGTGAACAATGACTTAAAAATACTGCTCACAAAATGAGACTACAATCGGTTGAGAATTGACTTCTTCAACCTTTAATACATAATCTTCCACCTTATATTCTGTTTTAAGTAATCTATGTATTCATTACTTTTTTAACTCTAGGCCCCTCTTCGCGCTTATTCTTTCTACATCGCTTATCCAGTTTATCACATTTCAACGTACAAGCATTCCTTGTCATAATGACAAATTTACTGGTATTCGATTGTTACAAAAAATTGAATCCAGCTCGGCATTAAATTGTAAAGACTGCTTTGTGTGCAACGTAATCTCGCGCCATGCTTACTCTATTAAAAAAGTGGGAAGAAATATCTGTAATATTTTGTACAGATTTTGTTCAAACAACAGTAATTGTTCGCCTTTGATAATAATTATAATAATAATAATAATAATAATAATAATAATAATAGACGTCAGACAAAAGTTGATCCCCGCACTGTAAGAGTATACATATAATGGTCGTAGACCCATAACATGCAGGTATTGAAATGAATCGGAAACAGCTGACTGATGTGGGAATTGTACATTATTATTACATGAGTAATCAAGTAGTCAAGATCTAATCGAAATGAGGAGAGCAAATACTGTATATAAAAATCAATTGAAAATATCTACTAACCATAAAGAATATTGGAAATTAATCAATGCTAAAAATACGAAAAAATCAAAAAGCGCAGCTTCGTTAGATTCATTGTTCAAACATTTGAAGGATATAAATAACAGAGTAAATGATGATGACGTAGATAATAATGGTGAATTTAACCAGACAGAGAGTGAAATAGATACTTTTCTCAATAGTAGAATAACGGAAGAAGAAATTAGTCATGTTATAAAAGGTTTAAAATCGAATAAAGCATGTGGCATAGATATGATTTTAAATGAATACCTTAAAAGTACTTTGAATATTATGTTATCGAAATATGTTTTTTGTTTAATGAAGTTTTGACTTCTGGTCATGTAGCTGATATCTGGACGATTGGAAAAATTATGCCCATATTCAAAAACAAAGGAGATAATACAGATCCAAGTAATTATAGGGGCATCACTATATAATAATAATAATAATAATAAAGGCTTTATTTACCGAGGGTACAGGTATATACAACAACGTACAAAATCAATAAAAACTAAAAACATACATGCATGTATGTACCAACCCACTGAGCATAGCTCATCCGCCGTGGGGCCCTCATACATAAACATTAAAAAACATACATTGATATACATCTATTTAAATAATATAATGATATCTAGATAACTCGTATCAGCCATTTACTTATATAATATAAAACAGTAATAATAACATATATTTAAATTTGTGTACATGGTAAATCTGACAATATATCTGGGAGAAACATATAATTTTACAAACATCTACATGAGAAGTCATCATTTGAAGTAAAACAATTTACATGATTGAAGTGTATATATTGAAATAATTGACAAAAATAATATAAACATGGACATTTTTTTTTTTTTTTTTCTTTCATATATATTGAGGTATATTTATATAACTCATAATAGTACTTAACCTCATACTATTACTTGACTTATAAAATAATATCTAGTATTGAAATATATATATATATATATATATATATACAGTATATACATTGTAAAAAAAATGACAACTACAAACACACATACATCACTCTATCAAGAAGGTGGGAGAAACGTTTACCACCATAGTAAACAACTGATTAACGTCAGTGGTAGACATTCACTATAATCAAGCAGGCTTTAGAAAAGACCATAGTGTCATAGACCATATATTTTAATTGAAAAATTTAGCAGACCTTTATATCAATAACAACAAAAAATTGTATTGTGATTTCATTGACTATTCTAAAGCCTTTGATACTGTATCGCGCAAAGGACTGTGGTACAAGTTATTAAAAAAGGTAATTACAGGCAAAATATTTGATATCGTATATAATATGTATCAAAATATAAAATCTTGTGTTGCATCAGAAGGGAAGTTGTCTGATTTCTTTGTAAGCAATGTTGGTGTACGGCAGGGTGAAAATTTGTCACCCTTGCTCTTTTCTATTTATGTAGACGATTTAGAAAATTATCTTAGTACAAATGGAAGTGTGCCACTTGAAGTTGACAAAATGTTCAATACCGAAAATGTACTCAAGTTACTTGTGTTACTCTATGCCGATGACACACTAATTTTAGCTGATTCACCCGAAAATTTACAGATATCTTTACATAATTTATATCTCTATTGTGAAAAGTGGCATTTAACTGTTAACGAAAACAAAACAAAAATTATGATATTTTCTAAGCGTAAATTTAAACATAGAAGCACTTTTTACTACGCGAAAAAAAATGAAAATAGTCCAGAACTTTAAGTACCTCGGTATTGTTTTTAGTTTTAATGGGAAAAATGTAGAATGTATGAAAGATATAACAACTCGTGACCAGAGAGCGATGTTTTCTATTTTTAAAAGATCAAGAGTTTTAAACTTGCCAATAGACATACAATTAAATTTATTTGATAGTATGGTAACCCCAATATTGCTATACGGATGTGAAGCATGGGAAAATGAAAATATTGATGTGATATAAAAGTTGTATATACGTTATTGTAAATATGTTCTACATCTAAAACCCTCAACCCCAACTTGTATGGTACTGGGAGAATTGTTTTTGAACAATTGAGAATTGAGAAAAGTTTTTGTATCACCTTCATCACCAAGGACACTTTTCTTCACCTCGGTTGCTGTATATAGAGAAGCTTTTAAATGATACTGGGTTTTGTAATATATGGATCAGACAAGAGATGAGTGAAAGTACCTGGCTCAAAGTAAATATTAAGCAAAGACTATTAGACCAGTATATACAGAAATGGAGAAGTGATGTTGATATAGGTGTCAAATATTATAATTATAGATTGTTTAAGACCGAATTTATGTTCGAAAACTATTTAATAGATTTGCCTGATTCATTGAAATATATTGTATGCAAATTTCGTACTGTAAACCATAAATTACCCATAGAAACAGGTCGTTATACAAGGATTCCAAGAAATGAAAGGGTCAAATGTATAATAGTGGTCAACTGGGGGACGAATTCCACTTTTGTGTGGAATGTCCTGCCTTAAAAGAATTAAGAATTAGGTTTTTACCCGCAAATATATACAAGAGACCAAATGTTATCAATTTCGGTCGCATACTTAACATAAAGAATAAAATTACACTTG
The DNA here is from genome assembly GCA_964017125.1 of Flabesymbios commensalis. Lineage (NCBI taxonomy): Eukaryota > Metazoa > Annelida > Polychaeta > Terebellida > Flabelligeridae > Flabesymbios > Flabesymbios commensalis. Next base: position 93,814,813 of record OZ024908.1, read on the forward strand.
TTAATTTAGCTAAATTTATTAAATGTGGACTTGATATGTATACTCATTAGCATTTTTTATTTGTAACCATAATTTGCTATTTGTTCGGCACTATGTACTGTACATACGGTTTGGAGAAATAAATATCTTGTATCTTGTATCTTGTATCTTGACAAATTCGGGCGGTGCTTCCCACATTAAATATCTGGGTTGTGCGGAGGAGGTATTGCATAGTTACCATACAAGTGCCAAAATGAAATAATTAATATTCATTTTCCTGACATACTTAATTTTGTTTTCTAGTTGTTTAATTTTTAGTTTTAAATCTGATATTTAATTTTAAAATCTAAACTCAACATAAGACAGCTTCAGGGCACCTTGCGACAGTTTCGGGGCACCTTGAGACAGTTTCGGGGCACCTTGAGACAGTTTCGGAGCACCTTGAAACTGTTTCGGGGAACCTTGAGACAGTTTCGGGGTACCTTGCGACAGTTTTGGGGCGCCTTGCGACAGTTTCGGAGCACCTTGAAACAGTTTCGGGGCACCTTGAGGTAGTTTCGGGGCACATTGAGACAGTTTCGGAGCATCTTAAGACCGCTTCGAGGCACCTTGATACAGTTTCGGAGAACCTTGAGACAGTCTCGGGGAACCTTGAGACAGTTTCGGGGCACCTTGAGGCAGTCTCAGGGCACTTTGAGACATTTTCGGGGCACCTTGAGACAGTTTCGGAGCACATTGAGACAGTTTCGGGGCACCTTGAGACAGTTTCGGGGCACCTTGAAACAGCCTCGGGGCACCTTGAGACAGTTTCGGGGCACTTTGAGACAACCTCGGGGCACCTTGAGACAGCCTCGGGGCACCTTGAGACAGTCTCGGGGACCAAGGTGCCCCACCCTGACTGACCTCATCACATCTATATCGTAGCTAGCAATGTGCGTGAAAATAGTCATTTGTTATCTTCATAGTAGAGATAGCAGAATTAATAATGTATTTCCAATCATCACGAGGCAATGAACCAATGCTGTTTCAATGCTATGCTGGTCCATCGTCTAAGACGCTAGCCCAACATTGAGACAACAGTGGTAATGCACAGTCCAAAAAACACGATACACTGAACCAATTCTTTTTTAATGCTGGTATTAAAATTATATTGTTTTTATTTAATTTTATTTTATCTAGCTTTAATACATATATTTACAAAAAGATACAAAAAATAAACACATTATATCATTATTATAGTATCATGTATATATCAACATTGGCCGTGCTGCGCTAGAACAGGCTTATAGAAGCCTCTGCAAGTATAAGCATAAAAGTATAAAAAAAAATCTACATAATAATAAATGTTTTCCGCTTCAAAACCAGAGATAAAATAACTACATATTATTATAAATAGTAGCAAAAAACACACTCTGGAAAGCGTAGAAACCTAGAAAATAAAGACAAGTAGAATACTTTTATAATAAAAATATGTAAGCTATAATAATTGTCATGCTTTCAACATATATATCCCTATATTACGATAAGTCTAAAAACCATCGGCTGGCGTCAACTCGTCGATGGTTTTTAGACTAATTGAATAATTGTATTTTGTAGTATGTACATATATTGTTTCAATGTATCTAGTTTACTGGTCGCGAATAGCATACAGCTTATAAAATATTAGGTGCCTCCAAAGCCATAGACATAAATGTACATAATACAAATTAAAATGTCAGGTCTAGCCAATATGTTCATAGTACAAATTAAAAGAGTAGGTGCCGCCTAGGCTGAAAATTGTCTACGGCAGCATAACCAGATTCCTCCTCACGTGAAGCTGTTACTTTCTGGCTTCGTGGTGATAATTTTATGGATTTCAACTTGCGTTTAAAAGCTAAGACGCTAAGAATGCACTGTTTTACACCCAAAAACACTTGAAGCGCTGAAATATTTTGATATAAACAAAGAGAGCAATTTTTTTCAATTTGAAATCATCGTAAAAGTCTTAGTCCACTTTATTTAAATACATATAGTATGGGTCTACGGTCGTTATAAACATTTAATTATATCAGTGGGGGGATCGACTCTTTAGACGTCTGATTCTGACGTCCATAGAATCTGACGTCCGTCTGATAATAACCTGATCCAGTCTCGTTAATCATGTTGACCCTTCACCCTCTGAGCGCGAATATTGTCGTTTTAATCTATTTATTAGTAGATCAAATCGCTGTTATTGGGATTAAAATTAGTGTTTAACCCTTACAGTGCGGGGATCGACTTTAGTCGTCAGAATCTGACGTCTAGAGACGTCAGATTCTGACGTCAAAAGTCGATCCCCGCACTGTAAGAGTACAAATATTTCTAATGGCCGTAGATCCATAACATAGGTATTCAAATGAATCAGAAAGGGCTAACTAAGACATCTATGATGATTACAAATTGAAAAAACCCTTTGGTTTTCATGATTTTTATAAAAAAAATCAGCGCTTAAAGGGTTAAACATCATGATTTTTGCCAATATTTCGTCTCAAATTAAGAAAGTACCAGTAATTTTCACCCACTGGAAGTTGTGGGTCGCGGTAGCGAGACACAACTTCAAGTGGGTGAAATGAAATAAAATGAATCGGGCTTCAGGCCACCTTTGTGTACATATAGGCTAAACTGGGCCAGGAGATTCAAGTGGGTGAACATTTCAATCAGTTAACTTAGCGAGAAAAGGGTAGATCAAAGTGATTCCGCAATCTAATATCACAATCTAGACATTGCCATCACGCCCAGATTTATGTCCCACTTCTGTTTCATTAACTATTAAAGCCCTGAAATATTCTTATAAGAACCGAAGAGTTTTTTTCGATTTGAAATCATCATAAATGTCTTAGTTATTATCTCTTTTCATTTGTATACCTATGTTATGAGTCTACGGGAATTATAGGTGTTTTAACCCTTTCAGTGCGGGGATCGTCTTTATTCGTCAGAATCTGACGTCTGTAGACGTCAGATTCTGACGTATAAAGACGATCCCCGCACTGAAAGGGTTAAAACCACCATGACTGAGAGCTGCCAATGATGTCTTGCAAAAAGACCTCACTAAACACACACAAGACATTGAAACATGGTTGGTTTAACGTTGGCCCAACTTCGCAGACAATGGGCCAACGTTAAGCCAGCCATGGGTCAATGTCTCTTTGTTATCTGTACTCATTTGTTGGACATGATAGGTAGAAGTAGTGATATCAGTCATTTAGTCCAGAACGTTATGCACCTTATATTTCACCTACGGTGAATTCTACCGACATAACTTATTCTGTTCTAAGATGTTTCTGGGCGTCACCATCCTCAGGAGGTTCTCCTGGCCCAGTTTAGCCTATATGTGCACAAAGGTGGCCTAAAGCCCGATTCATTTCATTTTATTTCCAAGATGTTTCTGTGCTCATTTTACAGCTGATTTTTTCTTCTTTTGCGCCTGCCTTTTAGTATACCTTGAAAAACCCTCTCGTCTCCAGATCCGCTCCAACTGTTATTTTTTGTCAACACTATTTGTTTGAATGTAATTTTTGTTTGATAGCTCGAAATTTTCCATGAGTCTATTGTTCAGCATTTTGTGCTCATATTGTCAAATATGTACAGCTATGTATATAATCATATTTATTTCAGTTGAATAGCCTAAATAGCGCATTAGGCGAGGGGATCTCTACAAATACATCATATTGTTCAATATTAACAGGACAATACAATACAAAACATTAACCATCAATGTGCTGTGCAACAAAAGGTTACATGAGAAAAAAATATTGAAAAAGTTACTTTTATAAACAACATGGTTATTATTTTACCCAACAAGTCGTGTTGGATTCGTAGCTAATTGTACATTATGCCAAGTGTTGCAAAATGTATCATGCCACTCAGAATTCAAATATTTGTTGGTTAAAATATCGGTTATAACATTCTGATAACTACAGCCTTGTTGAGCTAACTGTTTTTAACCCTTTCAGCGCGAGGATCGACTTTAGACGTCAGATTCGGACGTCTATAGACGTCAGATTCGGACGTCTATAGACGTCAGATTCGGACGTCTATAAACGTCAGATTCGGACTTCTATAGACGTCAGATTCGGACGTCTATAGACGTCAGATTCGGACGTCTATAAACGTCAGATTCGGACTTTTATAGACGTCAGATTCGGACGTCGGTCAGATTCGGACGTATAAAGACGATCCCCGCAATGCCACCTAACATGATTTTAGTTGTTTGTCATACCATGTATATTGTCTTATATGATTTTAACAAACTAACATTCTTGTATATACATGTACATATATCTCTTTTATTACTATGACAAATAAGTCTGTAATGACTTTTATTTCTATCAATAAAATATCTGTCTGTCTGTCTGTAAGAGTAAAGTTGTCTAATGTCCGTAGACCCATAACATAGGTATTTAAATGCGGAAAACTAAGACATTTGTGATGCTTTCAAATTGAAAAAAAACCCGCTTTGGTGTCCAAGTTTTATACAGAAATATTTCAGCGCTGTAAGAGATACGGGCGCATTAAATGACACGTGTTTGTGCGAAGAACGGGATGTGAGATAAGGGCACATTAAATGACACGTGTTTGTGAGAAGAACGGGATGTGAGATAAGGGCACATTAAATGACACGTGTTTGTGAGAAGAACGGGATGTGAGATAAGGGCACATTAAATGACACGTGTTTGTGCGAAGAACGGGATGTGAGATAAGGGCACATTAAATGACACGTGTTTGTGCGAAGAACGGGATGTGAGATACGGGCACATTAAATGACACGTGTTTGTGCGAAGAACGGGATGTGAGATAAGGGCACATTAAATGACACGTGTTTGTGCGAAGAACGGGATGTGAGATACGGGCACATCAAAGGACACGTGTTTGTGCGAAGAACGGGATGTGATATAAGGGCACATTAAATGACACGTGTTTGTGCGAAGAACGGGATGTGAGATACGGGCACATTAAATGACACGTGTTTGTGCGAAGAACGGGATGTGAGATAAGGGCACATTAAATGACACGTGTTTGTGCGAAGAACGGGATGTGAGATACGGGCACATCAAATGACACGTGTTTGTGCGAAGAACGGGATGTGATATAAGGGCACATTAAATGACACGTGTTTGTGCGAAGAACGGGATGTGAGATAAGGGCACATCAAATGACACGTGTTTGTGCGAAGAACGGGATGTGAGATAAGGGCACATTAAATGACACGTGTTTGTGCGAAGAACGGGATGTGAGATACGGGCACATCAAATGACACGTGTTTGTGCGAAGAACGGGATGTGATATAAGGGCACATTAAATGACACGTGTTTGTGCGAAGAACGGGATGTGAGATAAGGGCACATCAAATGACACGTGTTTGTGCGAAGAACGGGATGTGAGATAAGGGCACATTAAATGATACGTGTTTGTGCGAAGAACGGGATGTGAGATAAGGGCACATTAAATGACACGTGTTTGTGCGAAGAACGGGATGTGAGATACGGGCACATTAAATGACACGTGTTTGTGCGAAGAACGGGATGTGAGATACGGGCACATTAAATGACACGTGTTTGTGCGAAGAACGGGATGTGATATACGGGCACATTAAATGACACGTGTTTGTGCGAAGAACGGGATGTGAGATACGGGCACATTAAATGACACGTGTTTGTGCGAAGAGCGGGATGTGAGATAAGGGCACATTAAATGACACGTGTTTGTGCGAAGAACGGGATGTGAGATACGGGCACATTAAATGACACGTGTTTGTGCGAAGAACGGGATGTGAGATAAGGGCACTTAAATGACACGTGTTTGTGCGAAGAACAGGATGTGAGATAAGGGCACATCAAATGACACGTGTTTGTGCGAAGAACGAGATGTGAGGTACGGTCACATCAAATGACACGTGTTTGTGCGAAGAACGGGATGTGATATAAGGGCACATTAAATGACACGTGTTTGTGCGAAGAACGGGATGTGAGATAAGGGCACATCAAATGACACGTGTTTGTGCGAAGAACGGGATGTGAGATAAGGGCACATTAAATGACACGTGTTTGTGCGAAGAACGGGATGTGAGATACGGGCACATCAAATGACACGTGTTTGTGCGAAGAACGGGATGTGATATAAGGGCACATTAAATGACACGTGTTTGTGCGAAGAACGGGATGTGAGATAAGGGCACATCAAATGACACGTGTTTGTGCGAAGAGCGGGATGTGAGATAAGGGCACATTAAATGACACGTGTTTGTGCGAAGAACGGGATGTGAGATACGGGCACATCAAATGACACGTGTTTGTGCGAAGAACGGGATGTGATATAAGGGCACATTAAATGACACGTGTTTGTGCGAAGAACGGGATGTGAGATAAGGGCACATCAAATGACACGTGCTTGTGCGAAGAACGGGATGTGAGATAAGGGCACATCAAATGACACGTGTTTGTGCGAAGAACGGGATGTGAGATAAGGGCACATCAAATGACACGTGTTTGTGCGAAGAACGGGATGTGAGATAAGGGCACATCAAATGACACGTGTTTGTGCGAAGAACGGGATGTGAGATAAGGGCACATCAAATGATACGTGCTTGTGCGAAGAACGGGATGTGAGATAAGGGCACATTAAATGACACGTGCTTGTGCGAAGAACGGGATGTGAGATAAGGGCACATTAAATGACACGTGTTTGTGCGAAGAACGGGATGTGAGATAAGGGCACATTAAATGACACGTGTTTGTGCAAAGAACATGATGTGAGATAAGGGCACATTAAATGACACGGGTTTGTGCGAAGAACGGGATGTGAGATAAGGGCACATTAAATGACACGTGTTTGTGCGAAGAACGGGATGTGAGATAAGGGCACATCAAATGACACGTGTTTGTGCGAAGAACGGGATGTGAGATAAGGGCACATTAAATGACACGTGCTTGTGCGAAGAACGGGATGTTTATCTGAGAAAGGGACAGACGACTAGAGCATGTCAGAGTAAGTGGCTGAAAATCTCTGACTAATCACAAGGTATCGTATTCCCCGCAAACAGAAAATCTTATATTGTTTTAATGTTGGGCATATATCCCATCAAGAGACGTTGAATCAATGTTATTTCAGTGTTGGGCCATTGAGTTGTGTGTTATTGAATTTAGAATATCCCTGAACAATTCAATAATTATAAATGGAAGTTATTTTCGTAGTGTGTCTGTTTTAGTGCGACTAAATATGACTTTTTAAATTAGTGTACATGACTTTATGCATACAAATGTATTATATTATGCTTTATTCTCTTGAATATGTACTTATATTTAGTAATCTAGTTATAAAAACATGATATGTTGATAGTCATATTGATAATCATCAAAGGTTCCGCCCGAGGAGGTTCAGTGGTTACAGGTCGCACCATTGATTCTGAACAGGCTGAAGTTGAGTTCGAGCCCCATCGTTATCGCTTGACTGCATATAGTTATGCCATATCTTCCCATTCAACGTCTAATAATGCTGCTCTAGATAATGGTCAGGACATGGTTAGCATTTTGCATTACATCGCCTCATAAGGCGCAACAACGAGTTATATGACCTTAAATTATTCCATGATCATGAATATTACACAATAATAATTCATATTTTTGACGTTGTGTCTTATCTACATATATCTTTTGGAATTTTACTTTATATCGCGGGGGGCTTCGGGTGGGAAAAATCAAATCAAATCAAATCAAATTAAAATAGTTTATTCAAACAAAAATACAACATTATCAACTTATACAGTGCTATTGACATTAATTTTGTAAAACGTAGGTGCTAAACGATCACGTTGGCATGATGCTTATTTGTTCTGGACATCAAAGACACCCCATGAGACATAATTATAGTACAGTGCTAAGCTAAAAGGCCGTATCTGCTTACTTTACAGGTACAATGTAATCAGATACAGCCTTTTGGCTTTGTAGTGTAGTATAGTGTTATCAGGCCATATGACACAGGATTACAAACAATGACGCTGGAATTTGTTGATTAGGCTAAAAGTTATGTTCTCCCGTACAGCGCTGAGCCATTCATTTTAAATTTTCAGTTACTTCAAGTTGTGTCTCGCTACCGCGATCCACAACTTGAAGTAAATGAAAATTAACATGGACTAGTAAAATTAGGTCACGACTAGAGTCATTTTTATTCGGTTTTATTAGCTGGTTAAGTCACAATTACTGGGATATTGGGAATGAAATGAATGTATTACATAAAGATTTGCAATTATTTGATAAAAAAAAACACCTATGAGTAATTTACATCAACTTGAAGTTGTGGAAAATATTTATAACGACCGTAGACCCATAACATATGTATTCAAATGAATTAGAAAGAGCTGACTAAGACAGTATGCTGTTTTTAAATTGAAAAACCCCTTTTAATCTCCATGGTTTAAAGAAAAATAATCTGTAAGGGTTAAGTATTTATTTTACTTCCAGAACCTGGCTACACTGTGAGGCTGAATAAATCACACAAATAATACGATAGTCAATACATCAGTGCTCTAAGGGTTAACATACAAACCGACCTCTAGAGGCCAAAGTGTCATTTGTGACACCAAAGGTAAATACACATAGACAATTTGGCCGGGTTGACCTGTTCGTTTTTCTGAGGTTTGATAAGGTATATTGAGTTTATTCAGCTGAGCCATGACATGTCTGAGCCAACATTTATTCAGCTGAGCCACACTACGCTCCATGTAGGCTCTGTTAGGCACCAGTGGTGAATGTTTGTGACTAGTTTCTATTTTTAGGTGAAAACAGGTAATCCACGAATTCAGACATCTTTGAAAGGTCACTTCCCCGGATGTAGTGTTGTTTACAATTACAGTATTGTATTTGCCCTCTGACGGACTTCCCATGACTTGACCCAGAAAATTATTCGTCGGCCTGATTAACACAGGCATGGAAGTCACATGACTACGAACCTTGGCCTGTTCCCGGCCATAAATGAAACTGGCTGGGCTTGCCAGTTAAAGCCATGACATGTCTGATCCGACATGACTGGTCCGACTGACGTGTATGATCCGATTGCCAATTCAGATATGTCAGATCCGACATATCTTGTCCGACATGTCTGATACTTCAAGTCTGTTGCCATTCTTCGTGTATTGTCTTGCCGCTCACGACGAAGGTTACTTTCTCCTGATCTCACCAACATGATAAAGCTCATCACGAGATAAAAAAATGAAATGAATCGGGCTTTAGGCCACCTTTGTGCACATATAGGCTAAACTGGGCCAGGAGAACCTCCTGAGGATGGTGAGATGATTGAGATGACACTGTCCTCCAGACACAGGATTCGAAATTCGAGCCCTGGCGGTCTGAGGCCGAGCACGCTACCTCTCGGTCACGGAGGCTCCCCACAATACTAACTTTCACACGTGGATGGGGAAGAAACAATTTTGTTTCTTTCAAACCGCCGAGACCGGGAACCGAACCCCGGACTCTGGCGTGAAAGGCAGCGGTGCTAACCACTACCCTAGGGCCCCCGCCCCTCATCACGAGATATCGTACCAATGCTGTGTCAATGTTGGCCCACCGTCTACAACGCTGGGCCAGCATTAATACAACACTGGGCCAACACATCGTGTTTGCTGGGGCAGGACCACGAGAACATTCCACTGGAGCTAGATTTGATTAATTTGTGACTAGAAGAGGAATCTTTTGAGCTCACAATACAAGGTCAATAGCATGATATACAATCTGCGGATCACGAATTGGGGGGGGGGGGCTTATATTTTGCCACAATGGCATATCAATTATTAGTCCTTATCCTGCTGATCACGACTAAATTCGTTCTTAATATGTTTATTAGCTGATTAAATCACAGTTATTGGGAATGAATGGCTGTCTAAACATCAACATTGGCAAATGTTTGGTGTCAAATTAAACAAATATCAGCAATTTTCAGCCACTTGAAGTTGTGAGTCGCGGTAGCGAGACACAATTTCAAGTGGCTGAAAATTTTAATTATTCGATTTAGCAGGATAAGGGTTAACCCTCCCTTAAACCCTTAAAGCGCTGAAATATTTTTATATAAACCAACAGAACAACGTTTTTTTCATTTAAAATCATCATAAATGTCTTAGTCAGCTTTTTCTGCTATATTTGAATGCCTATTTTATAGTTTTACTGCCATTATAAAAGTTTAATTAGGCTCTTCTCATTTCATTTGAATACATATGTTTGTATCTACAACTATTATTCGACCCCAGCAGCGCAAGTGTTAATACCTCATTGTTTACTTTGCTTGACGCTCGAGAAGATTTAAGTATTATTGTGATGATAAATATCTTCCTGTTACATTGATAAAGCACAATTTCTCATGGCACTAATACGTGGTATTAGTTTGGTACCAGTCTGATATGTCACAACAATGTAGAGTCAAGACAAACAGCAGTAACTGCTTGCTTGAAA